>OW203763.1:45961493-46116493 GCA_934045905.1 Leuctra nigra
TCAATGGCAGTGCTACAATCGCCCTGGACACTGATCAACTACATCCTCAATGGCAGTGCTACAATCGCCCTGGACACTGAACAACAACATCCTCAATGGCAGTGCTACAATCGCCCTGGACACTGATCAACTACATCCTCAATGGCAGTGCTACAATCGCCCTGGACACTGATCAACAACATCCTCAATGGCAGTGCTAGAATCGCCCTGGACACTGAACAACAACATCCTCAATGGCAGTGCTACAATCGCCCTGGACACTGAACAACAACATCCTCAATGGCAGTGCTACAATCGCCCTGGACACTGATCAACTACATCCTCAATGGCAGTGCTACAATCGCCCTGGACACTGATCAACAACATCCTCAATGGCAGTGCTAGAATCGCCCTGGACACTGAACAACAACTTCCTCAATGGCAGTGCTACAATCGCCCTGGACACTGAACAACAACATCCTCAATGGCAGTGCTACAATCGCCCTGGACACTGAACAACAACATCCTCAATGGCAGTGCTACAATCGCCCTGGACACTGATCAACTACATCCTCAATGGCAGTGCTACAATCGCCCTGGACACTGATCAACAACATCCTCAATGGCAGTGCTACAATCGCCCTGGACACTGAACAACAACATCCTCAATGGCAGTGCTACAATCGCCCTGGACACTGAACAACAACATCCTCAATGGCAGTGCTACAATCGCCCTGGACACTGAACAACGACATCCTCAATGGCAGTGCTACAATCGCCCTGGACACTGAACAACGACATCCTCAATGGCAGTGCTACAATCGCCCTGGACACTGAACAACAACTTCCTCAATGGCAGTGCTACAATCGCCCTGGACACTGAACAACAACATCCTCAATGGCAGTGCTACAATCGCCCTGGACACTGAACAACAACATCCTCAATGGCAGTGCTACAATCGCCCTGGACACTGAACAACAACATCCTCAATGGCAGTGCTACAATCGCCCTGGACACTGATCAACTACATCCTCAATGGCAGTGCTACAATCGCCCTGGACACTGATCAACAACATCCTCAATGGCAGTGCTACAATCGCCCTGGACACTGATCAACTACATCCTCAATGGCAGTGCTACAATCGCCCTGGACACTGATCAACAACATCCTCAATGGCAGTGCTACAATCGCCCTGGACACTGAACAACAACATCCTCAATGGCAGTGCTACAATCGCCCTGGACACTGAACAACAACATCCTCAATGGCAGTGCTACAATCGCCCTGGACACTGATCAACTACATCCTCAATGGCAGTGCTACAATCGCCCTGGACACTGATCAACAACATCCTCAATGGCAGTGCTACAATCGCCCTGGACACTGATCAACTACATCCTCAATGGCAGTGCTACAATCGCCCTGGACACTGATCAACAACATCCTCAATGGCAGTGCTACAATCGCCCTGGACACTGAACAACAACATCCTCAATGGCAGTGCTACAATCGCCCTGGACACTGATCAACAACATCCTCAATGGCAGTGCTACAATCGCCCTGGACACTGAACAACAACATCCTCAATGGCAGTGCTACAATCGCCCTGGACACTGAACAACAACATCCTCAATGGCAGTGCTACAATCGCCCTGGACACTGAACAACGACATCCTCAATGGCAGTGCTACAATCGCCCTGGACACTGAACAACGACATCCTCAATGGCAGTGCTACAATCGCCCTGGACACTGAACAACAACTTCCTCAATGGCAGTGCTACAATCGCCCTGGACACTGAACAACAACATCCTCAATGGCAGTGCTACAATCGCCCTGGACACTGAACAACAACATCCTCAATGGCAGTGCTACAATCGCCCTGGACACTGAACAACAACATCCTCAATGGCAGTGCTACAATCGCCCTGGACACTGATCAACTACATCCTCAATGGCAGTGCTACAATCGCCCTGGACACTGATCAACAACATCCTCAATGGCAGTGCTACAATCGCCCTGGACACTGATCAACTACATCCTCAATGGCAGTGCTACAATCGCCCTGGACACTGATCAACAACATCTTCAATGGCAGTGCTACAATCGCCCTGGACACTGAACAACAACATCCTCAATGGCAGTGCTACAATCGCCCTGGACACTGAACAACAACATCCTCAATGGCAGTGCTACAATCGCCCTGGACACTGATCAACTACATCCTCAATGGCAGTGCTACAATCGCCCTGGACACTGATCAACAACATCCTCAATGGCAGTGCTACAATCGCCCTGGACACTGATCAACTACATCCTCAATGGCAGTGCTACAATCGCCCTGGACACTGATCAACAACATCCTCAATGGCAGTGCTACAATCGCCCTGGACACTGAACAACAACATCCTCAATGGCAGTGCTACAATCGCCCTGGACACTGAACAACAACATCCTCAATGGCAGTGCTACAATCGCCCTGGACACTGATCAACTACATCCTCAATGGCAGTGCTACAATCGCCCTGGACACTGAACAACAACATCCTCAATGGCAGTGCTACAATCGCCCTGGACACTGAACAACAACATCCTCAATGGCAGTGCTACAATCGCCCTGGACACTGATCAACTACATCCTCAATGGCAGTGCTACAATCGCCCTGGACACTGATCAACAACATCCTCAATGGCAGTGCTAGAATCGCCCTGGACACTGAACAACAACATCCTCAATGGCAGTGCTACAATCGCCCTGGACACTGAACAACAACATCCTCAATGGCAGTGCTACAATCGCCCTGGACACTGATCAACTACATCCTCAATGGCAGTGCTACAATCGCCCTGGACACTGATCAACAACATCCTCAATGGCAGTGCTAGAATCGCCCTGGACACTGAACAACAACTTCCTCAATGGCAGTGCTACAATCGCCCTGGACACTGAACAACAACATCCTCAATGGCAGTGCTACAATCGCCCTGGACACTGAACAACAACATCCTCAATGGCAGTGCTACAATCGCCCTGGACACTGATCAACTACATCCTCAATGGCAGTGCTACAATCGCCCTGGACACTGATCAACAACATCCTCAATGGCAGTGCTACAATCGCCCTGGACACTGAACAAAAACATCCTCAACAACATCTTGATGTTCTCGTACTATTTTTAGATAAAAATATCACAATCACTTCTAGTAAGTGTTATTCTTTCATAGTAGTAGCTATCTTTTTATATCAACTAAAAGCAACTGAAGCAGAATTAATTACTTCAAAAACAAATTCGAAATCAGATTACTAAAGGTGCAAACAGTCAACCCCTATTTTTTCACATTTGTAGTAAAGTTGGCGCCACTGAATAGCACATCTATTAACATTTACAACCTTTGCGCCGACATTATCATCACACGTATTGAAACTAGGGACTCTTTTAGTGATATATTCGACCTCAGTCTCTCCTACCCACAAAAGCGTTTTGTTCAGAATTGAAGTATATTTTCTATATTATATTTTCTGTATGAAGTATATATTTTACGTACTAAATGCAATAAAATAACGTCGTGCCAACAATTGTTTCAATGTTGAAAATTATTATGAATGAACGTGTTTACTTGGATAATTTTTTGAAATCACCACTTTTCAGAACCGGATTTGTTTGATTTTATTAACCTTCTTCTAAGTGAGGAGACTTCAGTGGCATTTTTAAATGTCATGCATTTTGTGGGGATATCAATTATTTTTATAATTTATTAATACAATTTGTAACACAAATAGGAGAAGGACTAATCACTTTAAAAAGTACGAAATTTTCTATTTGGTTACTAAAAAGATTGTTATAGGTACTAAATAGCTGCATTAAATTATTCCAAGTAAAAATTGCAAGTCGATTGGGTTAGATGTTTGGCTGCAAGGTGACAACAAAATTTTCGGGAATCATCTGAAGAAAGAGAAGGAGAGATCAGTTTCATTTCACAATTTTCACGGTCCTCTTGTTCGTAAATGGCATAACTTATTGTGGCAAACTGGGAATGTATGGTAGGATGGCCAAAGTATATTTCACAATAATGTACGATTTTAGATTGTTGAGATCTAGTAGGCCGAAAATGCTATTTAGATGCTTCGCTTGAAAGTGTTTGGTAGCTCCTGAGTCTGTATATTATTAAAGTTAGGCCTTTTTGTCAGTGTGTGTGCACCATAGACCATAAGACGTCGTTGGTGTGCACCATCCGACCTGGCTGATTGAGCTACCGCTCCACCAGATGAATAATCTTGGGCCCTTTAGATCCCAGCATCTCATATTAGCTGAATCATTGTTAAAACTTTCATTTCGGTTCAACACTTTCTTGCAACGAACCAGTCAGTGATTCGATTCATTTATTTTCGTTTGCATTAAACCTATCTTTAAATCATTTGAAAAGTTCTCGGTAATTCTTCTCCGAGAAAAAAGAACTACCGCAAACTGCAGGCAGCGAAACAAATTGAAAGTGGATTTTCGCGTAGTTTGAATACTACTTCCAAAATGTATACGAAACATAAATTAACTTTAAAAAAATCTTTTTCATTAAACTGTGATGGGTCGTGAGACCAAACATTCGATAAAATGTCTGTTCATTCAGTGGCTATAGACTCTTTAATAATTGCTTTAAACATTATGAATTCCTCTTTAGAAGTAGTATAAAATGATACGTTTTAAATTCCCACCATGGCACACAGGTAATCATTCTTTTCAGCCTCAGGCGCGCTACGGCACACAAGCACGCTAGGTTCTTAACGGACGAAAATATGCCTGAAAAAAAGTGGTTTTTCGAGGGTGCAATTTTTTGAACCGTGACAAAATACCTAATGTTAGGTAGTCTACATATAAGTAAGACTCTTTTTTAGCGAACCGAGCTATTTAATTCAGTTTTTATATCTAAAATATGCAATTAGTTGTCATTGAGAACAGTAGATACGTGCATAGCCACTAGCCAGGTGATATTGAGCAAGAATGAGAATAATGTTATACTGGGGCCAGATTCCAAAAAAGTGTTATCTCCTAATACGTACTATCTTTGGTATTTTCTTCATTAAAACATGGTGTTTTGGTATTAAATCAAAAGATAATACGTATTAGCAGATAATACCTTTCGTGAATCCAGCCTGTATTACGATATGTTGGATACGTATTATCTTTTGATTTTATACCAAAAACACCATGTTAAATGAAAGATAACACCAAAGATAGTACGTATTAGAAGACAATACTTTTTGTGAATCGGGTCCCCGGTGTTTAAGCTGATTTATTAGGAACTATTCTTACATGTATCGCTGCTGTGGACAAACCAATAAAGTATAACGGTTATTTACTTAATACCTACCTACTTCGAAATACTTTATGTATAGGACTGTTTAGTAGGGGGGGGGGGGGGGGGGAGGGGGAAGGATTTGAAAACTAATCCTATAGTATAATATTGTCTTTTACTTCTATAAACAATACTTCACAAAATCTTGGACGCAGGTTTGTTTTGAAGAGCAGAGCGTTATCAATTTGATATCTAAGTAAGCTAAATCAGCTCGAAATTGTATATGAGACGTACCAAAAATTTTGTAATATCAAATGCGGTGGGTACAGTGAATCAAATAGAAAAACTTGCGCAACCAAACCAATTGTAAGAGATCATTTCAAATAATCTAGTGGACCAATTGCTCCACGCCAGCCAAATCGTATAGATTTTACTCCACTGAAGTATTTACAGACACTGATAACAGACAGCTAGTTATGTTGTACAAAAACAAAAACTTGTATATAGACTGCCAAGCACCTTTCCCCCTAAAAAGATTGAGATCTAAATGAAGGTCGCAGCAATAATATATTGTTGAAACATTTTCGCACTTAAAATTCGTGAAATCATTTCGCCCAGTTACTGCCGCCAAGCACAACATTATAAACCAAACATTGTACCCAAATTTGAGATTGAAAAAATCTCTATGTGAACCATCATAGTATAAACTTTAAAACAATTATACTCATTTAAAACTAAAAATAGAAAGTATTCAAATTTTAAAAACGTAAACAAAATCAATTTAAAAACATTTTTTTTTTACATAACTTAAAATACAAATTAAAAAAAATTATTTAAAATTAAATAAAACAAAATAAAAGTAAAAAAAATAAAAATAAAGCTTGGCGCATTGTGTCAAGGAGGGGGCAACATAAAAAGAAAATGTCGACCAAGGAGACGACGAAAGAAAGAGGAAGAAGAAGGTGATGAAGGAAAGAAGGAAGAAGTCAACATGACGGTGCAAATTCAATGCGCCAAGCTTTATTTTTATTTTTTTTACTTTTATTTTGTTTTATTTAATTTTAAATAATTTTTTTTAATTTGTATTTTAAGTTATGTAAAAAAAAATGTTTTTAAATTGATTTTGTTTACGTTTTTAAAATTTGAATACTTTTTATTTTTAGTTTTAAATGAGTATAATTGTTTTAAAGTTTATACTATGATGGTTCACATAGAGATTTTTTCAATCTCAAATTTGGGTACAATGTTTGGTTTATAATGTTGTGCTTGGCGGCAGTAACTGGGCGAAATGATTTCACGAATTTTAAGTGCGAAAATGTTTCAACAATATATTATTGCTGCGACCTTCTTTTAGATCTCAATCTTTTTAGGGGGAAAGGTGCTTGGCAGTCTATATACAAGTTTTTGTTTTTGTACAACATGTCACATGAGGTGGTAGTTTACAGTAGCTTTCATTGATCATTGAGTGTTACCTATCATTACATTGTTAACGCCAACAACGTCACTTCTTGTCTAAAAATTTCTGTTTTTCTTCCAATAGTTCCCAAGTTAGTATAACGAAAGGGTCAATTTCTTTTGGTTGAATATGAGTTATCTCAACTTTTAAATTGCTAAAAGTTCACAACTTGTGAATAACGTAAATTGTAGGTGTATTGTTCCGGTGTAGACCGGAATTTGTGCGTCATCTCGTACTACGCATATTAGTTGCCAGTTGGTAAACTGAAAGGTACACGAAAGGTAGATGATTGTAAATGCGTTTCCTTAATTTTAAATTCTTCTAAGTTCACTTTTTTGTGTAATTTAAACTCTATTGGTAAAGCGTTAAGGCTTACAGATGTTTACAGCACATTTTAAATAAAATCCGGATGTGTTTTGGAAGGCAATATAACTTAAAAGGAACTTATTTCATAAGTTAACTTTCCAGTTTCTGGAAACTTTCCAGGTAGGTAAC
This sequence comes from Leuctra nigra, assembly GCA_934045905.1. Lineage (NCBI taxonomy): Eukaryota > Metazoa > Arthropoda > Insecta > Plecoptera > Leuctridae > Leuctra > Leuctra nigra. The sequence continues at coordinate 45,968,717 of OW203763.1, forward strand.
TAACCAGTTCTTTATTTGAACTGGAACTAGTTCCTTTTTTTGAGGAACTAATCCAACACTGCTGTTTAGTGATAGTTCCATAACATGGATTATGCCGCAAATTTTTCCGCCAACAGTTTAAAAACGTACCAAAGATCACGAGTGGGGTTATGCAGAATATGCATATATAATTTTCTATTATTCATGCTTTGCACGTGACGTCATCTCATTGTTGCGCGGCCATTTTGGGGATACATGTCGGAACGGCTGTCAATCTGTTGTTCAGTACTTTTTGATATTATTTATGGTTTACCTGTGTAATTGTAAGCTGCAGAAGAAGTTCATATAGGTATAAAACCACTTATTTACAAACTATCTTTGACTATAACCGATAATAATTAGTTTAAATCGAATTGACAGCTATCACCAATATGGCCGAAAATATACTTTTTTACATTGTTGATGTAAAACAAAAGACGCACGTGCAAAGCATGAATTACCTACGGGTGATTTTTTAAATTAGGGGATGTTGGAAGGGATCAAGTATCATACGGTATGGGTTATTTCATATAGAATGAGTACACCAAATTTGGTTGAGATCGGTCAAAGGGTGTAGGAGAAAATAAGAACGTTCATACCAAGAAGCCTTTTCCTTTGTTCATGCGCAGAGAGACACTACTGAAAGTTAAAGGAATTACGGCAAAGGATGTGGCCATTTGATATTGCGGATGTGGCCATTTGATATTGCCTTGTTGTGAAAATTGATTTTGAAGATGTCAACCTAGAGTTCCTTTCAGATTAACTAGCTGAGCCACCTGGTGTTTATAGTGCTGGTTGGGAAGGAGTAGGACGTATCTAGTGGAGCGGTCGCTCCACGCCAGCCAAGTCGTACGGCGCGCACACTCTCAAATAAAGGCTGGAGCAAACCCACTTTTACTGTAAGCATCAAAGTGGCATTTTCGGCCTACTGGATCTTAAAATTGGGAAATCTCACATTGTTGCGATATATCTTAATTTCGAGCTATGGCCCACCCTACAACATATACCAAATTTGGGAACAATAGGTTACGCCCTTTGCACGCTAGAGGGCCGTGAAAACAGTGTTTTAGGGCGGTTTTCATAGTAATAATCAGTAATAATCTCAGTAGTAGTAGTAGTAGTAGGCTGGAGCTAAAATCCGGTAAACAGGCCACAGCCTAAACGGCTGAACCGATTGATCTCACATTTTTACCACGTGTGCACTTTTGGCGTCTGATTTAACCTTCACCCCATGAATTTTTTGTGCCGCCATTTTGAAACCGGAAGTGACGTCATATCTCAACAACGGCTAGACCGATTGGAACGAAAATAGCGCCAAACGATTCGGACGGTCATCTATATGGATAATCAATAGCAACAGACTAAAATTTATGTTAACGAAACCGGAAATGACGTCATGAAATTTAATTCATCGATTGGCATTTCGGCAACAAATTTGATCCAATTATTTTGATACTTATGTAACGTATGTTCTTTTGTGATATTATTTGACTTGATATAAAACCAGCCGGAAGCCGCCATTTTGAAACCAGAAATGACATCATATCTTAATAACGTCTTAATAGATTTAAACGAAACCAACGCTAAACAATTTAGACGGTCAACTTTATGTATTATCATCAATAATATTTGCAGTTTCCCATACTGAAACCGGAAATGACGTCACACATTTTAAAAATCGCACAAATTTACATTTTGATGCAATAAATATACTATTTGAGACTGCTTATAATAAAATGAAATCATGTTTAAATTATAATTCAAGAGGTCAGTGATTTCAGCAGCCATTTTGAAATCGGAAGAAACGACGTAATATCTCGAAAACTGGTTGACAGATCGGTATGAAACTAGTGCCAAACGATTCGGAAGGACATCTCTATGGAATAGGAACAGTCAAACTAGAATTTTCCTATTTATGAGGCCGGAAATGACGTCATTCAAATTTATAAATCATTATAATCCCCTCCTATACAATAAATACATATTCAGAAAGCTAAAAATGATACACATCATTTATAGTTATAAATTCTATGTGACAGTGCAGAAAGTTCAGCGGCCATTTTGAAAACCGACGTGTTGCCATATCTCGGAACTGGGTTGACCGATTGGAATGAAACCTTTGTTTTTTTCATGAGAATAACCAAATTGTAAAGGGTAATTTTTTTTAAAGGATTTAGTAATTGTTCATGTGATATGTGTCACACGTAAGTTGTAAGAATAAACTAAAAAAAGTAGTGATATCCCCATAAAAAACACTCCGTGTAAAAATACCAGCCAAGTCTCTTCAACTTAAAAAAAATAATGAAATCTAAAAATTCTGCACTGAAAAGTAGTGATATCAAAAAATTAGCCAAGTCAAAACTTTATTTGAAAATCAAAAAATACTTGGCGCATCGTTTTTTTAGGGCATTATAGGTATACTATGTATATGTATATTTCATGTATAATTTATAATTGGCTTATACTTCCAAGCTATTTATGTACACGATGCGCCAAGTATTTTTTGATTTTCAAATAAAGTTTTGACTTGGCTAATTTTTTGATATCACTACTTTTCAGTGCAGAATTTTTAGATTTCATTATTTTTTTTAAGTTGAAGAGACTTGGCTGGTATTTTTACACGGAGTGTTTTTTATGGGGTATCATTAACAGTCACAAAACACACCAACACACGAACAAACCAACAAAGAACGGTCAACCTGATTGTACCTGACTGATTGCCAAGATACCCGAGAAGCTAAAGCACTATTTTTGCCGGAGAACAGACGCATAATCCTTGATCACACGCTTATAAATTCCCTAAGGTGTCTACCGCTTACATCGGTATGTACCTACGAGGGACAATCAATTAAAAATCAATGTACCTACACATATTTTGTTTAAATCTCACTAAATGATAATTAACATAAAAAATCTCAAATGATTAAAAAAAAATATTTATAAATATATGATAACAATGAGAAAAAATGGTAACACGGAGCGTATTTTATCTCCTCGGTCCCATTCAGTGCGTACCTATACATTTAAAAAAATCTGTTTCTCGTCAAGACTCAAGTGAAAAAAACATTGTTTAAAATATGACTTTATCCAACACGTCATGTAATATACAAGCTAATGTTCAAATTCTTTTAAAAAGTACCAAATATAGTTATGAATGTAATTTATGAATAAGATTTTTTTATTTCATTTTGAATGAAATGGCTTTAAATAAAAGTCCTTTACGATTACTAATTTTACCCTGGGGACGTCTTCGAACGAGTCGTGTGCTTACTCATTGTCTTGAAGTATACAATTTTACAATAAATAGTGTGAAAATAAGTTATTTGAAAATACAATTGTGCTAGAAGACAGCCTCCTACTGCAGCAGAATCTATTATGTTATATTCCAAAACAAGTGTCATCTACGTACATTTGTATTCGTTTAAAAGTGTCAAGACAACATAGGAAACCAAACCTCTGATACGCTCACAACACAACCCCCACCCCTAATCCACCAGCCACTGAATAGATCTGAATGTGAATTGTTTATTCTCCAAGCAATGACGATTCACGATATTAAATGACCTTTTATTGTTGTTGTTTATTGATTATGGTGTGTGTGTGGGGGGGGGGGGGAGGGGGTGTATGTGTTTATTACGCATAGATCTTACAATCAATTAGTCTACCGGTCTTTATTCCTGATAGTGATGGCATATTGTTGATGCATCTAATTGATTTATTGTTTGTTTTGATATTTTAGACAGTATGAATTATTTCGTGCATTAGGTATTCTTTTAAAAATGCCATTGCATAATTGACCATGTTTGTAAACACCTTTCGCACAAGGCATTCGATTGGCGTCAGAATACCATTGTTCATTGTGCGTAGTTAATCTATTATTCTTTATTCTACACAAAACGAAGTTTCCATACTCTCGAAACTGAAATAAATTTAGATATTATAATATTCATACGTGAAGTAGTAGAAATAAAGATGTCATTATGGAACGGAATCGATGTCTGTTATTCGTTTGTATTATTGTCCCAATACTTGAATATCCATAAATACTATCCAAACTAGTTTTCTCAAATGGTTGATACTACGTCATATTCTGTCGTCATATTGAGGTACCTATATTTGAGGTTTGAATCTTTCAATGTGACAAAATTATGAAGTGCATAATGAATTCTTCTATGAACAGCACAATTAGTCGACAAATATCTATCGAGACGCAGTCTGCTGCCGATTTCTATAACAAGCAAATGGGCGAAGATTTCAACATGCAGTAAGTTAGTAGATGAAGGGGAAGAGCGGAACGCTTAATATTGATAAATTTTCCACTTCCGGTTTGAAATTTTTGTTTTTTCTTGAAGTGGAGTGTCTAGCAATACATTGTCTTTAATGTTGCCAAATTTCAAAACTGTCGATGGACCCGTTTGACTTTTGAAAAAAATTAAAATTTAAAATTGGATAAATTCACTTCCGGTCAAAATATTTCAGATTTTCTTTCAGAAGTACGCGTGAGAAGGGGGACTCTATGTGTCTACCAAATTTCAACTCTCTAGACCAAACCGTGCAATCTGTAGAAAAGGGCAAGCAAAACGACGTGCCTAGCCAGCCAGCCAGCCAGCCAACATGAAAGTCAATCCTTGCATGTTTGAGGCCCAAAATTCACCCCGAAGGGATGAACGCAGCACTTTGATATTTGGTTAGGTGTTGTCAGGTGGCTAAATATACCCGATAACCATGATTTTCAACTTTCATTTCTCACTGCATGTATGCCTGTCGACACCTCGTTTCGACCACTTAAGCCGTTGCGGTATAAGTCTCTGGTAGTAGCTCGCACGTTGTATTAGAGCGGTGCTTGGCAGCGTCGAGCTAACGCCCGACTAGATTACCATTCTCAATCTCAAGTTATAGCGTACTCACTCATATACAATATGCGGAATATAATGTACTCATTTTAACAACAGGCATCGGTGTATATCAGTTGTAAATTGTAATCATGTTCATTTTATTTCACAATGCAAGGAATTTACTGAATACGTCAAATTATTTTGAATAAGAAATATAATCAGTGTCGTAGCGTAACTTCAGATTTCGGCGAACCCCACCACCTGATATTTTTCAGGACCCCCATCTTTTTAGTATCCTATACCTACCGTAAACAATCTGTTATAATGTGTGTATCCTTTTGTGTCAATTTTGAATTCGCATGACACATTTTCAATGGTGTAGGTATAATAGAAGAAGGTAAAATAATATAGCATCAGAACCGAATTGAGTCTGGAGGAGGGTCTCGAAACATTACGCGGGTCTGCACCGTGGAGGCCCTGAAAGTAACTTGAATTTCCCCATAGAATTAAGTACATTTGAACGCGATTCCAATAACATGGTTATGATCAATTTGATAACTTAAATTCTTTTAATTGCTACTAAGAATGTTTATTAGCTACTATAGCTTATCAATATGATTTACTTTTGTGGTATTCATTCAATTCAAATTTTAGGCCTCTCCGCCCCCCCCCCAGACATGGGACCCCCGCAATGGCGGGGGGTGCAACGTCGAAGTTACGCCAGTGAATATACAAATTATTAAATAAACTGGTATACGAGTTCTGTATAGATATAAATCAAAAATCTCACTCAACAAATTTCCATGGAAGAGAGTAAATGGTAATTCTATTACCGGGGGTGTATAGTAAGATGTTACCTGGATGAGTACAGTCTCGTTGTTGTAGATTAACTCTAGATTGTGTTCTGGCAAGAACATCTTCACAGCCCCGTCAACACTGGGATACATCTTGATCAGCAACGCTTCCGCCTGATCCTTGAGGACCACCACATCGCTGTCGCTCATGGAGATGGCTTTCTTATTCACAGAGACATTAGACGCAGACATCAAGTTGACCACTTTGTAGTTGTCCACGTTCACCTCCACTTCCTGAACATGAGGATACATTCACTTAGTACATGTGAGGATACTTTGTAGTTGTCCACGTTCACCTCCACTTCCTGAACATGAGGATACATTGACTAAGTACATGTGAGGATACTTTGTAGTTGTCCACGTTCACCTCCACTTCCTGAACATGAGGATACATTCACTTAGTACATGTGAGGATACTTTGTAGTTGTCCACGTTCACCTCCACTTCCTGAACATGAGTATACATTGACTAAGTACATGTGAGGATACTTTGTAGTTGTCCACGTTCACCTCCACTTCCTGAACATGAGGATACATTCACTTAGTACATGTGAGGATACTTTGTAGTTGTCCACGTTCACCTCCACTTCCTGAACATGAGGATACATTGAGTTAGTACATGTGAGGATACTTTGTAGTTGTCCACGTTCACCTCCACTTCCTGAACATGAGGATACATTCACTTAGTACATGTGAGGATACTTTGTAGTTGTCCACGTTCACCTCCACTTCCTGAACATGAGGATACATTCACTTAGTACATGTGAGGATACTTTGTAGTTGTCCACGTTCACCTCCACTTCCTGAACATGAGGATACATTGTGTTAGTACATGTGAGGATACTTTGTAGTTGTCCACGTTCACCTCCACTTCCTGAACATGAGTATACATTGAGTCAGTACATGTGAGGATACTTTGTAGTTGTCCACGTTCACCTCCACTTCCTGAACATGAGGATACATTCACTTAGTACATGTGAGGATACTTTGTAGTTGTCCACGTTCACCTCCACTTCCTGAACATGAGGATACATTGAGTTAGTACATGTGAGGATACTTTGTAGTTGTCCACGTTCACCTCCACTTCCTGAACATGAGGATACATTGACTAAGTACATGTGAGGATACTTTGTAGTTGTCCACGTTCACCTCCACTTCCTGAACATGAGGATACATTGAGTTAGTTAATGTGAGGATACTTTGTAGTTGTCCACGTTCACCTCCACTTCCTGAACATGAGGATACATTGAGTTAGTACATGTGAGGATACTTTGTAGTTGTCCACGTTCACCTCCACTTCTTGAACATGAGGATTTATTGAGTTAGTACATGTTAGGATACTTTGTAGTTGTCCACGTTCACCTCCACTTCCTGAACATGAGGATACATTGAGTTAGTACATGTGAGGATACTTTGTAGTTGTCCACGTTCACCTCCACTTCCTGAACATGAGGATACATTGAGTTAGTACATGTGAGGATACTTTGTAGTTGTCCACGTTCACCTCCACTTCTTGAACATGAGGATTTATTGAGTTAGTACATGTTAGGATACTTTGTAGTTGTCCACGTTCACCTCCTCTTCCTGAACATGAGGATACATTGAGTTAGTACATGTGAGGATACTTTGTAGTTGTCCACGTTCATCTCCACTTCCTGAACATGAGGATACATTGAGTTAGTACATGTGAGGATACTTTGTAGTTGTCCACGTTCACCTCCACTTCTTGAACATGAGGATTTATTGAGTTAGTACATGTTAGGATACTTTGTAGTTGTCCACGTTCACCTCCACTTCCTGAACATGAGGATACATTGAGTTAGTACATGTGAGGATACTTTGTAGTTGTCCACGTTCACCTCCACTTCCTGAACATGAGGATACATTGACTTAGTACATGTGAGGATACTTTGTAGTTGTCCACGTTTACCTCCACTTCCTGAACATGAGGATACATTGACTAAGTACATGTGAGGATACTTTGTAGTTGTCCACGTTCACCTCCACTTCCTGAACATGAGGATACATTCACTTAGTACATGTGAGGATACTTTGTAGTTGTCCACGTTCACCTCCACTTCCTGAACATGAGGATACATTGAGTTAGTACATGTGAGGATACTTTGTAGTTGTCCACGTTTACCTCCACTTCCTGAACATGAGGATACATTGACTTAGTACATGTGAGGATACTTGGTAGTTGTCCACGTTCACCTCCACTTCCTGATTGTTTTGTTACACACGGCTGCATTGTTATAAGTAATGAACTATCTCTCAAACTGTGGTTAGGGCTTGATAGATATCACAATTGGTGGCACGGGTTGGTACTGTATTCACTGATATCAGCGATTTCATGATTTTAAATAATACTCTATCACAATGCCCAATACAATGAAAAGTTATCAGTTAATTGCGGATTAGGTGTTAGCATATTGCGTTGTTTTATTATTGTAATTAAGAGAAAAGAAGTCATGTCGGTTTGCCGCCATAGGATTCCGATTTAGAAAAACTACACACTTTTGTATCCATGTCGTGTATTTAAAAGTAGTTCAACACATATTCATATTTTTTATATAAGGTCCTTGGTTAAAATAAGGCCCGGTGGGAACAAGGTCCACTCTTACTATCTCAGAGGTTTAATATCGGTCGCACAATTTATCATTCCTGGATTGTTAAATGCCACTAGTGTGGTGTATTAGCAAAGTTTTGACTTTAATATAACGTCCAATGATGCATTTTCTACACCTCTCTTCTTATTGAAAAGCAATGAGTACTTTCCTCTTGTCATTGAAACACAGTAATACGTTTGTATCCTATTTATATATATTAACTAATAAGTTTTCTTTAATATCAATACGTTTAAGGTGGTATCAGGGTAAAATACGTAGTCAGAGACCTCTCTTTAATTATTCCATAGACTAAATAGGCAGTTATTTAGTCTATGATGATACCCAACGGCTGGTGTATTGAGGCTGCATATTATACCGTTTGTATCCAAACGCCCAGATTTCCTATCCTTTTATCATTGTGACGTTATCACCTGGGCGTGACCTTGAGTCCAATCTCGTCGAAGAAGTGGAATATCATACATGATCTTAAGAAGTGCAGATAATGTGAGAGGATCTGTTGAGAGAGATCTTACCAAGTGATGGTCATTTCTTCTGGCCAGCACCACGAAGCGACTCTTGCCAGACACGTCCTTGGTCAACACATGCCAGCAGTTGCTGATGTTGTATTTCAAGAGGACCTCATCGTACGTCACCACTTGGTTCAGCGACACTCCGCAATAACCTCAAACATAACCATACAAGTTACACTCAGGTCGTATTTGAAACATTTCAAAAGAAATAAGACTTCTGGGCCTCAATAATCGGTAGTTACCTAATCTGCCCACCAACCTAGCCAGCATGAAATCTGTTTCTAGTAAGGTTGCCAGGAAACCCGTGTCGGATTCTCCGGGATTGTTTGGGATTCTCTTCCTTGGCCCGGAATTTGCAAGTATCATTCCTGGACAGCAATAGTCCAGAAAATCTGAATCTAGTACTTTCAAACTAAATGTTCAAAATAACTACCAATAGGCAATATATATTATTTACCTATATGTTATCAAAATAGCTTAAATTTTAAGTAAAAAGTTAAAATAATTGTCTCTAATTAATTCTTGAAATTCAACATATCAACATTCCGTCTTCTGTCCCGGATTACACACTTTGAAAGTAAATCGATGCCCCAGAATTACAAGGTTCTATCTGCCACCAATGGTTCTGTGATATGAAGGATTGAAAATTTACGAGAACTCGTATGAGTAAATTTAAGTCTTGAAACACACACATTCTGATCAATTAAATATGTATATTATTCTGCTGATAGAATCAGTAGGATGTAAATAACATAAAATATATATAATAACACAATTAAAATATTTGAATATCTGTATGGAACTTTGTTATACACTGAACTTCTCTCCATGTTACAGAATCACAAGGTTCTATCTGCTTTAGCATTGTACTTCCATAAGAAATGAGCATGGAAATTATCATTTTTAAGTACCTTTATAAAAAAAAGTATAAAGTACACAGTTTTAAAGCTCAAAGTTTCAAAGTATGAAGTTACAAAAGTATAAAAATCTGTGAATCTTTTCCCCAGAAAATAGGAATGCATTCCTAGGTAGGAATGCTAGGTAGGTAGGGGTTCACCCTACTCCTACTGTCAGCAAATGCACAGTGTGTGTTTGAAATAATAAATAAATAAATAAATAAATAAATAAATAAATAAATAAATAAGTAAATATCAATTTTTATATACAATAAATACCATCAGGCAAATAAAATATGTTTTTAAAAATATTATTGTTTTTGCAAATAATGCAAATTGCAAACGAATTTCTTGAAATTTTGTGCTCCAAATGCCACAAGACTTAGGTACGTTCCCTTGACCTTTATGTCATACTGGAAGTTTAAGGTTAGGGTTATGTATCAACTGCTGGGTATTTTTACAAGCACTTACGATTGGTTATTTATAAAGGGTCCCATCATTAGAACGTTCATCTTCTTCATCGGATAAATGAGGCTGATACTCACTGTCAGCCTCAGAGTCCGAAAAATCATTTTTGTCTCACAAACTACGAGCGTAGGAGCCATCAAAAATGCGCCCATCTGATTGTTTATTTACCAAGGTACTGAAGATGACAACACGTGCGTGTACGCATAGAACACCATCATAGAAACTTCATATTTGTTATTGTAGTTACTATTTGTATTTGTATTTGTTTATTTGTAACCTTTGACTCTCTTCCGAGGAAATTGGTACATTCATGTTATATATTCTATATATATGACACTCTTATTGAGCGAGAGTAGCGAGCGTCTCCACTTGAAACTTACGGCTCGAATCTCTGTTTTTTTTTGTTTTTTTTTTGTCTGTGTGTGCATCTGGCGTTTCCTGCCGAACGAAGTACGAAACTAAAATACGAAATGTCCTTGGTCTTTTAAGCTAGAAAACCCAACAGAAGTGATATATATTTCTGAGAAAAATACAGATAAAACCTTGTAATTCCGAAATCATCAGCTCAAGCTTAGATAGAACTATGTAATTTGTTTAATTGTTAAATATTTAGCCACAATAGAGCGTTTCTAGTAGCATTAAACAATTATATATGCAATGAAAACCCCAAAAATTTCAATTTTGTCAGATAGAACCTTGTAATTCTAGGGCAACAAAATGAAGACTTGGGGAACGAAAATTATCTGCTGATTCCAGCGATACCAATAATGCAATAACTTAAAATAAATCACTTAGGTCACATAGGTCACATATAGCACTTAGGGCACTTAGAGCACTTTAGGGCACTGCTCTGCAACTAAGCCAAAGCGACCAACGTGGTTTTGATTCAAGGCATAAGAACGGGTAAGGATGGACGGTGCGAAGGAGCATGTGCATGGTTTTTAGCAGGAAACCTTCCCAACATTTACCTCTCGACTGAGAGAAACCCCACATAATCCTCAGTCAGGAAGGACGGCCTTGGAATCGACCCAGGGACTTCCGGAGTTATAGAACTGACCGACCCAAACATTTCAGATGGAAGCAATAGTTCATTCTTTGTTTCAATGCGGGATAATGGTTTGGGGTAATTCTTTAAATGTTCACAACTATTTAAAACAGAAATAATTGGTGCAATAAGGTTGAAACTTCCCAATGCATGAAGATCATAATGCATGTCAGTGTGTATCAAGTGTTCATTTCCTCCTCCACAACTCTGTGACAGAAAAACCAAATGCTCCAAGAAACAGGTCCAACTCATTTTCAAAGTGTCTATAAAATAAGTGTATAAATACACTAGTTTAGTATAAATAGTAAATAAGTGTAGGTATTAAGTTATTAACAATAGTGGTGACACTCAAATGTTATGTTTCTTAGGTTAGCATTATTTATAAGTATTTTTGCAAGAAACACATCTTCTATTCATTCTGGACAATTATTTTCATGATGCAATATAATTTTTTTGTATTGTGACATTTTGTCCCAACCTGTTTTAAAAAGTACAATTGTAATTCTACACATTACACACTGACACACCTACACATTTTCAATGTATTCAATAAGGAAATAAAAAAATACTATCAAACTATTCTATAGTGTCTCGGGTGATAAATTGTTGGGGATGCTCAATTAGTCCTGGTTTACTAACAGCTAGCTCACTTTTAGTTCGAATTCAAAATATATTATACCACGGTGGATTATACTAATATCTACACTGGTACAACTAAAAATGACCGCTCAATAAATCTGATTGACTGAAAAATGTTAGATCGCACCATCAGAAGTCCGTCTAAGCGATCTCCTTGTCTCACTCTAGTAGGTGACCTCTCATTTCAATGAATGATAATAACAAGCAGCAGTCATTCAAATTTGTTCACCGATCATTTTTTATTTGACCAAGTGTACCTGTTGATAACGGATCATCAATCACAAACTATAAACAACAACATAAGCTATAAGACTGCATTATAGTGATTCTATTCTTGACTCAAGTTTCCGAGCTGCCCTCATTCGAGAGTCAAACTGAAAGTTTCACTTTTCATCCTTATTTTTCCTTACATCATGGCCATAGGCTAGGTGCAGAACAGTGATCCGTTAAATAGGCAGTATCTATTTAAAGTTTTGAGTATCCATGGTCTGCTTGTGAGATGATGGATGAATAAGGGTGCATATTAGTTGGGATTTGAAACAATGGCTCATCCCTCATCTATCCCGTGACATTGATTGCATCAGGAGGATCTTGAAGGGAATAATAATTGACTGGAAGAAGAGATGTAATGTAACGAGGTGGATTGCATTGAGCAGTTTATTGCTCCGCAGTTAAACGTCAGGCATTATGTCCCTGGAATATAAACATTTAATCACTTCATAAATTAAGATCATAATGTACATTTAATAAAAGGTTCAATAAAAGTAAAGATAAAATGTACGGTTGTATTATATTTCAGTGATAAATTTCAACTGTGCTTACAAGTGTATAAGCGCTTGATATTTCAATATGAATTTGTCAAGAATACATTTGATTTGATTCGAATAGGAACATCTTCATTCCACTTTATGATGCAGATGCAAATGTCTCTCCAACTCCGAGTGATATGTTATTATAATATAGTATTTAACGTCGCACGGTTATACAACTTGGCTAATGACGATTGAATGAAAGGTAATAATGATTATGAATGATTTTATAGAAGACATGAAGGTAAGATTGAACGGTGGAAAGGAGGTGGTCGTGGCCTCTTAATGGGGAACATTAGAGCATTTGCAGATTGCCTCTCGACTGAGGAATAACAAACAAAACCCCGTACACCGGCGTTCAGCACCAGAGAGTTGTTTGTCAAAAGGGCCCATCAAACACGTCAATAGGAGGTCAGTCGTGGCCTATACGTGGATGAGATTTGACTACTACGATCGGCCTTCAGCGCATACCTAGCGGTCAGCTCAAGAACCACTGGCGTAACTTTGATATTGCACTTAGATGTTTTGGGGGGAGACGGGTGGGGGGGGGGAGTCAAAATTTTGTATCGAATGAATACCATAAAAAGCAAAACCATATGATGAAAATAAAAACATTATTGGATAAAACAAAAATTTAAAAATTATTTTGACTTATTTGCTATTTGGTACTGATTAACCTTAGACGACTTATCATCAGTTTGACACTGGGAGAATTTCGTCCAAAAACATGAGAAAATAAAATCACAGCATTTTCAAAATTAAAATTGGAGTATTTTAAAGATATTTACTTAAAGAAATCTACCAAAATGTGTGTTTCAATCGAGTTAAAAAGCAGTAAAGTAAAGTCAAGTAAATTCAATAGTAAAGTCAAACATTATTCCGGGCCTACCATGAGACCCGACGCACATATTGCTCTGACAAGTGTGTTCTCGGGACTATTGAGCCCTCTGACATGTGTGTTCTCGGGACTATTGAGCCCTCTGACAAGTGTGTTCTCGGAACTATTGAGCCCTCTGACAAGTGTGTTCTCGGGACTATTGAGCCCTCTGACAAGTGTGTTCTCGGGACTGATAAGCCCTCTGACAAGTGTGTTCTCGGGACTATTGAGCCCTCTGACAAGTGTGTTCTCGGGACTATTGAGCCCTCTGACAAGTGTGTTCTCGGGACTATTAAGCCCTCTGACAAGTGTGTTTTCGGGACTATTGAGCCCTCTGACAAGTGTGTTCACGGGACTGATGAGACCTCTGACAAGTGTGTTCACGGGACTGATGAGCCCTCTGACAAGTGTGTTCTCGGGACTGATGAGCCCTCTGACAAGTGTGTTCTCGGGACTGGATCGCAACAAGCGAGCAGCAAGTGGTGTGTTAAAGTATTGTATTCACCTGGACTGATGAGCCCTCTGACAAGTGTGTTCTCGGGACTGGATCGCAACAAGCGAGCAGCAAGTGGTGTGTTAAAGTATTGTATTCACCTGGACTGATGAGCCCTCTGACAAGTGTGTTCTCGGGACTGGATCGCAACAAGCGAGCAGCAAGTGGTGTGTTAAAGTATTGTATTCACCTGGACTGATGAGCCCTCTGACAAGTGTGTTCTCGGGACTGGATCGCAACAAGCGAGCAGCAAGTGGTGTGTTAAAGTATTGTATTCACCTGGACTGATGAGCCCTCTGACAAGTGTGTTCTCGGGACTGGATCGCAACAAGCGAGCAGCAAGTGGTGTGTTAAAGTATTGTATTCACCTGGACTGATGAGCCCTCTGACAAGTGTGTTCTCGGGACTGTATCGCAACAAGCGAGCAGCAAGTGGTGTGTTAAAGTATTGTATTCACCTGGACTGATGAGCCCTCTGACAAGTGTGTTCTCGGGACTGGATCGCAACAAGCGAGCAGCAAGTGGTGTGTTAAAGTATTGTATTCACCTGGACTGATGAGCCCTCTGACAAGTGTGTTCACGGGACTGATGAGCCCTCTGACAAGTGTGTTCACGGGACTGATGAGCCCTCTGACAAGTGTGTTCTCGGGACTGATGAGCCCTCTGACAAGTGTGTTCTCGGGACTGGATCGCAACAAGCGAGCAGCAAGTGGTGTGTTAAAGTATTGTATTCACCTGGACTGATGAGCCCTCTGACAAGTGTGTTCTCGAGACTGGATCGCAACAAGCGAGCAGCAAGTGGTGTGTTAAAGTATTGTATTCACCTGGACTGATGAGCCCTCTGACAAGTGTGTTCTCGGGACTGATGAGCCCTCTGACAAGTGTGTTCTCGGGACTGGATCGCAACAAGCGAGCAGCAAGTGGTGTGTTAAAGTATTGTATTCACCTGGACTGATGAGCCCTCTGACAAGTGTGTTCTCGGGACTGGATCGCAACAAGCGAGCAGCAAGTGGTGTGTTAAAGTATTGTATTCACCTGGACTGATGAGCCCTCTGACAAGTGTGTTCTCGGGACTGGATCGCAACAAGCGAGCAGCAAGTGGTGTGTTAAAGTATTGTATTCACCTGGACTGATGAGCCCTCTGACAAGTGTGTTCTCGGGACTGTATCGCAACAAGCGAGCAGCAAGTGGTGTGTTAAAGTATTGTTATCACCTGGACTGATGAGCCCTCTGACAAGTGTGTTCTCGGGACTGGATCGCAACAAGCGAGCAACAAGTGGTGTGTTAAAGTATTGTATTCACCTGGACTGATGAGCCCTCTGACAAGTGTGTTCTCGGGACTGTATCGCAACAAGCGAGCAGCAAGTGGTGTGTTAAAGTATTGTATTCACCTGGACTGATGAGCCCTCTGACAAGTGTGTTCTCGGGACTGTATCGCAACAAGCGAGCAACAAGTGGTGTGTTAAAGTATTGTATTCACCTGGACTGATGAGCCCTCTGACAAGTGTGTTCTCGGGACTGTATCGCAACAAGCGAGCAGCAAGTGGTGTGTTAAAGTATTGTATTCACCTGGACTGATGAGCCCTCTGACAAGTGTGTTCTCGGGACTGGATCGCGACAAGCGAGCAGCAAGTGGTGTGTTAAAGTATTGTATTCACCTGGACTGATGAGCCCTCTGACAAGTGTGTTCTCGGGACTGGATCGCTACAAGCGAGCAGCAAGTGGTGTGTTAAAGTATTGTATTCACCTGGACTGATGAGCCCTCTGACAAGTGTGTTCTCGGGACTGGATCGCAACAAGCGAGCAACAAGTGGTGTGTTAAAGTATTGTATTCACCTGGACTGATGAGCCCTCTGACAAGTGTGTTCTCGGGACTGGATCGCAACAAGCGAGCAGCAAGTGGTGTGTTAAAGTATTGTATTCACCTGGACTGATGAGCCCTCTGACAAGTGTGTTCTCGGGACTGGATCGCAACAAGCGAGCAGCAAGTGGTTTGTTAAAGTATTGTATTCACCTGGACTGATGAGCCCTCTGACAAGTGTGTTCTCGGGACTGGATCGCAACAAGCGAGCAGCAAGTGGTGTGTTAAAGTATTGTATTCACCTGGACTGATGAGCCCTCTGACAAGTGTGTTCTCGGGACTGGATCGCAACAAGCGAGCAACAAGTGGTGTGTTAAAGTATTGTATTCACCTTGACTGATGAGCCCTCTGACAAGTGTGTTCTCGGGACTGGATCGCAACAAGCGAGCAGCAAGTGGTGTGTTAAAGTATTGTATTCACCTGGACTGATGAGCCCTCTGACAAGTGTGTTCTCGGGACTGGATCGCAACAAGCGAGCAACAAGTGGTGTGTTAAAGTATTGTATTCACCTGGACTGATGAGCCCTCTGACAAGTGTGTTCTCGGGACTGGATCGCTACAAGCGAGCAGCAAGTGGTGTGTTAAAGTATTGTATTCACCTGGACTGATGAGCCCTCTGACAAGTGTGTTCTCGGGACTGGATCGCAACAAGCGAGCAGCAAGTGGTGTGTTAAAGTATTGTAATCACCTGGACTGATGAGCCCTCTGACAAGTGTGTTCACGGGACTGATGAGCCCTCTGACAAGTGTGTTCTCGGGACTGATGAGCCCTCTGACAAGTGTGTTCTCGGGACTGGATCGCAACAAGCGAGCAGCAAGTGGTGTGTTAAAGTATTGTATTCACCTGGACTGATGAGCCCTCTGACAAGTGTGTTCTCGGGACTGGATCGCAACAAGCGAGCAGCAAGTGGTGTGTTAAAGTATTGTATTCACCTGGACTGATGAGCCCTCTGACAAGTGTGTTCTCGGGACTGGATCGCAACAAGCGAGCAGCAAGTGGTGTGTTAAAGTATTGTATTCACCTGGACCGATGAGCCCTCTGACAAGTGTGTTCTCGGGACTGGATCGCAACAAGCGAGCAGCAAGTGGTGTGTTAAAGTATTGTTATCACCTGGACTGATGAGCCCTCTGACAAGTGTGTTCTCGGGACTGGATCGCAACAAGCGAGCAACAAGTGGTGTGTTAAAGTATTGTATTCACCTGGACTGATGAGCCCTCTGACAAGTGTGTTCTCAGGACTGGATCGCAACAAGCGAGCAACAAGTGGTGTGTTAAAGTATTGTATTCACCTGGACTGATGAGCCCTCTGACAAGTGTGTTCTCGGGACTGGATCGCAACAAGCGAGCAGCAAGTGGTGTGTTAAAGTATTGTATTCACCTGGACTGATGAGCCCTCTGACAAGTGTGTTCTCGGGACTGGATCGCAACAAGCGAGCAGCAAGTGGTGTGTTAAAGTATTGTATTCACCTGGACTGATGAGCCCTCTGACAAGTGTGTTCTCGGGACTGGATCGCAACAAGCGAGCAACAAGTGGTGTGTTAAAGTATTGTAATCACCTGGACTGATGAGCCCTCTGACAAGTGTGTTCTCGGGACTGGATCGCAACAAGCGAGCAGCAAGTGGTGTGTTAAAGTATTGTATTCACCTGGACTGATGAGCCCTCTGACAAGTGTGTTCTCGGGACTGGATCGCAACAAGCGAGCAGCAAGTGGTGTGTTAAAGTATTGTATTCACCTGGACTGATGAGCCCTCTGACAAGTGTGTTCTCGGGACTGGATCGCAACAAGCGAGCAGCAAGTGGTGTGTTTAAGTATTGTATTCACCTGGACTGATGAGCCCTCTGACAAGTGTGTTCTCGGGACTGTATCGCAACAAGCGAGCAGCAAGTGGTGTGTTAAAGTATTGTATTCACCTGGACTGATGAGCCCTCTGACAAGTGTGTTCTCGGGACTGGATCGCAACAAGCGAGCAGCAAGTGGTGTGTTAAAGTATTGTAATCACCTGGACTGATGAGCCCTCTGACAAGTGTGTTCTCGGGACTGGATCGCAACAAGCGAGCAGCAAGTGGTGTGTTAAAGTATTGTATTCACCTGGACTGATGAGCCCTCTGACAAGTGTGTTCTCGGGACTGGATCGCAACAAGCGAGCAACAAGTGGTGTGTTAAAGTATTGTAATCACCTGGACTGATGAGCCCTCTGACAAGTGTGTTCTCGGGACTGGATCGCAACAAGCGAGCAGCAAGTGGTGTGTTAAAGTATTGTATTCACCTGGACTGATGAGCCCTCTGACAAGTGTGTTCTCGGGACTGGATCGCAACAAGCGAGCAGCAAGTGGTGTGTTAAAGTATTGTATTCACCTGGACTGATGAGCCCTCTGACAAGTGTGTTCTCGGGACTGGATCGCAACAAGCGAGCAGCAAGTGGTGTGTTAAAGTATTGTATTCACCTGGACTGATGAGCCCTCTGACAAGTGTGTTCTCGGGACTGGATCGCAACAAGCGAGCAGCAAGTGGTGTGTTAAAGTATTGTATTCACCTGGACTGATGAGCCCTCTGACAAGTGTGTTCTCGGGACTGGATCGCAACAAGCGAGCAGCAAGTGGTGTGTTAAAGTATTGTATTCACCTGGACTGATGAGCCCTCTGACAAGTGTGTTCTCGGGACTGGATCGCAACAAGCGAGCAGCAAGTGGTGTGTTAAAGTATTGTATTCACCTGGACTGATGAGCCCTCTGACAAGTGTGTTCTCGGGACTGGATCGCAACAAGCGAGCAACAAGTGGTGTGTTAAAGTATTGTATTCACCTGGACTGATGAGCCCTCTGACAAGTGTGTTCTCGGGACTGTATCGCAACAAGCGAGCAGCAAGTGGTGTGTTAAAGTATTGTATTCACCTGGACTGATGAGCCCTCTGACAAGTGTGTTCTCGGGACTGGATCGCAACAAGCGAGCAGCAAGTGGTGTGTTAAAGTATTGTATTCACCTGGACTGATGAGCCCTCTGACAAGTGTGTTCTCGGGACTGGATCGCAACAGGCGAGCAGCAAGTGGTGTGTTAAAGTATTGTATTCACCTGGACTGATGAGCCCTCTGACAAGTGTGTTCTCGGGACTGGATCGCAACAAGCGAGCAGCAAGTGGTGTGTTAAAGTATTGTATTCACCTGGACTGATGAGCCCTCTGACAAGTGTGTTCTCGGGACTGGATCGCAACAAGCGAGCAGCAAGTGGTGTGTTAAAGTATTGTATTCACCTGGACTGATGAGCCCTCTGACAAGTGTGTTCTCGGGACTGGATCGCAACAAGCGAGCAGCAAGTGGTGTGTTAAAGTATTGTATTCACCTGGACTGATGAGCCCTCTGACAAGTGTGTTCTCGGGACTGGATCGCAACAGGCGAGCAGCAAGTTGTGTGTTAAAGTATTGTATTCACCTGGACTGATGAGCCCTCTGACAAGTGTGTTCTCGGGACTGGATCGCAACAAGCGAGCAGCAAGTGGTGTGTTAAAGTATTGTATTCACCTGGACTGATGAGCCCTCTGACAAGTGTGTTCTCGGGACTGGATCGCAACAGGCGAGCAGCAAGTTGTGTGTTAAAGTATTGTATTCACCTGGACTGATGAGCCCTCTGACAAGTGTGTTTTCGGGACTGGATCGCAACAAGCGAGCAGCAAGTGGTGTGTTAAAGTATTGTATTCACCTGGACTGATGAGCCCTCTGACAAGTGTGTTCTCGGGACTGGATCGCAACAAGCGAGCAGCAAGTGGTGTGTTAAAGTATTGTATTCACCTGGACTGATGAGCCCTCTGACAAGTGTGTTCTCGGGACTGGATCGCAACAGGCGAGCAGCAAGTTGTGTGATGGGAATGTCGGTGTAGTTGAGAGAGCCGGCAGAGGATTGCAACATCACATCCATGGTCCTCATGTCGGGGGCCATCTCCAGGACGAGGCGGGCGTTGTTTTCGCTGGACTCTTCTCTTTGCTTGCTTTCTGCGAGGTACGGGAACAAGTAGTGTTTCGCCACACCCAAAGACATGGAGGCGGCCTCCGAAGTTGCATATTTCACCTGCGAAATAAGAAATGAAACATATTATTGATTAATTGAGCACAGGTGCGTAGAAAGGAGGTGGGGGGGAAGGCGATTGTGTGATATATCCTGCCCCCCCCCCCCCCCACTCCCCTCAACTATTTGAGCTGTCTGACCCCCAATAATTTCAAAAATATAAGTTTAGCATCGCAGAATCGCTTTAAATTGCTTAAATTCTAACAACATTCTAGCAATTCTAGCAACAATTGGAATGTTGTTTGATTCAGTTTGTGTATTTTAGAGCCCCAGAATCACTTTTAAATTGTGTTTAAATTTTAAAAATTGCACTCGCCTTCTTTTGGTTTAACAGTCCCCCCCCCCCCCCCCCCTAATGAGGAACAGTTTCTTACTTGAAGCAATTAATTTTTGTTTATTAGGTGGGGGAAAATATTATCAATATATTTGCATTATGTTATTTCTTTTATAAATAGTGATGAAATCTGCTGATTATAAATACGATTATACCTTTATTTTCCATACTCTCAGATGGTGCAACACAGCGAACACACCTAGAAATGGTTGTGAAAAAGACACAAAGGACTGAGGGAAAGCGTAGTCGGAATAATATTATGGTAATTTGTCTGAGGGACCAGAACCGGAACAGTTTATAACTTTCTCCTGAATAACCGGAACCGGAACCAAAGCTTTATACTCAATATTCTCGAAAACTCACCGCATCGTTGTACTGAACGGTAATGTTGAAATGGTCCAGATACGCCAAAGAGTCTGCGATCTTGCGGCAAGATGGCTGCAAGTTGTCTCGCTGACGAAGACACTTCTTGTACATCGGCAGTTCTCTGAGAGCTTGCAGACGGCTGTCAGATCTCGTGATCGTACCCTAGAAACAAGGTGGATCAAGTATATAGGGGAGATGTATCCTAGAAGCAAGGTGGATCAAGTATATAGGGAAAGATCGTACCCTAGAAGCAAGGTGGATCAAGTATATAGGGGGAAATCGTATCCTAGAAGCAAGGTGGATCAAGTATTTAGGGGGAGATCGTACCCTAGAAGCAAGGTGGATCAAGTATATAGGGGGAGATCGTATCCTAGAAGCAAGGTGGATCAAGTATATAGGGGGAGATCGTATCCTAGAAGCAAGGTGGATCAAGTATTTAGGGGGATATCGTATCCTAGAAGCAAGGTGGATCAAGTATATAGGGGGGGGGGGGGGGGGGAGGGGAGACCTTGCCCTAGAAGCAAGGTGGATCAAGTATATAGGGGGAGATCTTGCCCTAGAAGCAAGGTGGATCAAGTATATAGGGGGAGATCGTACCCTAGAAGCAAGGTGGATCAAGTATATAGTGGGAGATCGTACCCTAGAAGCAAGGTAGATCAAGTATATAGGGGGGAAATCGTATCCTAGAAGCAAGGTAGATCAAGTATATAGGGGGAGATCGTATCCTAGAAACAAGGTGGATCAAGTATATAGGGGATATCGTATCCTAGAAGCAAGGTGGATCAAGTATATAGGGGGAGATCGTATCCTAGAAGCAAGGTGGATCAAGTATATAGGGGGAGATCGTACCCTAGAAAAAAAGGTGGATCAAGTATATAGGGGGAGATCGTACCCTAGAAGCAAGGTGGATCAAGTATATAGGGGGAGATCGTATCCTAGAAGCAAGGTGGATCAAGTATATAGGGGGAGATCGTACCCTAGAAGCAAGGTGGATCATGTATATAGGGGGAGATCGTACCCTAGAAGCAAGGTGGATCAAGTATATAGGAGGAGATCGTATCCTAGAAGCAAGGTGGATAAAGTATATAGGGGGAGATCGTATCCTAGAAGCAAGGTGGATCAAGTATATAGGAGGGAGACCTTGCCCTAGAAGCAAGGTGGATCAAGTATATAGGGGGGAGACCTTGCCCTAGAAGCAAGGTGGATCAAGTATATAGGGGGAGATCGTACCCTAAAAGCAAGGTGGATCAAGTATATAGGGGGAGACCTTGCCCTAGAAGCAAGGTAGATCAAGTATATAGGGGGAGACCTTGCCCTAGAAGCAAGGTAGATCAAGTATATAGGGGGAGATCGTACCCTAGAAGCAAGGTGGATCAAGTATATAGGGGGAGATCGTACCCTAGAAGCAAGGTGGATCAAGTATATAGGGAGGAGACCTTGCCCTAGAAGCAAGGTAGATCAAGTATATAGGGGGAAACCTTGCCCTAGAAGCAAGGTAGATCAAGTATATCGGGGGAGATCGTACCCAAGAAGCAAGGTGGATCAAGTATATAGGGGGAGATCGTACCCTAGAAGCAAGGTGGATCAAGTATATAGGGGGAGATCGTACCCTAGAAGCAAGGTAGATCATGTATATAGGGGGGAGATCGTATCCTAGAAGCAAGGTGGATGAAGTATATAGGGGGGGGGGGGGGGAGACCTTGCCCTAGAAGCAAGGTGGATCAAGTATATAGGGGGGAGACCTTGCCCTAGAAGCAAGGTAGATCAAGTATATAGGGGGAGATCGTACCCTAGAAGCAAGGTAGATCAAGTATATAGGGGGAGACCTTGCCCTAGAAGCAAGGTAGATCAAGTATATAGGAGGGAAACCTTGCCCTAGAAGCAAGGTGGATCAGGTATATAGGGGGGAGATCGTATCCTAGAAGCAAGGTGGATCAAGTATTTAGGGGGAGATCGTATCCTAGAAGCAAGGTAGATCAAGTATATAGCGGTGAGACCTTGCCCTAGAAGCAAGGTAGATCAAGTATATAGGGGGGAGATCGTATCCTAGAAGCAAGGTGGATCAAGTATTTAGGGGGAGATCGTATCCTAGAAGCAAGGTAGATCAAGTATATAGGGGGGAGACCTTGCCCTAGAAGAAAGGTGGATCAAGTATATAGGGGGAGATCGTACCCTAGAAGCAAGGTAGATCATGTATATAGGGGGGAGACCTTGCCCTAGAAGCAAGGTAGATCAAGTATATAGGGGGGAGACCTTGCCCTATGCCTCGTCCACACTGTGTACTTAAGTGACACACTTAAGTACATACTAATCTTAAGTCATGTGTAGTCCATCCACCAGATACTTAAGTCTCGAGTCGACGTAAGATTTGAAAAACTCGTTCGTAAGTAGGTGTTTATCGCAGATCACGAGATCTCGTGCAATTTCTCGTTTTGAAATTACCGCGCGAAAAGTCATTTGGAGGTTTTACAATGTATACACACATTTGTTACAATGTAACGATACAATGTATGTACTAACGGAGATATTGTCATGAAAGAATAATAAAATACCACAATATTAACAACTATAACCTTAAAAACACTCCAAATGTCAAACAGCTGTACAGTTTCCACTGCCAACTTAACATGGTAGTTCCTTCACACTTTTACCTCAATTTTCAGGCGGTGACTTGTGATTTAAGTTTGTAGTGTAGACGATCATGAAAACTTAATATTAGTAGGTACTTAAATAGGTAATGCTTAAGTATGCTGTGTAGACCTTGCCCTAGAAGCAAGGTAAATCAAGTATATAGGGGGGAAACCTTGCCCTAGAAGCAAGGTGGATCAAGTATATAGAGGGGAGACCTTGCCCTAGAAGCAAGGTGGATCAAGTATATAGGGGGAGGTTGTACCCTAGAAGCAAGGTGGATCAAGTACATAGGGGGAGATCGTATCCTAGAAGCAAGGTAGATCAAGTATATAGGGGGGAGACCTTGCCCTAGAAGCAAGGTAGATCAAGTATATAGGGGGAGATCGTACCCTAGAAGCAAGGTGGATCAAGTTTATAGGGGGAGATCGTATCCTAGAAGCAAGGTAGATCAAGTATATAGGGGGAGATCGTACCCTAGAAGCAAGGTGGATCAAGTATATAGGGGGGAGACCTTGCCCTAGAAGCAAGGTGGATCAAGTATATAGGGGGAGGTTGTACCCTAGAAGCAAGGTGGATCAAGTACATAGGGGGAGATCGTATCCTAGAAGCAAGGTAGATCAAGTATATAGGGGGGAGACCTTGCCCTAGAAGCAAGGTAGATCAAGTATATAGGGGGAGATCGTACCCTAGAAGCAAGGTGGATCAAGTATATAGGGGGGAGACCTTGCCCTAGAAGCAAGGTGGATCAAGTATATAGGGGGAGGTCGTACCCTAGAAGCAAGGTGGATCAAGTATATAGGGGGAGGTCGTTCCCTAGAAGCAAGGTAGATCAAGTATATAGGGGGGAGACCTTGCCCTAGAAGCAAGGTAGATCAAGTATATAGGGGGAGATCGTACCCTAGAAGCAAGGTGGATCAAGTATATAGGGGGAGATCGTATCCTAGAAGCAAGGTAGATCAAGTATATAGGGGGAGATCGTACCCTAGAAGCAAGGTGGATCAAGTATATAGGGGGGAGACCTTGCCCTAGAAGCAAGGTGGATCAAGTATATAGGGGGAGGTTGTACCCTAGAAGCAAGGTGGATCAAGTACATAGGGGGAGATCGTATCCTAGAAGCAAGGTAGATCAAGTATATAGGGGGGAGACCTTGCCCTAGAAGCAAGGTAGATCAAGTATATAGGGGGAGATCGTACCCTAGAAGCAAGGTGGATCAAGTATATAGGGGGGAGACCTTGCCCTAGAAGCAAGGTGGATCAAGTATATAGGGGGAGGTCGTACCCTAGAAGCAAGGTGGATCAAGTATATAGGGGGAGGTCGTACCCTAGAAGCAAGGTGGATCAAGTATATAGGGGGAGATCGTATCCTAGAAGCAAGGTAGATCAAGTATATAGGGGGGAGATCGTACCCTAGAAGCAAGGTGGATCAAGTATATAGGGGGGAGACCTTGCCCTAGAAGCAAGGTGGATCAAGTATATAGGGGGAGGTCGTAACCTAGAAGCAAGGTGGATCAAGTATATAGGGGGAGATCGTATCCTAGAAGCAAGGTAGATCAAGTATATAGGGGGGAGATCGTACCCTAGAAGCAAGGTGGATCAAGTATATAGGGGGGAGATCGTACCCTAGAAGCAAGGTTGATCAAGTATATAGGGAGGAGATCGTACCCTTGAAGCAAGGTGGATCAAGTATATAGGGGGGAGATCGTACCCTTGATGCAAGGTGGATCAAGATTATAGGGGGAGACCTTGCCCTAGAAGCAAGGTGGATCAAGATTATAGGGGGAGACCTTGCCCTAGAAAATCTGTGATTCAATTCCAGAGTGTATTTTGAAATTGGAAGGTTGCAACGAAAATCAGAAATAATGTTGAAGTTGTCTTTGATTGAGTGGATCGTGTTCGGTTGGATGTTGCACATATCGATGCTCGCTCATCAACGCGTTACACTCAGCGTTTTCCTAGAACTTATAAGCTATAATGATCCACTCTTCACCCCATCCTTCCCACGCGTACATGTCTTCTACAATGCTTACACTTACCATGTATACACCATGTTTGTAATTAATGTATCATTTTGATACTCTGTGGACAAAACCATTCGAGATTAGAACAGGAACTGAAACCGAAATTGAACTATTTGTGTTCGGGTTCTATTTCTTCGGATAGGTTAAAGGGTAACAAATGATATCATACATTTTTAGGTGTCCCGGGCTCGATCCCAGTTCGACCCAATTATCTTCTTGATAGCTTCGATTTTTGGCAACCGCAATATTTCGTAACCTTCTTGATAGGCGAACGTCCTAAGGAAATTCTCTGTCAAGACATTTGTTTAGGTAAAATTTTGAGGCACTTAAACGAGGGAATCAACATTTTCATCAAACAAATATTATTATTATATTATTATATATATTATTATATTATTATATTATTATTATTTTATTATTATATATTATTTTATATTTCAAGAAGCATTGAAATGTACTTGAAGCCTTCTTCTACTGGGCCTAGATTCACACCGGCATTATTCCAGTATAGCATTAACACTACAACGGTATCTATTACCGTGATATTACCTTGTTTAAACTTGGTGTTTTATCATTTTAAATGACAATCTGAATAATTATATTCATTAAGATATGCTAGTAAACCATGGTAATAGCTAATATTGATATTAGTTTTTCGGTCATAAAGTTATACTTTTTTGTGAATCCAGCACCTGAGGTACAGAACTGATAAGTGAATGAGCTACAAACCTGCAGAGAGAGTTGGTATTTCTCACTGCCGTATTTCTGTCTGTAGTCTGCGTGGAAGCTGGTGAGCACTGAGGTGTTTGCAATGTCTCCTAGGCTCAACAGCGGAGATGAAGGCAGAACTGCGACGGTGGTGTATGCAATCTGTAAACCAGCCAACATTACCTAGACATTGCTTCCCTTAGGGGCCATATTACTACTAGTTTAATCTTCAGTTTTGCTAAGCTCCACTTCGGGAAATGTGGTATATTACCATTATGTATGTACACTCAAACCAATAAAAATTGGTACTCGAAAGAAAAGGATTGGGTGCTGGTAAGGTTCCTTGACAATCAATCCATGTTATTATCAATGGAAATAACAGCGCACCTACTAGAGGTAGATAATGCGTTGACACAGCCTTCATAGAATGATGCCATCAAACCTTAAACATCCAATCCTTTTCTTTTCGTGTACCGATTTTTATTTGCTTGAGGTGTACGTCTGTGGTATAGCAAAAAACTGCAGTCAATATAGCCTGAAGTTAATGTTAACTGAGGAAATACGCTCCGGAATTAAATTGCAGTATATAATTGTAATACACCGAGTTTTTGAAGTGGTGTTTAAGCTAACTGTAGCTTAAACTACTGGTAATACCGACCCTTACACACTAGCACCTGGTCAGTGGGGTTGTTGATAGTTGCATTGACACTGTTCATTTCAGTTGATTGTCTTTCCAGGGTTAATGAGAGGCCGGCGGCATAAATCGGTCAAATGGAAGAAGAATGACGAGATATTCAAGCTGGTTCAACAAAGACTATCTGCCTGTTACAATGCCATACTTGTTTGACTTAGGCGAGGATATATTTATTAATTATTAATTAGGTACTGACTGGTGACCGTTGGGTATAACAACTCACTACCACTATTTACGTGTCAATAGATCCTCGGTTACAAATGAAAACTATGCTTGAAGTGGGTGTTCGTTCATTCTTCGTTGGGAAACACAACAAACGTTTTGAAATGTAAATCAGCAGAGCAGTACAACGAAGTAAGGCTATACGTGTAAGTTGTAACCTGAGACTAACCTGTGAGTTGTCTTGCTCGTTCATGTAGAAGAATCCGTATCTGTGATGCTTCCTTTTGATGCCTGCCGCATATGTTGTGTAAGCCGCATAACTGTTCGGCTGCTCGGCGTGAACTTTCATCTTCATTCCAACCACATAAGCATGTCCATCTAATAAGAGAATTCAACTTCATGATTACATATTCATGCATTGCAGTATTTATATTTATTGTCATCTCCTGTTTCCTTCACCATTCAATAAGATGGTCATAAAGTCGTGTTCGTGAATAAGTTGTGAATATGATAGGATAGGAAATTAAGCTCATAAAAAAGTCATCTAAGAAATATCATCTAAGCGTCTCAGACACCTTATTGATACTAGTTTATTTTAAAGGGTTGTAATTGTAAAAGACCGAAATGGTAACACCAAGTAACAGTATTCGTTGTGAAAGATTACTCAATAAAATGTGTACTCTGGTGTGCAATCTCCGCCTAAGTCGACCACTAGATAGATATTGTCAGTAATTTGCCAAAACACGGTAATGTTGGTGGAAATTTAACCGTTTTTACCTTGCGTTCACCTCTTAGATTGTCAATATGGTATCAAGTTCTAAAAGTAACACTACCTTAGTGAAGTGATGGGAAGGGATTCTTACTGTCGATTCCTTTGAGTACTTCGGTGAGGAGATATCTGTATACGCTGCCATCTTCTTCATTGACAATGGATCCAGATTGGCTGCATTGAAATTGGAACTGCTTTCTTCAATGTATGCCGAATATATTTGAACCTTTTCGTCTACTTCTGATTTGTACTTTTTTATATTCCTTTTGTCTTTTAGATTCTGAACTGTCTTTAGTCTCTTTCGTTTCTTTAGCATCTTTATCATCTGTATTATCTTTAGTTTCTGAGCTGGTTGACGTTGACTGCGTAGTTTTGCTCTGCTCGGTTTTGTACTGGTTGTCTGCGCGGTCGTGGTCTCTGTCTCGGCCGAGTGATTCCATCATCATACGTTGTTTCTGTTGACGGTGTGGTGCTGACATCACTGTTGTTGTCCCTTCTACTGGCTCCAGGCAGCAGCGTCATGTTGTCCTTCCCATTCACAGCAACAGCCCTGGCTGAGACAGAACAAGACAGATGAGTATCACACAGATGAAGATGCCTTGTTTGCCATATATTTTCACTGAATCGATGATAAAACTGATGTCAAATGAGCCCATGCTCGTTTGGCATTTGATTTTGGTCAAACTATAGGTCGATAAAGTGAAGGTCCGTGCTTCCACCCCTTCCCTCCCCCACTCGGGCACTAAATTGAGACTTGAAAAATTGAAAAATTGAGAATTTTTGTGGGGGATGTGCTTTACGTTGCCACTCCCCCACTGTGTTCACTAATTTCTATACTTTGTCAATATTTTGTGCTCAATTAGCGCTCATCAAAAAACAAATGTTCGAATTACTTAGTTGTCAACAGGCTATCAACGGATTGACATCTAGACGCGCTGGTAGCTCGACCGATGCCAAGCATCGTGCTGCACCACTACTCGAGTATTACTGCAATCAGTTAAGTGCTGTTTTGAGATATCGACTAGTATACACGCACCCAACTTTGGGAATGAGTGAAAAGTGAAATGAACTAGCTTGAATGAAGACTGAGCTCACAGCAGAAATTACAAACACAACACAAGCCTATTCTGTTGATAATATGAATAGGGTTGCCAAGCCTATGAAATATGAAAACTTACACTACCGGGTGGCGCAAAAAAATCTCCCTGATTGAGAGGTCACTCTATCACAACTAATATAGATAGGATTCTGAAATTTGTACACATATTAGAAAACATACCAAAATTTAATATCCTACAAGTATTAAAACACATTACTATTGTAGGAAAAAAAGTTACAGCTGTTCAAATTTGGTTGTCAAAAAATTGATTATACGGAGCTCAAATAGCGCGCGTCGAGAAAACTTCCAATAGCCGGGACGCTCTTTCTTCAAAACTACGTACGATATCAAGCTAAAAATTTCAAATTATATTGAAAATATATTAAGATCGATTGTGTAAAAATTTCAATCAATTTGAAAGAAATTCAAATTACACACGTTATAAAAGTGTGCTCTGTTCTGTTTTCATGCTCACTTCAAGATCAATAACTTTCGTTCCATATACTGATATTGATTGAATTGAAATTTTTTACACAATCGATCTTAATCTATTTTAAATTTTTTTATTATATCAATTAATTAACAATTAATATTACCCCATCCAACTAAAGTCGGGTTGGGGGGTGGAGGTAGCTCCACCTTCTTCTAGGGCCTCCTGGGATGCCGAAGTCGGCCGGCCATTCCAACTTCTTCCCCGTCGTCTTCTTCCTCATCGTCTTCGCTCTCCTCTGATTCCTCCACCTGCCGCTCCACCAACTCATTCCATCTTTCTACATCTTCCCACCACTTCTCTCCTTCCACTCTCCTCCAATCTTCGCCTCTCTCCGCCACATCCTCTTCAATGCTGTCCATCCACTTGGTCCTCGGACGCCCAGCCTTCTTTTTCTTCACTTGTCTTCCCTTCTCAAATTCTCTTCTAGGAATTCTCTCCTCTCCCATTCTTTTCATGTGCCCGAACCATCTCAACCTCTCTCGACTTATCTTCAAACTTAACTTCTCCACTCCCAAGTCTTGTCTTATCTTCTTACTCCCTGATTTTATCCAACTTGGTCACTCCCGCCACCCCTCTCAAAAACTTCATCTGTGATGCCTGGATTTCTGCTATTTCTCTTCTGCCACTTGGCCATGTAACCGCCCCATATGTCAGGATTGGAATATAGTACAGTTTGTATATCAGTAGTTTGCACCTCATTGGTATACCCTCCTTCCATAACAGCTTCCGAACACATTGGTAAAAGCTCTCCGCCGCTGCTCGTCTCTCTTATCTCGCGCTCCACCTTACCATCCCTTGTCACAACACTTCCTAAATATTTAAACTCCTCCCGTTCTTGGCAGCATTGCTCCCTGGATTCCAATCTTGCACCTCGCCTTCTTTCCTCTGTCCATACACAATGTTTCACTCTTTTCTCTGCTAATATGTAGGCCATACTTTCTGTCACACAATTCCATTTATCCACCTTCAACTGTATCTCATCTTCCGACTCGCTCCATATCATAATGTCATCTGCATATATAAATGTTTTTGAATCCCTTCCTTCCACTTCGTCATACTCCACTTCTCGTACCATCTCATCCATTACAACACCAACAGAGTCGGTGACAACACAACTACCTTGCTTTAAGCCTTCATTTACTTGGAACCAATCTGTCCTCCCTACACTGCACTGCACACAACTCCAGCTGTTCTAATACGTACTCTTTATCTTCTTTATTAGTTTCTCCACACACTTCTTTCCTCTTCAAACACTTCCACACCATCTCTCTAGGTAGCCTGTCGTAAGCTTTCTCGAGGTCCAAAAAAACCATCCTTGTAATGGATCCCTCTTCCCATCTGCTTTCCATCAGCTGCCGCAGTGCAAATACTAGGTCAATGGTCGACCGCCCCCGCCTAAAACCATACTGCTCCTCCCTTATCTTCTCCTCCAAGTATAGCATGAGCCTTCTCTCTAGTATCTTCTCGTATATTTTGGCTGCCTGCGATATGATTGTTATGCCTCTGTAGTTGCCAGCCAGTTTTCTATCCCCTTTCTTGAAGATTGGAGTAATTATACCTCTACCCCAATCTTCAGGTATTTTACATTCCATCCAAGCTGCATGGATTACTCTACGAAGCCATTCCGCCCCCCTCATCGCCAGCTGCCTTTAACATCTCAACATTTATTTCGTCTATTCCAGTAGCCTTTCCATTTTTCATTCTCTTTATCACGTTCTTCACCTCGACTCTACTTGGTGCCTCTTTTACATAGCGGTCATTCACTCCTATTAGTTGAGCATCCACTTCCCTCACATCTGCGTCTGTATCCTCCCTCTCCTCGTCACCCTTCAACAGGTTTTTAAAGTAGTCCCTCCATATGTTCTTTAACTCCTCCGGCTTATTTGTCACTGTTCCATCTTCCAACTTCATCACCGACTGCACTTCATTGTCCCGTCGTCTCATCCCAACCATGTTGTACAAACATTTTCTTACTACCATCATAATCTCTTTCCAGCTTGTCTGCAAGAACCTCCATCTTCTTTCTCTTCTCCTCTTCAACAATTGACTTCACCAGGATCTTAGCCGCTTTATAAGCTCTTACATTCTCCTCAGAGTTGTCGTGTACTTTCTTCATCCAGGCCAACTTCTTTTCCTCAACTACTGCTTTCACTCTCTTGTTCCACCAAGGTGTTTCTTTTTCTTTTCTCTTGCCTGAAGACCTTCCACATACCTCTTCCGCTACCCCCACCATTATTGACTTAAAACCATACCATTCACCTCTACGTCTTGTATCTCCCCTATTGGAACTTGCTCTGTTATTCTTCTGCAAAAATCTTCCTTCACCGCTTCTTCTTGCAATTTCCATGTTTTTATTCGTTTCACTCCCGTGTTTCGATTTCCTTTTCCTCTCCTCTCTACCCTCATCTTTGTGACCAGCAGTCTAGGATCACTAATTACTGTCCCAGATGAGACTGCTTCAACATCCAGCAGATATCTGTCCATGCTTCTGCTTACACACACATAATCTTTACTGATTCCAAAACTGTTCCATTTTGTCCTCGACCGACTCTTGTTATCATTTTGTCTTTTCTTCTCAAACCAAGTATTTGCAATTTTTAAATTCAACGAACTGCACCACTCTATCATCTTCTTCCCTTCAACATTTGTCCTACCCCACCCATGCGGACCAAGCACTCACACCCCGTCCGGTTCATCCCTACCATGGCATTAAAATCACCAATAATCAAGACATCCTTTAACTCCACCAAATCCTCTAGCTCCTCCCAAAACTTGTCCTTTTCTTCTTTTGGTCTCAATGTTTGGGGTGCGTACACTTGTACCAGCTCGACAATGTTTTTATCAATTGCTAGCTTCATCTTGATAAGTCGATCACTTCTTCTCTCAATCTCTAACACCTTCTCTTTATAAGCGCTGCTTACGACAAATCCTACTCCACTTTTCCCCGTCTCACCACCTGACCACATGAGCTTGTATCCCCCTCGCAGCATCTTCTCACCTGCCCCCTTCCACTTCGTCTCACTAAGGCCCAACACATCCAGATTTTTGTCAATCATCAAATCCACAATCTGTTCAATGTTGTTCGTTAACGTGACAATATTTAATGTGCCTATTTTCAACAAATACTGACGTCTTCGTCTTCTCGATATTTTCTTCTCATTATTGTCCAGTGTCCTTCCTTTATTGTCCTGCCTCTTTCTCCTACCTACAATATTCTCCTTGAAAACCAACTTGTCCGAAAAACCCGCTTCGACTGAGTCCATACATTCTTCTTGGTAACCACCTTCTCCTCAACCAGCATATTTTTCAGCTTTCTCCCAACTTCTCGGGCCCACTTCCTTCTGTCCATCATGAACCCTGGCGTGAAGTCTAATTCAATAAACTCCCCCTCATTCTCCTTCACCAACTTTTTCAAACCTTTATTCAAATTGGCTGAGTAGTCTGAATAGTTACTTAGTAGTCCCACAATGCCTATTTTTATATTTGGACCAAAAAAGCTTCTAGACACCTCCATCAAACCCCCAAAATCCTCCATTATCTCCCCATTAATTAAATATAATTTGAAATTTTCAGCTTGATATCGTACGTAGTTTTGAAGTAACAGCGTCCCGGCCATTGGAAGTTTTTTCGACGCGCGCTATTTGAGCTCCGTATAATCAATTTTTTGACAACCAAATTTGATCAGCTATAACTTTTTTCCTACAATAGTAATGTTTTTGAAACTTACACATATTAAATTTTGGTATGTTTTCTTACATGTGTACAAATTTCAGAATCCTATCTATAATAGTTTCGATATAGTGACCTCTCAATCATGTTTTTTTTTTGGGCCACCCGGTATAATTCAATTCTCAGTAAATAAAAGAATCAAATCGCCAAATATGTAGCCCAAAATGCCAAATTGTAGCCCATAACAATTTAAAATTTAAACAATTTAACCTGTTTATATCATACTATTGATAATTGATATACTTCAATATTGTTTCATGCTCGACCTCTTGAAAGTTTAAATGATTAAGAAACCTTCAGACAAGCCCTTCGAGACTTCGATAAAAACATGTGAATGTTTAATTGTATTTTGTGTATTTCTTGTGTTATAATAAAAAAAATGCATTCTCGAAATTAAAAAATTTCCTGAGCCTGTGCGGCTCTGATCCGCATGGTGCTGGGGGACCCTCTCCTCAGACTCCCCCAATTCGTTCGTGCTAGATCGCCCTTTTGTAAGTACACGTGTTTTTCCAAAAGTTCAACATTTGTGATATTTATCCCCGAGAAATACCCCGAGAATTTTACCCCGAGAATTTTATAATTCGATTCTGGGGAAATAGGCAATCCTAAAAATGAAAGATTCAAACATTTGAAACATTTTTATTTCTCTTTGTTTTCTGGGAAACTACAAAACATTTAGATGTGAAAAGTTCTTCACTTACCTAAACTAAATGTCATGGTAGTGGGAGCAAGATCTGTCAGGATCAAGTTGACGGAGAATTCCTCTGGACTTGACGAGATCACTGGGAATCCAAGAACAGTCACAGGCTCGGCCATCGTGGACCGAATTGACGCAGGAGATCGTCCGCTGATCACTAGGTTGGTGTGTGGAAGAACTGAGATAGCCAACTAAAATCAGAATACAATAATATCTATGAAATTGGCAGGCTACATTTTATTCAGACTGCTTATACATACTGTTAAGGGTGCAGGCAGTTGAGGCCCCCCCCCCCCCCCCCTCTCTCGAAATTAGAGCATCATCTAAGAAATCAGCACATTTAAAATAATATGTGACAAAAAAGTATTAAAAAGAGGCGGATCATGTCGAAAGCATACCAAAATTATTGAAATTGAGTTAAATTTAAAAAAAAGTCCCGGGGCTATGGGCCCCGGATCTGCATTTGAAAGCTCTTACCGATGTGTGCACATTTTTAATTTAATTTGTATTTGTATTTATTTATTTTATTGTTTTCAGCTCTTTCGCTGGGTTATGTCAAACTAGAGATGAGACCATTGAGCATATTATGATGTCCCCTTGCTCCATGATGTCCCCTTCCCCCACAACAGGCCAGATATCATTATTAGAGATCACCAGAAGATGACTTGTGTCTTAATTGATGTAGCAATCCCTTCAGATTACAACATAATATCGAAGGAGGCTGAAAAGAAGACCAAGTACAAAGACCTTCAGATTGAAATTGAGATAATGTGGGGGATGAAGACTTGTTTTGTCCCTATAGTCATTGGTGCAACTAGAGCGATCAGCAAGAACTTCCACACATGTCTGCAGAAAGTTCCGGGCTCACATTCCATGATCGAGCTTCAGAAGACGGCGATATTAGGAACAGCTTATATTATTAGGAGATTTATGTAGAGATTTTCAGTGCCACTTTTAGATATATGTCATTTTTTAGATTCATTTTCACAAATTGTTGTATTTTATACTGTATTGTAAAATGTTGGCACCCTAGTGATTTGGGTAATTGCCGGTGCCTTGCATTATAAAACCAAGTGCAAATTGTAATTTCATTTGTGAATAAAAGGAAATAATAATAATATTATGACAGTAATAACTAATAATAATAATACTTTTACTTGATATAATTTATATCAATATCAATATATATCTAGGTCATAATAATTGCTTCTTATAACAATAAAATAATAAGCAAGAGGTAAATATGAAATACCTATTTGAAATAAAACTTATTTCAATTTACTCAGACCAATTACTCTTTGAGGTCATCAATAGAATCCGGAAATGTGTCTAGAAGAGAATTTGTTTGTTCCCATCAAGAATAGAGGACCCCAAGAATGAATATTTACCAATATCTGTTTCGTAAAATTTCCTGGATAGCCTAGATTCAACATTATTCCCTCTTCCTATAAATGTGGCTTTTCCTACTGACTTATATAATTCATTCCAGACCGCATGTTCACGGGTTATTTTAAACATGCATGGCAAGCAACATTTTTTCTCCTTTGAAGAGATTTCCAACCCAGTTCCTCTCATTTCAGTGGGACTGTGCCTTCTACCATTCTTATTAAGGACTTTCCTTGCTGCTCTCCGTTGCACACTTTCAATAGAATCTTAAAGTCCTTGTTGGTGGAGATCTCAAGCACTGCTAGCATACGGTCTTACTAGAAGTCGTACTAGGTGTTTCTAGTACCGGTCTTACAATGCTTTTATATGCCATCTCCTTTACCTCTGTGCTATACTAACTTTGAGATTTCTCATTACAAAATTGAGGCTTTTCATACCCTTTTTTACAACAAATTCAGTTTGATTTTTCCAATTTAATTTGCAATTTAAGATAACTCCCAAATATTTACAGTTTTCAATATATTCTAGCACACCCACCCAGCACACACACACCCACCATATTTTGGTGGTAGTTCCAAGTTTTTGCTTAATGCGTCTATAGAGCCTATCCCATTTTCCTATGTTCTCCTCTTCATTGTCAAGTATACAAAAATAGCTACTCTACCATTCAAAATTGCACCAAATCGAATGAACTTGAACCAGAATATTCTCGGCTGCTTCACCCCTGAACCTCCTGATTTCCACCGTCATTTTTCATCAAATTCTGACCGACAAGAATAAGATCGCCAAGGACTGTGTACCTGCTTGGAGTCTGCTGGCCTGATGATCTTGGTGGAGTTGACGAGCGTCATGGGAGTGGTCATGTGAGCATCCATCTGCGCCGTGAAGCTGCGGCTGCTGTGATGAGCGACGCGCGGTGACACGAGATGGTTCAGCATCGAGATGCCGACTTCGAACTCCGAGTTGGCCACGTCCACTTGCGCCTGGACGCGCATGGGCGGCAGTTGCACGTGGTTGTTGGCGTGCCAGGCGGTCACGTGCACAGTGTTGTCCCACGCAGTGAACAGCTTCAAGCAAGCCACCAACTCGGACGTGAACCTGCACAGATCAACATGTTCTCAACAGAGCCAGGCTCCACTAGTGAGAATGTATAGAGGCAATCCGGTACCGGCATGTAGCCTATACGCTTTATTAAAGATACCAAGTGGGCCAACGGCTTAACGTCCCATCCGAAGGACGGTGTAACAGGCGGAGGTCGCGTAGGACGATAACAGGTGGAGGGAGGTCGTTATACTAACTCCCAAACACCCCAGTCTCTCTGGCCCAACGGCAGCAACTAGCAGGACAGAGTTGGACGGGCACCCATCCAATGCTCAATGCAACTGACTCAATGCTCAATGCTTTGATCTCACGAGAACCATGGTATCCAATACACAAGTCGTTCGGTTCACACTCACATAGTACCTATCAGGATGACCGAGTGGGGAGTTATACAAGATCTTGCAGTTTCGCTTCCTAGCACCCCGAGTCGTTTCTTATCGATACACATGCGTGATGCAATTGTACTATAGCTATAAATGATATACTGGCATTTGGTTTACATGAGTGAGGCATCCAGACGAAGCTCGGTGTCCTGCTTGCTGATTGTAACCTCGCCAACAGTCCGCAAAGCCCAAGGAACATTGATCTGCATGTAGATGGGTAATCCCATGTCAGTAGTTGTTGACATGACGAAAGAAGTTCGGTCGATCTTCTGGAAGTGGAATTGTTTCCCAGACCTCATTTGATCTGCTAGTTTTCGTCCAGCTGAAATTAAGAAAATATTATGCTTCTCAGTCGGGGGAAAGTCGCTAGGAACAAGACACACAATATCTTACAGACGGAGAATTGGAATATTCCAACACTTCGAACACAAATAAGGGTTTGATGTAAGAGGAAATGAAAAATATTGTCGAAAGGAATATTGAATTTAGACATCAGATTTTAATTATTATATGACGTGCGTACAGTTCTTACTCAGCGATCTAAAACTTTGCAGGAGGTGGCGAACTCGATTAGGTATGTACTATGATTAATAAAATTGCTAAAATTAAAATCAAATTTTTAAAAACATTTG
Organism: Leuctra nigra; assembly: GCA_934045905.1. Taxonomy (NCBI): domain Eukaryota; kingdom Metazoa; phylum Arthropoda; class Insecta; order Plecoptera; family Leuctridae; genus Leuctra; species Leuctra nigra. The sequence continues at coordinate 46,005,903 of OW203763.1, forward strand.
TATCATCTGTTACTTGTAGCCCTACATGAACCTTTTTTCTAAGTCCTGTTAAAACTCAGAACCGAGTTTCGCGATTATCTCGGAATAATCAAAAGAGCAATCGTTCGCGTTTTGATCCAAAGCTATCCTTATATTTTTTAAATTGTGTACGTTCCATGAGAGTGAATAATGAACAAAATGTTAGGTGTCATAACTTTGTTATTCTAAAACCCATAGAAAGAATGGTTGAAGAATAGGAAGAAGAAGTATAAATACGTAAACATCGCAACACTTTATAAGTACACTTGACCAAACTTAAAACAATATTTGAAAGAACCGGATTGGCCGAAAATGATTTGAAGTCATCGTCTGATGAAGTCTACGCTAATTGTAGGCGAGCTCTTGTAGGTGAGCTGTGATTTCAAGGAACCGAACGAGCAGCCAATCCGGTTCGTTCAACGTTCAAATACCTTTTTTAGTTGTGCCAAGTGTAGATACACTCGACAATTCATAAAACGGTAATCGAAAGAAATTGATTGTCTGACAAAAATGTGATGGCATCATCTGATGAAGTCTATACTTACTAGTCATCTACCTCTAGTATAGATGAGCTCTGATTTCATTGATAATATCAAGGATTGATTGTCAAGGAACCTGACCAGCAGCCATTCCGTTTCGTTCAAATACCGTTTTATGAATTGTCGAGTGTACATAATTTTTGGCCAGATTTAAAAATAATCAATTACATCCAGAGTCTGATTTCTCACCTTTAGCAAATTCATCGGCTATTTTGTCGTCGAATGGGAAGAATCTCTCTGTCAGTTTATTGAAACTCAAACGAAGAGCTCCCTCCACACTTGGTAGGTTCTTTGGAACAAACTTCAAATTCTCTCGAAGCCACTTGGTCGACCTTGGCAAATTCTTCAGCATTGGTCTTGATGCGGCAAAATCTTCTTTCTTATAGATCATCTCCTTTAGAATGTTAAGGAAGTTCTCGGGATTCGTCAACCACATATCACCATCAAAGTTGATTTGAGAAAACCCTGCCAATCGTCGAGTGTGGCGGTAGTAAAGATTAGTTGCATTGAGTTCAGGCAACCAAGACAGTTGTTGGAAGATGACTTCTTGAAGTTCGTCCGATGCGCTGGACTGCACAAAGTTGTGAGCTCTTTGAACACTTGGCGAAAACGGTTTCGAGAGGGGTAAAGCTGACGCGGCCTCTTTCGATCTGTAAAATAAAATCCCGTTGGTTGTCTTCTTTCAATGGCTAATAAGGAACCTTCTACACGAAAGCAACTTACATTTCCAAGTTAATGGGGTCCTTAACGGTAGCAAAAGATGACAAAGTACTCCTCACGAATGTCGCAACAGCAAGATTCGGATCATACCAAGTTGAAACGGCGAGTCTTTGCCAAATCTCAGAGGCAGGTTTGGCATAGAGCATAAGTGAAACTGCTGCAATACGCACAGATGTAGGATTGCTGGTGTCATCAAACAGATACAGAAGATAAGGTACCATCGTCTTCGGATCTTTGAATACTTGATACTTCATGGCGTACACTGCCAAGGCTCGGTCAATTGGGCTTGCTTTGACATCTTCAGCTGCAGATTGCAGTGGTTTCAAAGCAGCGCTAGATCCAGTGTTACCGAGAGCAGTTATGTAGACTTTGCGGAGAGATTGGTCCGAGTGGAGCTGCTCAGAGATTCCTGCGATGTACTTGCTAGCGTCGGATGGAGAACAGGCAGCTTTGCCCATGACGTTGACGGAGTAGCGGGAGCGTTGAGTGGTGTTGTTGACGCATGCTACACGGAGAAGGTTGGAGAAGGCCAGGACGGCTGAAATGCGCATCTGCTGATCATCACGGACGGGTGCGCTGCGAGACAACTCCTGAAGATACAGATTCATTAATCAATTATTCACACGACAACAACCACAAGGTTTGACATTCTCATAGGTTTCGACACTTCCCGTATAAACATGCTCTTCCAAAGAGAGTCGTCAAAGATCCAAGAATAGATTATCGTTAAAAAATTATTAGAAGCTGGAGTGTTATAAATAATGAAAGCACTTAAAATGTATTTAGATACACCATAACTAATGCGTTGCAAGCTACTCCAAAAATAGTAAAAAGATATCAATTACGTACTTTGTTTTAAGTAAGGTTTCCTTGCCTTTGAACCGTCAGTTATAACGCGTAATCAACTTATTGTGAACTTACGTAAAATCTTTGGACCAAGTCTTTTGTTGGAGTCAAAAGATGTGATGGAAGTGAGGCAATAATCTCCGCCGCGGCTTCTCCTTGAATTTTCTTTTTCTCGATCCAGAATTTAACTATTTGGAAAGCAGGTGATGTGCCACACATTGCAAACACATCTCGGTAGAGTTTCCTGTTGACAAAGTGAAATTAAATAAAAAATCATCCGGAATGGGCTGTTTATATTAAAAGTTCCTAACCATTGAGGCAGTACCTTTCTGTTTTCTGAGTATTGCTTCCACCATAAGGATTGTCCATGATTCCTCCTACTGCTTTTTGAAGTTCTTGGAGTGACATAAGTCGACAAGTGTCAATCGCTCCGTTTACTTTCTCCAGAGTCATATCCTCAGGAATAGTGTTCGAAGTTTCGAATGCATGAGCCACGTCTTCAATAATATCCCTGAGTTGCTCACTCAGCCTCGTTCTCTGTGCATTTCCCTGTTGAGATAACGAGAACGGCGAGAATGGAATGTAAGGAGCTTGATCAGAATCCAGACGTGGCAGTTGCCAGGTTGATTCTTCACGGCTGTCATGACTTGAGGCGGGCTTGTGCTCTTTCACAGCTGAAGGCGTCACTCGGATGGCTGTTCTCGGCGACTTCTTCGAATCCTTATTTGGCTTTTCCCTTTTTGGTCGTTTGTGTGACCTGTGCTTTTGAGTGGATTCTGATGATGATGAAACGGGTGCCGGATCACAAGGCTCCTCGGTGGTATGTTTGTCAGATGACTGCTTGTTGCCCTTCTATTAAATAAAATCTCAATTATTTCCTTTTTATTAATTTTTTCTAATAGTCCAGTTTGGAAATTTGAAAGAAGCAAACAAGTTTCTCCGCAAAATTAGGCAAATACCTATAGTATTTCATATTTTATCTCCTCGCTTGAGACAAACTAAGCGATCAAAATGTTTAGGGTAGAAATTAAAATAACCTAATACATATTGCTCAAAATTTTGAAACGTGTCGATTTAAACGATGATTCTTATAATATATTATCTTGGTTACTATTTCACAATTCTTTGAACCCATCGTTAACCCAACGCTCCAATAATATTCGGCAAAATCAGCCTATGCGCTGCTGTTTCGCAATAACGCATAGGCCAAGCAACGAAGGCTAAAAACAGGCCGAACCCGGGACAAATTGCAAGATTTGTCTTTTTCATCAGACCTTATTCAGAAAAATTCGCTGATTACAACAAAAAAAGTTTTACGCAGAGATGTGAAGGGAAATTGCCCAAAATTACGTGTAAAGTTCAAATTTTGAGAACATAAAATATTTTTTTTTAAGAATCACAGAACACATTTTGATATTTGTTTTCAATAAAAAGTATGTATTATATTAGGATACAATACTCGAAAAAAAATTGGGTGATAATATTAATTATTTTGGATTTATTCAATGATTTAATAAAATGACGTCATTTAAATAATTAGTCGTAGTGACGTAACTAAAGGAGCTAGAATAAATGTTTTTACGGGAAAATGTTGGTAATAAAGCCTTATATTTTTGGTATGAATATGATCAAAAGTTCACCACGCATCTACTCATTGTTGTCAAACAAAATTTTAATCAAATTATATAAAAAATTAAACATCAATATAACGCAATTATTGGCATAACGGCGGAACTGTTTGATCAGAAAATGTTGTCCCTTATAGAATTTTGGTGCCTGATAAAACCTAGCCCAGAGAGAGATTTGGGACGCCATTTTGAAACCGGAAGTGGCATCATCTTGAAAACGGCTGAACCGATTATAACGGAACTGGTGGCAATTGACTCCAACGGTCATATGACAAAACAGATCAATAGTAAAACCAGAAATTACCAATACAAATACCGGAAATGACGTCACAAGTATTCAAAATTCTTCTAAAACCCCCTGTTCAACAATAAATACATTATTCTGGCTTGTTATAATGTAATATATGAATTTATTAAAAAAAAGTCTATGTGGCATTGTTTTCAGTCGCCATTTTGAGCTCGGAAACGTTTTTTTATAAAATCTTTATTCACACATGTACATGGATTTACAATCACAGTTGATATACAAACAGCAAAGTGAATAATAGGAATACTTAGAAACTAATAAAGAAATCAGGGTCTTTAACTTCCTGACAAAAGGAAACGTATTGGAATGAAATCAAATACCAATTAATTAAGTGGATACCACTCTGTGTCTGGAATTAGAAAAGGTTTTAAGCCTTATGCCGGCATAATTTTATGTCGGTACAGCATTATAACTAGGTACCAATATTTTTATTACCAACTTATTATTTTATCATTATAAATAGCGACTTTTACAATTTAATTCATAAAGATATGCATTTAGGTATTTATTTAATGTACTTATTGTTAAGTAGGGGGTTTTAGAAGAATTTTGAATATTTGTGACGTCATTTCCGGTATTTGTTATTGGTAATTTCTGGTTTTACATTTGATCTGTTTTGTCATATGACCGTTGGAGTCGATTGCCACCAGTTCCGTTATAATCGGTTCAGCCGTTTTCAAGATGATGCCACTTCCGGTTTCAAAATGGCGTCCCAAATCTCTCTCTGGGCAAGGTTTTATCAGGCACCAAAATTCTATAAGGGACAACATTTCCCGATCAAACAGTTCCGCCGTTATGCCAATAATTGCGTTATATTGATGTTTAATTTTTTATATAATTTGATTAAAATTTTGTTTGACAACAATTAGTAGATGCGTGGTGAACTTTTGATCATATTCATACCAAAAATACTAGGCTTTATTACCAACATTTTCCCGTAAAAACATTTATTCTAGCTCCTTTAGTTACGTCACTACGACTAATTATTAGAATGACGTCATTTTATTAAAATCATTAAATAAATCCAAAAATAATTAATATTATCACCCAATTTTTTTTCGAGTATTGTATCCTAATATAATACATACTTTTTATTGAAAACAAATATCAAAATTTGTTCTGTATTCTTAAAAAAAATATTTTATGTTCTCAAAATTTGAACTTTACACGTAATTTTGGGCAATTTCCCTTCACATCTCTACGTAAAACTTTTTTTGTTGTAATTAGCGAATTTTTCTGAATAAGGTCTGATGAAAAAGACAAATCTTGCAATTTGTCCCGGGTTAAATGCTTCTTTGCTAGGCCTAGCAGGCGTTTGGCAGATTGGGCCGGTCGATGTGTTCACATCCATGTAATATCCAGAATCTTCTATAAGAACAGTCTTTGAGGACACGATTTGATTATACTAACAAAGTTTTGCCCATGCAGAGGGGGGCAACATCCACCATATGGATATTTCCGAATATTATTGGAGAGCTGGGTTCAACCATCGTGAAAAACATCCTTTCTGGACTGACTAAGAGAATTATAAGTGGAAGAGTTAGTTACTCTATCACAATGGGCAATTTCAACGGTATTTTTCATTGAAAGCAAAGTAATGCCTAAAGTTACTTAACTTTCGATACAGCTATTACCTATATAATACGATATAACAATATTAACATTATCATGTGTTTTATAAGTGACCTGTGTCTTGAGCTTGTAGACGAGGCTGCTGAGACGTTGCGGCTGTTTGGGGACGCTGAAGGGCCGCGAAACAGTCTGTGTCGACATCAGAGTCAGGTTCACGAACGAGTTGACAGAAGCCGTGCTGGAGTTGTGCAGATGTAAGTTAGCGAACAGTCGGGAACTTGTCACTGATGCCAGTAGCATGAAGTCCTTGCGATCTCCACATCCTTGAGCCCGAGTGACAGATGAGCGCTGCAAGAGAAACAAGACTTTCAGGTGTCACGTCCTCGTCAAGATCCCACATCCTTGAGCCCGAGTGACAGATGAGCGCTGCAAGAGAAACAAGACTTTCAGGTGTCACGTCCTCGTCAAGATCCCACATCCTTGAGCCCGAGTGACAGATGAGCGCTGCAAGAGAAACAAGACTTTCAGGTGTCACGTCCTCGTCAAGATCCCACATCCTTGAGCCCGAGTGACAGATGAGCGCTGCAAGAGAAACAAGACTTTCAGGTGTCACGTCCTCGTCAAGATCCCACATCCTTGAGCCCGAGTGACAAATGAGCCCTGCAAGAGAAACAAGACTTTTAGGTGTCACGTCCTCGTCAAGATCCCACATCCTTGAGCCCGAGTGACAGATGAGCCCTGCAAGAGAAACAAGACTTTTAGGTGTCACGTCCTCGTCAAGATCCCACATCCTTGAGCCCGAGTGACAGATGAGCGCTGCAAGAGAAACAAGACTTTCAGGTGTCACGTCCTCGTCAAGATCCCTCATCCTTGAGCCCGAGTGACAGATGAGCGCTGCAAGAGAAACAAGACTTTCAGGTGTCACGTCCTCGTCAAGATCCCACATCCTTGAGCCCGAGTGACAGATGAGCGCTGCAAGAAAAACAAGACTTTCAGGTGTCACGTCCTCGTCAAGATCCCTCATCCTTGAGCCCGAGTGACAGATGAGCGCTGCAAGAGAAACAAGACTTTCAGGTGTCACGTCCTCGTCAAGATCCCACATCCTTGAGCCCGAGTGACAGATGAGCGCTGCAAGAAAAACAAGACTTTCAGGTGTCACGTCCTCGTCAAGATCCCTCATCCTTGAGCCCGAGTGACAGATGAGCGCTGCAAGAGAAACAAGACTTTCAGGTGTCACATCCTCGTCAAGATCCCACATCCTTGAGCCCTGAGCGCTGCAAGAGAAACAAGACTTTCAGGTGTCACGTCCTCGTCAAGATCCCTCATCCTTGAGCCCGAGTGACAGATGAGCGCTGCAAGAGAAACAAGACTTTCAGGTGTCACGTCCTCGTCAAGATCCCACATCCTTGAGCCCGAGTGACAGATGAGCCCTGCAAGAGAAACAAGACTTTCAGGTGTCACGTCCTCGTCAAGATCCCACATCCTTGAGCCCGAGTGACAGATGAGCCCTGCAAGAGAAACAAGACTTTCAGGTGTCACGTCCTCGTCAAGATCCCACATCCTTGAGCCCGAGTGACAGATGAGCGCTGCAAGAGAAACAAGACTTTCAGGTGTCACGTCCTCGTCAAGATCCCTCATCCTTGAGCCCGAGTGACAGATGAGCGCTGCAAGAGAAACAAGACTTTCAGGTGTCACGTCCTCGTCAAGATCCCACATCCTTGAGCCCGAGTGACAGATGAGCGCTGCAAGAGAAACAAGACTTTTAGGTGTCACGTCCTCGTCAAGATCCCACATCCTTGAGCCCGAGTGACAGATGAGCGCTGCAAGAGAAACAAGACTTTCAGGTGTCACGTCCTCGTCAAGATCCCACATCCTTGAGCCCGAGTGACAGATGAGCGCTGCAAGAGAAACAAGACTTTCAGGTGTCACGTCCTCGTCAAGATCCCTCATCCTTGAGCCCGAGTGACAGATGAGCGCTGCAAGAGAAACAAGACTTTCAGGTGTCACGTCCTCGTCAAGATCCCACATCCTTGAGCCCGAGTGACAGATGAGCGCTGCAAGAGAAACAAGACTTTCAGGTGTCACGTCCTCGTCAAGATCCCACATCCTTGAGCCCGAGTGACAGATGAGCGCTGCAAGACAGACGAGCGCTGATCCTAAATATTTGTGTAGTTTTATATTATATTTGCTGATTTAATGAAAAGTGAGAAAATAAGACATGTATAGGGTACCTGCTATATGGTCTTAATAAATATATTTCAAACTTTAAAATCCATATTATAATGTATTTATAAACCCAATGGAGGCATTGACTTAAGTCTATATGAATTTACTGGAAAATAAAGAAAAAGGCAGTCGGAGTCTCGCGATTGTCGTGCGACTCTGTGCGTCAAAGCAAAGAATAAGAATCTTACTTTCTTTATTATATGGTCAAAGTAACTACAAAGGTAAGTTTATACCTTATGATGGTAGATGGCCTCAAATCGCTGTCAAATCGCAACTTGTCGCCTCCAGTAGTCCCCACACTTGCTAGATCTTACCCTCCAGTAGTCCTCACACTTGCTAGATCTTACCCTCCAGTAGTCCCCACACTTGCTAAATCTTACCCTCCAGTAGTCCCCACACTTGCTAGATCTTACCCTCCAGTAGTCCCCACACTTGCTAGATCTTACCCTCCAGTAGTCCCCACACCTGCTAGATCTTACCCTCCAGTAGTCCTCACACTTGCTAGATCTTATCCTCCAGTAGTCCCCACACTTGCTAGATCTTACCCTCCAGTAGTCCCCACACTTGCTAGATATTACCCTCCAGTAGTCCCCACACTTGCTAGATCTTACCCTCCAGTAGTCCCCACACTTGCTAGATATTACCCTCCAGTAGTCCCCACACTTGCTAGATCTTACCCTCCAGTAGTCCCCACACTTGCTAGATATTACCCTCCAGTAGTCCCCGCACTTGCTAGATCTTGCCCTCCAGTAGTCCCCACACTTGCTAGATCTTACCCTCCAGTAGTCCTCACACTTGCTAGATCTTACCCTCCAGTAGTCCCCACACTTGCTAAATCTTACCCTCCAGTAGTCCCCACACTTGCTAGATCTTGCCCTCCAGTAGTCCCCACACTTGCTAGATCTTTCCCTCCAGTAGTCCCCACACCTGCTAGATCTTACCCTCCAGTAGTCCTCACACTTGCTAGATCTTATCCTCCAGTAGTCCTCACACTTGCTAGATCTTACCCTCCAGTAGTCCCCACACTTGCTAGATCTTACCCTCCAGTAGTCCCCACACTTGCTAGATCTTACCCTCCATTAGTCCCCACACTTGCTAGATCTTACCCTCCAGTAGTCCCCACACTTGCTAGATCTTACCCTCCAGTAGTCCCACACTTGCTAGATCTTACCCTCCAGTAGTCCCCACACTTGCTAGATCTTACCCTCCAGTAGTCCCCACACTTGCTAGATCTTACCCTCCAGTAGTCCCCACACTTGCTAGATCTTACCCTCCAGTAGTCCTCACACTTGCTAGATCTTACCCTCCAGTAGTCGCCACACTTGCTAGATCTTACCCTCCAGTAGTCCCCACACTTGCTAGATCTTACCCTCCAGTAGTCCTTACACTTGCTAGATCTTACCCTCCAGTAGTCCCCACACTTGTTAGATCTTACCCTCCAGTAGTCCCCACTTTTGCTAGATCTTACCCTCCAGTAGTCCCCACACTTGCTAGATCTTACCCTTCAGTAGTCCCCACACTTGTTAGATCTTACCCTCCAGTAGTCCCCACTTTTGCTAGATCTTACCCTCCAGTAGTCCTCACACTTGCTAGATCTTACCCTCCAGTAGTCCCCACACTTGTTCGATCTTACCCTCCAGTAGTCCCCACTTTTGCTAGATCTGTCCCTCCAGTAGTCCCCACACTTGCTAGATCTTACCCTCCAGTAGTCCCCACGCTTGCTAGATCTTACCCTCCAGTAGTCCCCACACTTGCTTGATCTTACCCTCCAGTAGTCCCCACACTTGTTAGATCTTACCCTTCAGTAGTCGCCACACTTGCTAGATCTTACCCTTCAGTAGTCCCCACACTTGCTTGATCTTACCCTCCAGTAGTCCCCACACTTGCTAGATCTTACCCTCCAGTAGTCGCCACACTTGCTAGATCTAACCCTTCAGTAGTCCCCACACTTGCTTGATCTTACCCTCCAGTAGTCCCCACACTTGCTAAATCTTACCCTCCAGTAGTCCCCACACTTGCTAGATCTTACCCTCCAGTAGTCCCCACACTTGCTAGATCTTACCCTCCAGTAGTCCCCACACCTGCTAGATCTTACCCTCCAGTAGTCCTCACACTTGCTAGATCTTATCCTCCAGTAGTCCCCACACTTGCTAGATCTTACCCTCCAGTAGTCCCCACACTTGCTAGATATTACCCTCCAGTAGTCCCCACACTTGCTAGATCTTACCCTCCAGTAGTCCCCACACTTGCTAGATATTACCCTCCAGTAGTCCCCACACTTGCTAGATCTTACCCTCCAGTAGTCCCCACACTTGCTAGATATTACCCTCCAGTAGTCCCCGCACTTGCTAGATCTTGCCCTCCAGTAGTCCCCACACTTGCTAGATCTTACCCTCCAGTAGTCCTCACACTTGCTAGATCTTACCCTCCAGTAGTCCCCACACTTGCTAAATCTTACCCTCCAGTAGTCCCCACACTTGCTAGATCTTGCCCTCCAGTAGTCCCCACACTTGCTAGATCTTTCCCTCCAGTAGTCCCCACACCTGCTAGATCTTACCCTCCAGTAGTCCTCACACTTGCTAGATCTTATCCTCCAGTAGTCCTCACACTTGCTAGATCTTACCCTCCAGTAGTCCCCACACTTGCTAGATATTACCCTCCAGTAGTCCCCACACTTGCTAGATCTTACCCTCCAGTAGTCCCCACACTTGCTAGATCTTACCCTCCAGTAGTCCCCACACTTGCTAGATCTTACCCTCCATTAGTCCCCACACTTGCTAGATCTTACCCTCCAGTAGTCCCCACACTTGCTAGATCTTACCCTCCAGTAGTCCCACACTTGCTAGATCTTACCCTCCAGTAGTCCCCACACTTGCTAGATCTTACCCTCCAGTAGTCCCCACACTTGCTAGATCTTACCCTCCAGTAGTCCCCACACTTGCTAGATCTTACCCTCCAGTAGTCCTCACACTTGCTAGATCTTACCCTCCAGTAGTCGCCACACTTGCTAGATCTTACCCTCCAGTAGTCCCCACACTTGCTAGATCTTACCCTCCAGTAGTCCTTACACTTGCTAGATCTTACCCTCCAGTAGTCCCCACACTTGTTAGATCTTACCCTCCAGTAGTCCCCACTTTTGCTAGATCTTACCCTCCAGTAGTCCCCACACTTGCTAGATCTTACCCTTCAGTAGTCCCCACACTTGTTAGATCTTACCCTCCAGTAGTCCCCACTTTTGCTAGATCTTACCCTCCAGTAGTCCTCACACTTGCTAGATCTTACCCTCCAGTAGTCCCCACACTTGTTCGATCTTACCCTCCAGTAGTCCCCACTTTTGCTAGATCTGTCCCTCCAGTAGTCCCCACACTTGCTAGATCTTACCCTCCAGTAGTCCCCACACTTGCTAGATCTTACCCTCCAGTAGTCCCCACACTTGCTAGATCTTACCCTCCAGTAGTCCCCACACTTGTTAGATCTTACCCTTCAGTAGTCGCCACACTTGCTAGATCTTACCCTTCAGTAGTCCCCACACTTGCTTGATCTTACCCTCCAGTAGTCCCCACACTTGCTAGATCTTACCCTCCAGTAGTCGCCACACTTGCTAGATCTAACCTTTCAGTAGTCCCCACACTTGTTAGATCTTACCCTCCAGTAGTCCCCACTTTTGCTAGATCTTACCCTCCAGTAGTCCTCACACTTGCTAGATCTTACCCTCCAGTAGTCCCCACACTTGTTAGATCTTACCCTCCAGTAGTCCCCACTTTTGCTAGATCTGTCCCTCCAGTAGTCCCCACACTTGCTAGATCTTACCCTCCAGTAGTCCCCACACTTGCTAGATCTTACCCTCCAGTAGTCCCCACACTTGCTAGATCTTACCCTCCAGTAGTCCCCACACTTGTTAGATCTTACCCTTCAGTAGTCGCCACACTTGCTAGAACTTACCCTCCAGTAGTCCCCACACTTGCTAGATCTTACCCTGCAGTAGTCCCCACACTTGCTAGATCTTACCCTCCAGTAGTCACCACACTTGCTAGATCTTTCCCTCCAGTAGTCCCCACACTTGCTAGATCTTACCCTCCAGTAGTCCCCACACTTGTTAGATCTTACCCTCCAGTAGTCCCCACACTTGCTAGATCTTACCCTCCAGTAGTCGCCACACTTGCTAGATCTTACCCTCCAGTAGTCCCCACACTTGCTAGATCTTACCCTCCAGTAGTCGCCACACTTGCTAGATCTTACCCTCCAGTAGTCGCCACACTTGCTAGATCTTACCCTCCAGTAGTCGCCACACTTGCTAGATCTTATTCTCCAGTAGTCGCCACACTTGCTAGATCTTACCCTCCAGTAGTCGCCACACTTGCTAGATCTTACCCTCCAGTAGTCGCCACACTTGTTACTCCCGGGCTCGCAGTTCTTGCTCGGCTGCCCGAAGTGGTACTCAGCCCTGGTCTCGCAGTTGTCGTAGTTCCTCGTCTTCGTCACTTCCAAGTACGGTTTACTTCCGCACAACTCCGGCTTGGGCAAGACGTCGACGTTGTTCGCGCCCCACGTGTTGGCCAGCTCAGGAGTCAGCTTGACGACCTCGTAGAGGACCTCGCATCTGCCCACAACGGAGTCCTCCATCACCCGGAACACGGTCTCGTCCCGCTCTCTGCCGTGTTGGATGTTGGAGTTCTTGTCGTGGATGGCGTTGGTGCCTGTGAGGTCGATCTGGAGTTGACCGACTAAACCTTGCAAGAAGTTCACCTCCCAATCCTCGAGGTCACTGCCAACTGACAGATTCTCGATCTGTAAATCAAGAAGACCCGCGGCGTCAATTTCTGCTCTTTACAGAATTATTAATTGAGCGAACGAAGCCAGCGTCTTCTTTTCGCTCTTTTGGCATGGACCTCTTATTTTTGTTACTGACGATCAAGTCGATATACAGGTTGGGGATTTTGAAATCCGTTGATTGGTTCAAATTTAAAAATCTTCCGATTGGTTGGTCCAATCAATTTGAAATTTTGCCAGGTCATTAAGACCAACATTTTATCACATTTTACAATGTTTTAGTCAAATCCTCAGTTGGTTTAAATATGTAAAATATCTTCCGATTGGTCGAAAATTAAAATGCTCCGATTAAGTTTAAATTTGAAATGGTGATCAAGACTAACATTATCTCTTATTTTACAAATTTTCAACTCAATCGGTCAGTCATTCACAGATGTGTTGCAATTTTAAGATTGTCGAAGTAGTTGTCAAATTAAAGAGATTTTTAGAAAAGTACCTATCTCTATCTATGTCACGACATGTATCCCAGATGAAAATAACCCATTGGTCCCATTTCTTCACATTATCCTAAGCGCTACCCAAGACCTACTTTTGAAAGACAAAGTAGTACAATGGGCCTCATCGTACAAATTCCTAGAACTTCATCTTGATCGCGGCTTAAGATGGACAAATCACATTACGAGGTCCTATCTAGAGCGAACGGGAAACTAGCCTCATTATATCCACTATTCAAGTCAAGAAACCTCAAGCAAGAAACAAAGCTGCAACTTTATAAAACGATTTTGCTATACCTACCCTCTCATACGCAGCCCCCATCTGGGCTGGATGCGCCTCACAACACAGCATACACGACATACAAGTTCATCAAAATAAAATAATTCGAATTGTGTTGGACGCAACTATCTTCACCCGAATCGCAGACCTTCACGACCAGGCACACATGGAACCAATATCAGACCATTTTGCACGACTCGCCCAGCAGTTCTACGCGTCTCTGGAAAATGCACAGAATCCGAAGATCCGAGTACTAGCAACACTCTCATCCACCACCCAAGACAGAGTCCAAAGACCATCCGCGACACTGACCATGCGACCTTCAGTTACCAGAAAGCGAAAGCTTTCAGGTGAAAGTTAAAAGTGAAGTGACATGTAACATTTGTACGCGATCCACTGGGGATCGCCCACCTGGAAAACTTTCCTGGACAAACTTCCTGGCAATTGATATAGCCGATAAGGCAACAACAATTAAGCGAGCCGCCAGACGGCAAATTCAACACGAGGTCACATTATCCTATACAAATACTAGGAACACGCCTTGCGCTCCACCTCCATGATCAGTGTAACACGTTGATAAGCGAGCCTTCGTATTACATGCGGTGAATTAATATTATTAACAGACCTTGGAAAAGGCTGCAAGCAATGAAATTGTCAAAGGAGCAATGACAATTTCATTGACATTTTCTCTGAGTTCATTTGACAAATATTTCAAAACAAGCATAAATGTCAGCAAAATGATAAATACTCTTGAAGTTCTAGCCCGATTTGTCTGAACATTTTCAAAACCACCTAAAAATGTTAGTACCAATGGGCATGCAAAATGTTAAGTTGATCGTCTAAACGGTTCCATTTTAAAGCTTCAATAAATCACAGGATCATATTCAAAAACTATACACGAGACAGCTCATATGACAATAATGTGAGTGCAAAATTTAAGATCGATCGGCTATGAACGGTGTGACCTTGGCAGTGAAGGCAAAAACACAAGCAGTGATTGAATGCGATTAATATCCGTATGAAAGTTGCTGCTCTCTGATAAACCTTGGCAATAGATAAGAAGACTATAATATAATGATACCTATGTGTAAAGGGAGCTGTGATAATTTCTTGGAATATATTCGAATAAATTAGAAAAATATTTAAAAACAAACATAAAATGCAGCAAAATGTTAATTATACTCTTAAAGTTCTTGAACAATGTGTCTGAACATTGACAAAAACACAGGAATGTTGGTCCCAATGATTATGCAAGATTTCTAGTTGATCGATCAAACCGCTCCAGGTTGAGTTTTCAACCAATCACAAGATCATGTCTAAAAGCTATGTGACAGGTCATATGACATTAGATGTTGCGCAATATTTCAGTTCGGTTGGTTGAACGGTGTGACCTCGGCACTTCAGGCAAAAACAAGAACAAGCAAAATACAGAGAAAAAGCCAGAAGAGTGATGTGGTGACGTTCGCTAATTATGTGCTTTATGATTTATTGATCCTCAAATCGTGAAAACAATTTCGTTTCCCTTCATTTTAAATATTATGTGCTTTTACAATATAGCAAGATTCAAACTTATAGCGTTTCTAACTTTCCAAATTGCAACTAAGTAAATACTTGCTCTAAGATGAACAACATGAATTCTAATTTATATTGATCTAGGGTATGTCGTCCATTATTCATTATTTTTCCTACATAATTAAAAATATCCATCAACAAAAAATTACATTTAAATATTGTTCTGAAATACTATATTTTTGAGTTTAAATTATGCAAAGACTAAAGTAACAGTAAAGCATCGTGCAACTCAACGACCACGTTATTATGCAATTCAAATTAGACAATTTAAATTTCTTGCCAAAGAAATTGCACTTTACTGATATCGTAGAAAATCCAAAAATATTTAGAGGTGTGTATAAAACAGTTATACAAAACTTAATAGTGGGAAATCAAATATCGCTACGCGAAATGCAATACAAATATTTTCAGATTGAATTTCTTTTTCTTGGCTGCTGGATTTTACACGGAGAGTTTTTTATTATCAATTTCTGTTTTAGGTCTGGCTGTACAATGTCCCGATACTGGCTAATGATTGAATTTGTCCAATTTTAATTGTATAGTCAGATATAGACTTATCGTAATTAATGCATTGTCAACAATTGAACTATTTTATTGGACTGATCTTACCACTCCTCGGTCCATCTTGACGCTGAAGGGATTCGAAGTAATGGGGAAGTCTCTAAACTTCTCTCGAGCCAGCGGGATTTGATTCCACCAGCCTTCAGGCAGCTTCTCGTGGATCTTGGTGTAGCTCATGTCTTGCAACTAATAACAACAAACACATTGTCATTCCTTCTTCAATTATCAGACACAACGAGGAACGCGTTGACAAGCGAGCACAGGAAACGTCCAATACGACTGACCTGTGTTGCAGATGATTATTTGAGATTGTCAAATAGATTGAGAGACTAAGGAGATATAAGAAAATTAAACACAAGAAGGAATAAGTTGTAGATATTTCACTTTCACATGGCGAAGTAATATTCCCAATAGCTGGGTATATAAATTAATTTACATGGTTATTTTGTTTGGGACTGAAATTATTAAAAGTATCGCGCAATACACGCTTAGTCAGCAATACAATAAACTGATTGTTTTGCAACACACCGTAAGTTAAAATTACTTCATTTGTTGCAATTTAGTTATCCAGAAAATTTAGCTCAAGTTTGAGAGTCTGATGTTAAAAATTAAATTATTTGTGGCAGACAAACAAGAAATGAGGGATATTTTCTGATGACTTAGCCATAAGTAATATTGCTCAAATTTACACAACGTCATATCTTGTTGAGATAAACATTTTTTTGTCTGGGGCTTAACGTCGCACTGTTCTGCAGCGAGGCTAGTGGCGACGGATGAATGATTATGATGATGATTGGGAGATGATGGTGAAGAGTAGGTCAGGATTGAAGGTGGGATGGAGGCGGTCATGGCCTATTAGTAGGGTATACCTTCCCAGCATTTGACTGAGGGTCGAGGGAATACCACGAAAAAATCAGTCAGGAAGGACGGCCGCGGGTATCGAACCCGGGCCTCCGGAATAAAAGCTCAGAGCGTTACCACTCAACCAACCTGTTCCGTTTTAGATAAACATGGTATTACTATAGCATAGTGACTCAATGCTATTACTATTACTATAGTAAGAGTGAATGCTACATATACTGATACTAAAATGTTACATACAATTACTATAGTTTGAGTAAATGTTACATACAATTACTATAGTATGAGTAAATGTTACATACTATTACTTTAGTAAGACTAAGAGTAA
The DNA here is from genome assembly GCA_934045905.1 of Leuctra nigra. Lineage (NCBI taxonomy): Eukaryota > Metazoa > Arthropoda > Insecta > Plecoptera > Leuctridae > Leuctra > Leuctra nigra. The sequence goes on from OW203763.1 coordinate 46,022,625, forward strand.
ATGTTACACTCATATCATGAGTGAATGTTACATACTATCGCAAGTGTCAATGTTACGTACTGTACTATTATCACAGCATGTTACCTTCATGAGCAGTTGGTTGGAAGTTTGAGCTTGAACACGGAGGACTCCTCTGTAATGTACCCCGGCATATTGTGCGTCCTCTGATTCCAAACCAGTGAGACTTCTTCCTTGCAGTTGGAACACGTACTCCTGCTTGGGCCTCCATCCTGCAGGCAGAAACAGAGTTGAGCAGATCAAGCCACTGACTCTCCATGGACTTACACTTCGTCACGTGGATCTAGGCCCCTCAGTGAAGATAAATTGTTCCTTATCATAGTTCATCAATTTAAAAGAACAGTTTGCACTCTATACACTATCTGTATCATTTCAAATTGATAATACCTAGTTTACCATTTAAGATATTAATTACATTTGTTGGAAATAAAAAATGTTATTGCGGCGGTGACTTAGAAAATGTTGATTGCACTCGCATAGCATTGATACGCCATTCTCGTGCTATCAGTGAATCGAGCAAAGGTGCAGAGACGAACTTACCATAGTCACCACTAACAGCACTGCCTGAAAATATACAAACAAACTATTAGGAAAACTGGCTAGCGTGGAAAACTTCCAGTGGAGTTGGGATGATAAAAAAAAAATGTGTGAAGCGTAAAATGTCCGACCAAACCGGGTCTCGAACCCTTTAGTGGGACTTATGACAGTTCGTAGTCACCATTCCATGTCATCATCTAGTGGAGCGGTCGCGCCACCCTGCCAAGTTGTACTGTATACTGTACACTCACAGCCACTCAACATACCGTAAATGCCAACACAAAACTGAGGAGTAGACCAAACACTTTTACTGTAAGAAACAAAATGGTATTTTCGGCCTACTGGATCTCAACAATAGCAAATCTCACATTGTTGTGATATGTCTTAATTTTGAGCTATGGCCCACCTAACAACATAATATACATCACGCGAAAACAATCAGTCTTGCCGTTTTTGAACTAGAGGGCCGTGAAAATCGTGAAATTGCAATGCTTTCATCATCTTCAGGGATACTGTGTTAGGCCGTGAAAGATTACATTTCGTTTTAGAATGATATTATACACCTAAGACACTGTAATTTACATTTTGAAAGGAATTTGAGAGTACAACAGACTAGCAAAGGATATTGATACTTTAAAACTCATTATCAGAATATGAAAAATTACCATCATTTCATCTTGTCATGTTTATAGATAATTGATAAGTGCAAATGTGCCAACGGTATTGTAATAATTAATAATAATTATTGACTGTATTGCATATTAGTTCACATTAGATTTGTCTTATGGTATCAACATTCTTTGAGCAGACTGTAATAGATATTTAATGTGTTGTGTTATGATGATGCATGAAATTGTTTAGTTTATGGATATTTTATTACTATTTCAAGTGTCAGCAAGCGCTTAGTGTAAACATTTGGGTCCAGTTACAGAGAGTGGGAGTGAGACGTGCAGGAATGTACCTTCTGTACAAAATATATGGGACCTTCTTGGTGTATAAAACAGTAGCGATTTGTTTTTATATTTATTTGCAGCTAAACGGTTCAATTCACAGAAAATTTTAAAAGAGATAAAATGAAGAAAACACTCCTATTTATATGTAGCAGAGCTTCTTTTATTTCTATCTATTTTGGTTCTCCTACGTTCCCAATAGACATTTTGCGTCCAGCTTATTCCTTATGGGACTAAAATTCTTTGCATACTTTCGATTAAAATCACGTTTTTCGATTTGCAGCTCTCACTATCACAACCGGATTGGTACCTTCTTATATGTCTTACAGATATTAATAGTTTGATGTGTAATGATGGTAATATTATAATTTCTGACCGTTGCCCCCCTTTAAAACTCATTTAAAGACTGTAATGAGTTCAATTTCTATGTGACCAATAATCAAAGTTTAAAACAGAGAATAAGTGATGTATTTATGAATATTGAAGGTAGAATAGCATATATTCTAACTAAAATCATCATAAAAGTCTAATTGCAGTGTCCTAGCATGCTCAAAAGAAGTTGCGAATGCAAGTAGATATTTGCGGATGTCAGTCCTCAACACCGCAAGACCGTGTGCTAATAATCACATGGCCGGAATCCAGTAGACTCTGGGCACTTGCGTTGATAAATCTAGAAATTATTTGGGGCATAAGGCATTAAGTACATACTATAAGTGTAAAAAGAAATGCAGTATTTCACGGCCTTACTTCACATTACTTCTTCAGATGATGACGACCTGGTCTGGTCACCTACAGTCTACTAATGTTTCACTTGTTGTTGTGCTCTAGTGACCTATCCTCTACTTGTAAGGCTTGGTTTGTGTTCTGGTCACCTACATTCTACTGATGTTTCTCTTGTTGTTGTGCTCTAGTGACCTATCCTCTACTTGTATGGCTTGGTTTGTGTTTTGGTCACCTACATTCTACTGATGTTTCTCTTGTTGTTGTGCTCTAGTGACCTATCCTCTACTTGTAAGGCTTGGTTTGTGTTCTGGTCACCTACATTCTACTGATGTTTCTCTTGTTGTTGTGCTCTAGTGACCTATCCTCTACTTGTAAGGCTTGGTTTGTGTTCTGGTCACCTACATTCTACTGATGTTTCTCTTGTTGTTGTGCTCTAGTGACCTATCCTCTACTTGTAAGGCTTGGTTTGTGTTCTGGTCACCTACATTCTACTGATGTTTCACTTGTTGTTGTGCTCTAGTGACCTATCCTCTACTTGTAAGGCTTGGTTTGTGTTTTGGTCACCTACATTCTGCTGATGTTTCTCCTGTTGTTGTGCTCTAGTGACCTATCCTCTACTTGTAAGGCTTGGTTTGTGTTCTGGTCACCTACATTCTACTGATGTTTCTCTTGTTGTTGTGCTCTAGTGACCTATCCTCTACTTGTAAGGCTTGGTTTGTGTTTTGGTCACCTACATTCTGCTGATGTTTCTCCTGTTGTTGTGCTCTAGTGACCTATCCTCTACTTGTAAGGCTTGGTTTGTGTTCTGGTCACCTACATTCTACTGATGTTTCACTTGTTGTTGTGCTCTAGTGACCTATCCTCTACTTGTAAGGCTTGGTTTGTGTTTTGGTCACCTACATTCTGCTGATGTTTCTCCTGTTGTTGTGCTCTAGTGACCTATCCTCTACTTGTAAGGCTTGGTTTGTGTTCTGGTCACCTACATTCTACTGATGTTTCTCTTGTTGTTGTGCTCCTCAATCCTCTACAACTTATAGTTATTTCTGACACGAAGGGTGGTTATAAAATTATGTGAGTACGTAAATGTCTGAATTCTTCTTATTTTACTTGTGTATACTTATTACATTCTATGTAATTACTACGAATCAAGCCACATAATCAATTATTTTGGGTATAGTGACTTCATAATTGTGAGATTCTTAAAGTCATCCCATTACGTCAGCCCAAATTATAACAAATGTTAGTGATAAAGTCACTCTAAGAAAAGAATCAATTACTGCCCTGATGGCAACTGCAATGAAACACCAGAAATGGTTACTTAAAATGTTTGGGAAGTTAATCAATGCTTTTAAATTGTATTGATTCCCTTTAAAAGAATTATAAAATTAGTTTTGATATGTGTTGATGATAATGATGGTTGCGGTCGTGGCCTATTAGTTGGGAACTATGCCGGCTTTGTATTTTCCGACTGGAAGGGATCGAGCCCGTGTCGCCCAAGACACTGCTCGAACTATCTTGACCTCTGACTCCATGTGAAGACATTTGAAGACATCAAGCAAGGTTCATGGTGTGTGGTTTATGCTTTGATTGTGGTTTTCCCACAAATAGCTCAGTCTGAAAGAACGGCCCGGTAATTGAACGTTCTGAGCCAACTGGCTTCATCAAAATTATTTGAAAAGTGTGCGAAATATCTAAATATTTTAATCAAAATATTATTCGGTCATATTAACATTTTAATAAATATTAATAATAGTAATGTGATAAAAATGTGTTAAAAAGAAAACGACACGAATAATTTTAAAAGTACCGATCCGGTAAAACTCTTTAAGTCAATAATAATATGTAGAGATTTATCTTCCAGAAATGGCGCAGACAATTTTCTTCCAGTTATTTAGAAAAGAATCATTGCATTCAAATTGCTATTATTGAAGGCTATTGTTGAAGGCTATTATTGAAGGTATGAGGTAAGTTCTTACCGAGTATCAGCACAATGCAGAGCGATAGATGTGCCATCGCTGCCCTCACAGATGAGAGATTAGTGATTGAATCCACACGCGAGGCGCGAGATGACAACAGACTCCGAGGCAGGAGCATGTCAGCGAGGTCAGCAGGTCACGTATAACAACATGCAACCAACACAACATTCACAGCGATTTCTGCTGCATTGGCAGAGATAATGAGTACAAAGTAAGAACATTTGGATTGAAGCTCGTGTCAGGTTTAAACATTTAAATCATGCTCATTTCATTATTGTTGAATTTCTGTTCATTAATTAGATGTATTGGCTTACTCTTTATTTTCTTGGAAATTGATCAAAACATATGAATTTTAAAGAAATATTTTACATTATTTTTTTTAAATATAAACTTAGTTAACTGAGTTTTCTTTTTCGTGATTTCACTCAGTCGGGAGGAAGTCTGGAAAGGTTCCCTATTAGACACACCAGTATCCTTGCCATCATCCATCCGTACCTATTCTTCGTCATCATCCATCTGTTATATTCATAACCGTCCATCTGTTGTCATTGGCCTATTTACAAAACAGTGCTAAAATAAAAACATTCTTTATTCTCTTTGTTATCTATTTCATAAATAGATTATTGAATTACTTTTTCATATTCTTGTAAAAGGATGAACGTTGTGTTTTATAGATTTTTTTTATAAAGATATCATATATGTGTTTTTTTTATTTGTACTTACATTCATTTTTTTTGATAACCATACGTAGACTTCAGCGTATTCTATGCTGACAGTAGAAATGTAAATTAATTTAATTAAAATATTCAAAGTCATGTAACCAACTTTGTATACGTGAATATATTTCAGAAACTAGTCTCAAGTTTTCTTCTCTTATATTTTACTTTAGTTTTTCCGTAAATCAAAACATACTACAGAACAGGGTTTAGCGAGGTGTCAGTTTGCCAGCTCGTAGTCGTCCAAAGCTCCAAAATGCCACTATACTAAGCATCAAAAAGTACTTTTTCACTTTTTAAGAAACAAAAAGTTTTGAGATTCCATGCTGTATTCGATCCAGCTTCGTCCACCATTGGATCACCGCTTACCAAAGAGTTGGTTCACTCTTGCATACAAAGTACCCTTAAAAAACATAGCTTGCTAGAGTTATTTTTTCTTTTCTCCAGAAAGGTCTTTCTGGCACATTATCACCACGAAAGTGATGTCCTAGGCACGTAATTTGAGGTTGATCCCTACGGTCTTCGTCGATGTAAGAGCCCTGGCTTATGGTTTGCCACCCCTCTCACCCTCCACATTTTCACCCCTATAAAGCCTCTGCAGACAGCATGCAGGCCGCATGGTAACGACTTGATAGCTTCATATTATGGAGTGATACTTCGAAGGCTAACTAGGGTGGTACACTTTAGACCTTTTTAGAACATATTGTGACCTCAAATTATAATACATTATGTAAATTATGTAGTAGAGAGAAGATAAACCTCAAAATTATTACAAACTCAACGATTTTCTTATCGCAGCCGTTTCCGTTTTTCTTCATTTAAAATTATAGTAATAGTAGGTATGCAAAACTGGAAAATAAAATAAAATATCGAGTTATACTGACTCTCTATCTGCTTCCTAATAATGTTAAATGTCGCATATAGTTATCCGACAAGTAAATATGAGCTTATAAGTAGCCGATATTCTATTTGAGAAATTGTTAAGTGATAAGAAAGATGGATGAGCAGTATTGCACATTTTTATATATCCGTACAATTTGATCACATGACAGCTTGCTCGAATCTTATTGTGTAAGGAAACATGAATTCAATTGAATCAATCCATCGAGTTGATTAGCTAATGGAATCGATATCTCATTGTCTGTCTTGATAACCTATTACAGAATACAAGAATATTTAGTTATTGTTGAACATACAATAAGCAAAACAAGTAATGGATTGAATTTAATCGATTTTGTTCCTTCTTCAATGGGAAACGTCATGACTGTCTAATATATTCTAATAATTCAGTGTGTATCTGTTGGAGGCACTGACGATGAGGGTGCAAGGGTGTCAGTAAGGGTGAAGACATTAAGCCTCAAACTTGGATACTAATTATGATCGATGCGTGAGGTAGGTGTCATCACCCCAAGACAAAAGAGAATTTGCTGCTATTCGAGCATGTATTATTTTTTAACTCAATTTCGCACCTTAGTGATGAAAAATCGAAGAACTGAAGTTAGATTATGTTGATCTTCGTTCACTGGCTATTCGTTCGTTGCAAACGTCTGAAGTGTTAAAAGCAATCGGATAATCTGTCTGTTGTGGACCATATTTTTAAAATGCCGGTAAGTAAGTCCAATTGTTACCCATTTAGCTCAATTCATTGTATATTAATTGTGTGTATTTTATTTTGTCATAACCATGATTTTCAACAATGTCAGTCATCATACTTAACTGTGAAGAAGGGCAGAAATCCACTTCATTTATCTTTGAGGGGGTGCGAGAGGATACTTCAATTTAACTGCATTTGTTGACATCAGTCAAATTGCAATTGATAGAGCTTGATTACATTGTTCAAAAAGTGGGCAACGCAAAATCAAGAAATTAGACTTCCGCCCTTTTGCCTCTGAGGTACAGATATTTATAGTTAAGTATGTCTAATATTTTTATTGTTGCCTTGGTCACGAAGCTGTAACAATGGCAATATCTGTGTTGGGTGGGTTTATACAAATACCATCACATGCCAGTACTGTTTTCTCGCCAAATGTCAACGGAATTTAAAAATTGATATTAAAATTTGACTTTTAAATTTGAGTAAATTATCCAACCAATGAGAGAGCGTAGGAAACAGAGGAGGAGCTTACTTTCAAAATGCAACTTCGTTTTTTTCTGTTAGAGGTGAAAAAACATGAAGAGCAACAAAACAATGTTTACGCAGCCTGATACTCGAACTTATAAAAATCACATTAAAGTTGAAACCATTAACGATGTAAACACAGGTTTTCGTATCTCTTCCATGCTAATGTCAATAGAAAATCGCGTTTATCTCTGTTCAATGTTTTTGGACAAGCTGCATTTTGAAAGTAAGCTCCTCAAGTTATTCAGTAGATAATGTTTACATGGTGGTCGTAATCCAAACTATAAAACTATTCGAGTATTTTAATATGAATTTACTCTTTGATCATTAGACAGATAATCACAACTATCAACTATCTGTGGTATCATGCTGCAATACGTACGTAGCATGCAAATCAGTGCATAGTTTTCTGTGGTTTTGCGTGTGTATTTTGAATGGAGGCTGCAGCAAATCAAGTGGAAGATGATAAATACACAACTCGAGAAAGCAAAAGGGTGGAACCGAATCGTTCTCACATCCGGTAGTTCAAAAGAAGCGATGCAAGAGATTCCTGGACAGTTTATTGATAGTTAATATAAAAGTCAGAAATGTGATTTATATAGAAAGAATCTTCTTCTGGTTTGAAACAAGGTTGATAGGTACTGTAGAGGTATCCGTGGGGTGAATGGACGGGGGGGGGGGGATAGAAGGAAACAACCCCTCATTATCAACCAATTGATCTCATCCCTCTTCATGCTCTCCCCATCCCAGATCAAACCAACAATACAAATTACTAAAAATGAAGTAAATATGCGAGGAATAAAATTTCCGTTTTTATCTAATAGGGGAGCCTAGCCTAAAATGGCATACTAGGGTAAAATGAATTATCGCTGTAGGTATTTCAATGTTCTAGTGATCTTTTCGTTGTGATTAGATTAGATTAGTTTGGTTTAATGGCGCGTCAACGACGAGGTTATATTGCGCACATTATTTGTTATATTTAACTTTGTTGATCATAATTGGAGAGCAAGGGGAGGTGGTCGACCTAACGGGCCCGATCCGGAGGAGTCTAGCACTGGTGGGAAGGCCAGGCCGGAATGGGGACGGACCGGGGGGTGTGAGGATTCGGGCCGACTGAACCCGATTTCAGGGGGGTCACCATCTCGAGGGGGGAGGCCGGCCCGAGGGGACCGCAAATTCACGGGAGGGCATGGTTAGGCCGACCCTGGCTGCTCTTGGTCTGGGCCTCACCACTGATCTGTCCGGCATGGGTAACCCTTACACATGATCATATGCTCGCCGGCGTAGCTGCAATGGATCATTGGCCAACACAAACCCCACCACCGCGATAAGGTGACAGCCGTCGGTGGGTTTTTCGTTGTGATTTATTTATAATATGTAGCTGCGAATACACTCAATGGTGTTGATTTATTTTATGTGTTGGATAAAGAATAAATGATATTCAACGGAAAATATCATATAAATTTGCTCATGAAAATATACCAATGCCATTACCCTACCTATCCGGGCAAACGGATTTTGGTACTGTTTTATAAATTGCAATTTATAAAATAGAACACCAATTTATCTGGTAATATTTATAATATTAGAATGTTGTAGAATATTTTGTCAATAATCATGTAGAATTAATTCGTTTGTGATATATGATAATTCTTTATTTGTAAAAATAGTAATTATGTTAAATTGTAAGTGGGGATACCCATATAAGCGAGGGTGGATCCTTACTTGTGTATGGGCACCATAGAGCCAGTAATAATAGTCGGTAATGTGTGTATTATTACATACAGATTATCTTAAAACAACACTGATCAGCTAGTCACTATCATCAATAATAAACGTGAGTATGTGATAATTAAAAACATCAAAATAGTAGGAACATATCGGAACACCTATTGTGAACCAACTGCCAACAAAAAAATGTTTCCTTTTGGTAAGCCGTCTTAGGCGATGCTTCCCTAATGAGAGAAGTTTCAATCAAGACGATTGGACATCATATGTTACTGGAATTTCCTTTAACTTATAGAAAAATGCCACTGCAATATAATATCCTGATTTATTTAACCTTTTGGCGAATTGCAATAAAGGTGATATCTATGGTGATATATAGTTGTTATAGGAAACTCAAAGGAGAAGTGTTTTCAGTTCAAAACGAAATGTTTGCTCTTGATTTCTAGATAATTGCCCTTTCACATGTCAAATGAAAGCAATCAATGAGCTACAATTATTTTGGGTTCAACCATTGCTGAATAGCTACTTGAAATTACTGTCCGAGAAAGATGGAAGTCTTTAAATGCTGGAATAGTACCACATTCATCCTTATCTCCAAATCAACCTCATTCTTCGCCGTTGATGAGCCTTGTTGTAGAAAAATATTGTTAGAATCATCGTCAAATCATTCGTAATATACACGAAGGAAATATGTGCCCTTTTTTGGTAATATAATCATAACATTACATACAGCCGCTAAAGGATATGTATGTGTTCCAATTTCAAGGAAATAAGATCAGTGCAAAATTATTTTTAATTCCTCAATTATAGAAACGTTTACCCATAAAATAATTTTATCGTGAACTTTCCCACAGATCCACCCTCCTACATCCAGACCAAGTGCCGACATAAACATGAAGCTCCTAGCTCTGTACGCGCCTCATGTGTCCAACAGTGCATTTCAAACATTGCAACTTTCCCACAGATCCACCCTCCTACATCCAGACCAAGTGCCGACATAAACATGAAGCTCCTAGCTCTGTACGCGCCTCATGTGTCCAACAGTGCATTTCAAACATTGCAGCTTTCCCACAGATCCACCCTCCTACATCCAGACCAAGTGCCGACATAAACATGAAGCTCCTAGCTCTGTACGCGCCTCATGTGTCCAACAGTGCATTTCAAACATTGCAACTTTCCCACAGATCCACCCTCCTACATCCAGACCAAGTGCCGACATAAACATGAAGCTCCTAGCTCTGTACGCGCCTCATGTGTCCAACAGTGCATTTCAAACATTGCAACTTTCCCACAGATCCACCCCCCTACATCCAGACCAAGTGCCGACATAAACATGAAGCTCCTAGCTCTGTACGCGCCTCATGTGTCCAACAGTGCATTTCAAACATTGCAGCTTTCCCACAGATCCACCCTCCTACATCCAGACCAAGTGCCGACATAAACATGAAGCTCCTAGCTCTGTACGCGCCTCATGTGTCCAACAGTGCATTTCAAACATTGCAGTTTTCCCACAGATCCACCCTCCTACATCCAGACCAAGTGCCGACATAAACATGAAGCTCCTAGCTCTGTACGCGCCTCATGTGTCCAACAGTGCATTTCAAACATTGCAGCTTTCCCACAGATCCACCCTCCTACATCCAGACCAAGTGCCGACATAAACATGAAGCTCCTAGCTCTGTACGCGCCTCATGTGTCCAACAGTGCATTTCAAACATTGCAACTTTCCCACAGATCCACCCTCCTACATCCAGACCAAGTGCCGACATAAACATGAAGCTCCTAGCTCTGTACGCGCCTCATGTGTCCAACAGTGCATTTCAAACATTGCAACTTTCCCACAGATCCACCCCCCTACATCCAGACCAAGTGCCGACATAAACATGAAGCTCCTAGCTCTGTACGCGCCTCATGTGTCCAACAGTGCATTTCAAACATTGCAGCTTTCCCACAGATCCACCCTCCTACATCCAGACCAAGTGCCGACATAAACATGAAGCTCCTAGCTCTGTACGCGCCTCATGTGTCCAACAGTGCATTTCAAACATTGCAGCTTTCCCACAGATCCACCCTCCTACATCCAGACCAAGTGCCGACATAAACATGAAGCTCCTAGCTATGTACGCGCCTCATGTGTCCAACAGTGCATTTCAAACATTGCAACTTTCCCACAGATCCACCCCCCTACATCCAGACCAAGTGCCGACATAAACATGAAGCTCCTAGCTCTGTACGCGCCTCATGTGTCCAACAGTGCATTTCAAACATTGCAACTTTCCCACAGATCCACCCTCCTACATCCAGACCAAGTGCCGACATAAACATGAAGCTCCTAGCTCTGTACGCGCATCATGTGTCCAACAGTGCATTTCAAACATTGCAACTTTCCCACAGATCCACCCCCCTACATCCAGACCAAGTGCCGACATAAACATGAAGCTCCTAGCTCTGTACGCGCCTCATGTGTCCAACAGTGCATTTCAAACATTGCAACTTTCCCACAGATCCACCCTCCTACATCCAGACCAAGTGCCGACATAAACATGAAGCTCCTAGCTCTGTACGCGCCTCATGTGTCCAACAGTGCATTTCAAACATTGCAACTTTCCCACAGATCCACCCCCCTACATCCAGACCAAGTGCCGACATAAACATGAAGCTCCTAGCTCTGTACGCGCCTCATGTGTCCAACAGTGCATTTCAAACATTGCAACTTTCCCACAGATCCACCCCCCTACATCCAGACCAAGTGCCGACATAAACATGAAGCTCCTAGCTCTGTACGCGCCTCATGTGTCCAACAGTGCATTTCAAACATTGCAACTTTCCCACAGATCCACCCCCCTACATCCAGACCAAGTGCCGACATAAACATGAAGCTCCTAGCTCTGTACGCGCCTCATGTGTCCAACAGTGCATTTCAAACATTGCAACTTTCCCACAGATCCACCCCCCTACATCCAGACCAAGTGCCGACATAAACATGAAGCTCCTAGCTCTGTACGCGCCTCATGTGTCCAACAGTGCATTTCAAACATTGCAACTTTCTCTCACGCAACCGAAACGCAAGTATATTCGTATATTCATCGACAAACAATCGCGTTGCTGCTTGTGGAATAATCATCGTGTGACATGACATTCGTTGAATAAATACGTTACAAAATGTGCGTCAAATTCCACGCCAAAGAGTCATCTCAATCCAACTTTTGGGAAACAACAAGATTTGATTTAAAATATCACTCATTAAGTTCTTTACTGCACAAATACAACAACTTGTAAAAACCTTCGAACCCAAGCACCTTCGAAGGAGGGTCAGGCCTTCAAAACGTTTTCGTACTGACAAATCGTGAAATAATTACGCCCAATTATACTGTACAGACAAGTGCTACAATGTACTTTGTGCCTCAATTTGGCATTAAGGAAGCTTCCAAATGTCAGATGTTAACCATAAAATAGAAAAATTGGAACAATAATAATCAAAAAATTAATTTAAGTTTCTAGTCTACCCTAATCTATAATTTTAAAATCATTAACATTTTCGATTTAATTCAAAGATAACATGTAATTACAAACCTATATTAAAAATTTTAATTTAAAATTTAATTAATTTTAAAATTATAGTAGTACCTTGTCAACATTAATAGCAATGGTTGTGTTCATCCAAAATTTATTTTTTAATTTTTATTATGATCATGAAAGATTGTGATTTTGACCCAGTCACCTAGAAACATTTTAAATTATTTTTTAAAAAAGTTGTTGCATGGTGTTCATGCAATTTTCAAGAAAATTGATAATTCATCAATTTTTTATTATCATATACCTAAGGAAGAAAATAAAATTTCTTGTCCTCAAAGAACATGCGCATATCTATCTTCAAAAAAAATAAAAAGCATCTTTTTTCAAATGTGATGTTGAAGCAATCTAATGTATGTAATATGTGTGATTTTTAGAAAAAAGGGACTGAAAATGAAGATATAGAGAAATGTAAGTCTCTTAAGCTGGAGATGTTGAATGATTATTTATTTGTAATTTATGTACCAAGGCAAATTGCGAGATTTTTTTTTTGGAAAGATGATGATCCAATTTACACAATGGCACCAAATATGAAAATTATTTTTTTTGTAAAAAAATTTGGTTTTCAAGGGTATACTAGTACTTTAAAAACTAAATAATAAAATCAATAAAACAGTGGCGTAAGTTCAGATTTCGAGGCCTCCCCCAGGATAGGTTTAAGACCCTCACCCCTACTTTTTAATTAGTACCTATACCGATTTGATCATTTATGTTCTCAAATTAATACAATTTTCATTACTATCGATTATCAATATTTTTTGTTTTTATGGTAATCATTCGATCAAAATTTTCAGATTTATTGAGCGATCATTTTTAGATGTGCCAAGTGCACCAACCCATAAATAAACATAAAATAATTCGCGAGTTGAATGACTGACTTCTGGAACGCTGTGACATCTACATGTCGTGTTTTATGACAAAATTGCTAACTAATTTGCATGTTTCGAAGACGAATGTCGTCCCGGTCCGATGTGACGTGATCAGTAGTCGGAGATGGTCACGATGTCAAGCGGAGGGTTAATTACGACTTATTGAAGCAGTTTCTTGTTTTCCATTCCCTCCCTTCCCCAAACATCACGCGATCCCGTCGGGAGCCAGTCAGCGGCACGCTCTAGCTAGTAGCTGAATACAGTGGTTCTGGTTCATTTGGGGGCGGACGCGTCCCCTCACTCATTTTTCAGGGTAGACGCCGTCCACCACTTATTTTTCTTGGAAATAAAAAAAATATAAATTTACTGGGGCTGCGCACCCCGGACAGGCATTGTGTTGGGGGCCCTCCCCCCAACCGCCCTTTGATTTCGTAAGAAAATATGTTTCCCTGACAATCGCCGAACGTCAGCCTACTTTATATTTTACAAAACCAGCCAAAACAATGGAAATTGCGACCATATTGCATGCTAGACATAAAATAATTAATAAGTATGTACCATAATGTTCCACCTATTAGTATTACTAAAACAAATGTTTTGGTCTGGCAGGGATAGTACCTATTAGTAATACTATTGAAATGCATTTACTTACAGACATTGATTGTCAATGCAAAGCAAAGTTACCTTTGCATTTACTTATTTACTTTACTTACATAGTTTATATCATTTTTCTGGCCATAGTATTATTTCTGAGACCTAAGTTCTTTTCTTTTGAGTAAGAAAATCAAGAATCTCCCTGCGGGGCATGCTGATAAGTGATATCAGTCTCTCGTCACAAAACACGATGAACATGAGCAAATGGACATATTGATTTTTTTGCAAAATGAGAACATATTTATTTCTGTCATTACAAAATTTGAAAGACCATTTAAATTGTATGATGTGATGCGATTCAATTGGGATGGACACGACAAGCAAAGATATTATTTTCACTGTGGTCAGTAGGTGGCTGTTTATAGTTCAGCAAAATCTAATATTAAATGCAATTCAATTCAATTTATCTTTATTGATTTCTTTTACATCAAAAGGCGACAATCAGATTTTTAATAAATATTCACAAATTATGCATAAATAAATATTCACATTTTCTGATCTTCCATGCAACCATAGATTATTACCTATAATAAGATAATTAATGATATAGTATGTTTTCTAATAATAAATATGGTAATTATCATGCATCTTAAGTGATAATATTATGGTATTGAGAAAATAATAAAAGAAAGGAAACAATAAGTTGTAATAACCAGTTATAATTTACTAATATCAAGTATTTTAAGTGATGATAATAATGAGAGTAATGAGAGTCTGGAAATGAGAGTATGAGAGAATGAGAGAATGAGAGTCTGTTTTCTGGAAATTTTTAAAAATTTATCTAATTACCGTTGTATCTAGATACACATTTTTGTATCTTGTATATGTATCTTAGACACGACTTATAAATTGCATCTATATCTGTATTTAAATACGAAAAGAAACGTATCTGTCCCAACACTGCATATAACTTCAATGCTTTTTGTTGATCTTCCAAGGTACTTTACCAACACAAAACCATGCAATTAGCTCGTCACTCAAGATATGTATAGTTTTTACCTGAAGTATTTCATGCATTACCTTATTACACAGGTTACCCGAAGTAAACTCTTTGTATATTTTCTACACAAAATCAATCAATACTACTCTGTCTGATATCATTTGAAGTATCTGTCTGACTTCAAAATAATATTTATTTTAAAACTGATAAAATCTACTCATTCTGCCGTAAATCGTATTAATTAATATACTAGACGTTACGATGGAGAAGGTGGTTTTTATCTGGCAGTAGCGCATTGACCGTGCGGAACACCTTAATCGCGTTATGTCATCATTTTGCGCCTGATTTCATCTCCAACCACTTCCACTCGTTCAGCTCAAATCATTCCGAAATCATTGACTTACACGTTCAACCTTCACCTTGTTCAAAAGTAACACAATTCGTAATTCACTCTTCCAATGTAAAGAAAAAAAATCACGCTCAAAATAATACGATGGAATCGGTTATCAGAAATAGGCTGGTACTGATTTTCTATCAATTTTTCCTGTTACCTTTTCCCCTTTCACTTACAGTTGTACCTATGCTGTTTTGTACCTACAGTCAAACCAACAATAATGAAATAAAATGTACTATACCTCCAAACTCAATTATAAAATAAACATAAAGTACGGGAAACATGATTCATTAATCATTATATAATGTAAAATATCATATCACATTATAATTTTAATCATTATTTTGAAATCATCAATTGCTATCCTTCATAATCATCTTTAAAGCCAAAACAATTTTTAATTTTCATTGTTCCTATTTCAGCTCATAAAAGATTTGTAATTAATAGTTTAAAGTAAACAATTTTAATTGATTAGTACGTTGGATGCAAGTGGTCAACCTTTTTTAAAAAGGACAGTCATCAATAAAGTGATTCATATAATTTTGATCGAATATATTGCAGATGGAATATACAATTTTTATGAACTGAAAAAAGGAAGCAAACTGCTCGTTTTCTATATTTATCGGATAGTTTCGAGTCGTGTTTGAAGTGCAGAGAGAAACCAATAATATACAGAGAGAGAGAATTCATTTTGATTTAGATAAGAGTGTGTCTGGTTTCTATTAGTTTACTTCTCTACTTTAGAATGTAACCAAAAAGACATGCTTCAGTTTCTTCTTCTTCCAGCTGACCTGACCTAAAGAGATCACATCCGGGCCACTGGAATTATCTTCATAGCTCCTCTGAAATGTTCAAACAAGCCGTTCACAATGCCATCGACACATAGATTCTTAGAAGGAAAGAATTACAAGTTTAATTTGTGTTTTATGGGAGACAACTGTTGCAAAATAATGAAATGTATGCAGATTGTGAATGCGAGTTTCCAAGATTTTTCACAACGCACATCCCTTCACAATAGTAATTGTTACTTTTATTTTTCAGAGATATTTGTCATCTCAAACTATTATATAATAAAGCTAAGTTATTCGAATTCGAGAATTTTTAGAAATGAATTCGATCCATGACTATATAACATCACTTTATTGATGGCTGTCCCTTAAAAAAGGTTGAACACTTGGATCCAGCGTACTAAGAAATTAAAATTATGACTAATAAGTAATACAATAAGGCCCGGTCTTTCAATACTCTGCTAAAGTCTCAATTAGCTCTTAACAGCTAGTTAGTGGTCATTCTAGGAATGTCATTGGTTGTTGCCATGCAAATCTAGTCCTAATTGACTGTATAAAAGTTAGCAATGCATTGAAAGACCGGCCCTAAATAACATAATATCTTTGTTTAACAAGTAAAATAGGAATAATATGAAAAATGAAACTTAAACAGGGTTTTGACTATAAAAATGGTTATGAAGGATGGCTATTGATGATTTCAACATAGTGGGAACAATGATGTCTAAAATACTTAAACTGCATTCATATAAAAAAATGTGGTATCAAAACTGCAAGAAAACGTT
This sequence comes from Leuctra nigra, assembly GCA_934045905.1. Lineage (NCBI taxonomy): Eukaryota > Metazoa > Arthropoda > Insecta > Plecoptera > Leuctridae > Leuctra > Leuctra nigra. Next base: position 46,039,392 of record OW203763.1, read on the forward strand.
TTCTTCTTTTCTTTTCAATTTCAATTGAGCTCCCGGTTGAATCGGAGTGCAGATTGCGGAAGTGGCATTAGAATGAAGCTCAAAGGACCGGCTCCCAGAATTCGGACCAAAAAACGACTCGGTGAAAAAAGTCGTTGCGAATTGTTCCTCGGAAGCCGGCGTGATCTTCGGATCAAGTTTCATCCTAGATTGTGTTGCGAGGGTGCTGACTTTCTCGCGGATTCTGTCAGATGTATCAGAGAAGGGCTTCTATTTCACCCCAGAATCCCGAACTCGACACTTTATTAATATTAATGTTAGTATTCAAATGGGTTTCGAAGTCCTTCTCATCAATTGCATGTGAATCAATGTTAAATACTGAAGGTTTCCTAATGATTGGATCATTAACAACGCCTCAAAGTAGGTTATTAATGCTTTTAAAAGCCTTTAATAAAGCTTTAATGTAGTTTTAACTGCACTATACTTTGGGAGAACACTTGGTGACTACATTAATTTTGTCACAATAGGCGCTCTACTAAGCTAGGACGTTACAAAAGTATTTACTGTTATTCTACTGTTATGCTTTACTTAGATCAATTATATTTATAAATGATATTGGATGATTTTTTTTCAATATTCTTGTTTCTTTTCTGTATTATTTTCTTGTTATGTACAATGATTTGTTAATTTGTATGCTTATTTTATCGTTGCTCTTCAGGCCAAAGGAGATAAGTCACAATTGCAAAACTTTTCAGAAAGGACAAAAAACAATTGTTCAGCTGAGTAATTGCTGATTAGTTATTTACATAGTTCACAAAAAAACTATTTCATTAGGTTTGTTTTCATTGATGATTCTTGCATTATTTGTGCCAAAATTAATTGTTACAATACATTTGGGTTAGGAATTATTCCTGGTTGACTTGCTTGGCGACGGATGGATGATTATGATGATGATTGGGAGATGATGGTGAAGAGTAGGTAAGGATGGAAGGTGGGAAGGAGGCGGTCGTGGTCTATTAGTAGGGTACCTTCCCAGCATTTGCCTGTCGACTGAGGGAAAACCACGAAAAAACCCCAGTCAGGAAGGACGGCCGCGGGAATCGAACCCGGGCCTCCGGAATACAAGTTCAGAGCGTTAACCATCTCACCCAACCTGTTCCGTGACCGATATCCTAGTCTTAGTAAAATGCTATTTCCCAGTAAGTTAAAAGTAATTTGGGCATATCTTTTGATCTCCAAACTGATGGATGTGATGTGTTAAACAAAAATGAGAATAAGTTTTAGTTTCATTTGTGTTTAGATCTCTCCGCTTTGAGCGTGGAAGACTTCACAGACCTTGGCAAATATTTTCCCTCAAAGTGGCTTCAAAAATTTGAAAATTTAACTAACTCGTATAGTATTATAAACTTCTGAATTATTTTCCATTTATTTAGAATTTCAAATAATAATTATGATCTTCTACTAAAATGCGATCCCGTAAACACATAGAAAAGCATAGAAAATCATAAAACTCAAAGTTATTACTTACGATTTCATTTACACTAGAACTTTTTTTTGCTAGTGTGTTCGCTCGCGCCTTCTGTTGATCGAAACCTCTGTTCGTCCGTGATCGTCTGTGCTCGAGCACGAGCGGGTGTTTGCGTGGAGGGCTGATAGTAGTGGGTATATAGGAGGCTGGCACACATGCCGCTGTCATTCGTGCGCTGTCTTCAGACAGGAGGCGACACCGCCAGCTCCCACAGTTGTACACTTCCAGTCTTCATACGCTACATTCACCATTCACCATTTACACTTAATCATTTGGCATTCAATTCTTTTACTGTTCAAATTATTGTAATTGAGTGTCAATCGTTTAGTTGAGCTATTTGAGAATGTTCCGAATATATTGGATGTTGCTAAGCTGTCAAAAGTGTCATGAAGTGTGAAATGTGTTATGACGTACAACTATTCCCTTTCGTTGGCGTAAATTCTTCAGAGCACATGGTAAGTTCTTATCAATTATCTGCAGGATAATTTAGGTAATTTGTTATTATACTTATTGGCGCACGTCTTCTTCTTATCTTTCTCATGCAATTAATTAGTTTTGTTTATTTTTGTTTATGATGAATTTTGGACTGAGCGATGATGTCCTTGAACGATGTCCGCGATGAACTTGAACGTGATTGGTACTACGGAAGAAGTGTGTAAATATACTGACAAATAAACGTGGTAAAACCAACTATATTACAATTTAATGACAACTGGAAATTTAGTTGGTAAAATCATAAAGTAGGTAAGGTAAAATCTTAGACGATTTTATTGAGCGAGCGTAGCGAGCGTCACCACGGTACTCTTATGGCACTTTCTCTGTGTGTTTTTTTGTTTTTGTTTTTGTTTGTTTGTTTGTATTTTTTTTGTGGTCACACCCCAGGTCAAACCGCTCAAGCAATCAGTCTGAAATTTTGTACACATACTAACGTACTCTATGCGGTCCCTGGGATCGTTTTTGAACGGGATCCCGTGATTGGTTCAAATTTAAAAAAAATATCTTTCGATTGGTTTGTTTTATCAATTTGAAATTTTGACAAGTCATTACCACTAACATTTTACCCAATCATACAAAGTTTCAGCCAAATCCTCCCATTGGTTAAAATTTAAAAAAATCTTTCATTTGATTTTTGAAATTTAAACTAGAACCGAATGAGCAATTAACTTAAAACTTCACGTGGTCATTGGTATCAACATTATCTGTATTTTTGACAATTTTCAGACTTATCTGTGTTTAAATCCAAACGTTATTGACATTTTACGGACATTTTGCGTGTTGGCTGTCAAATTACTGAAAAATGTTGATCACGGCTACTTCGACTCTTCATAGTTCTAAGGTAGTTAGAGCAACTTTCAAACGTATGAAACTGATATGACCGTTCAACAGATCGTCTAATATTGTGTAAGTACACACACTTTTATTATATGAGTGGTCCCAGGTATATTTTTTTAAATATATCCTATGATTTTTGAATTTTAACAAGGAACATTTTAATCATAAAGGTTCAATCGCTCAACTTAAAACTTTGCATGGCTATTGGGACTAATACTTTATGAATATTTGGAGATATTTATACCTACAAGTCTGACGAATTTCAAGAATTATTGGCTTTTAATGATATTTTCGATCGACATATTTTCGGTTCGAGGTGTTGCGCGTGTCCGTGCTCGCTCATCAACGCGTTATACAGAGCGTTTTCCTAGTATAAATAATTAATTATTAGTTCGTCAAAGGTAAGTGTAAAAAACGCTGATTGTAAGATACATTATTTGTTCAAATAGTTATTTTGTTCCATTCCGTTCATTCATCATCTTTCATTCATCACTTCATTCATCTTCATTTATTCTTTATTTCCCTTTTCCATAATTTCTGTGTTTCATATAGTACCTAGGTAATTGGTTTAATTTAGGATGTTTGTATTTTTATTAATTTAAATCACGTAATTTATTATTGAGAGTATAGGAATTATGCTGGACTTGTACTGCCAACCATTTGCAGGAACAGCCTGCATTAAATTGATTTTTCTTCTTATCTGTAAATCGCGTAAATTATCATGTAAGTTCCACGTCATTTTATTTTTATTTTTTGTCTCTTTTAGCTGTTCATATGCTGGTGGAGGTGCCAGATCTCTAGCCGGCACCTCCGCCTTACGAATAATGTATGCAATAATACTGTGATAGGAGGATTACGACGTAAAGTACAATAATCGCACCGTGTAATACCCACTGATCTTGCATTGTTACATTTTCGGAAATCACACATTCCAATAAAATTATAGAAAATTAAATTAAATTGTGTTACCAAATGTAACGTAACAATATGTGTAACTTTTCTGCAATCTCTTCCTGAAAAATCAAAACACTAAATCAAATACATATTATTCGAATATAATAATAATAAATGCATCAAATAAAAAAAATATTAATATACTTAATACCTCTTGAACGTCCGGGTTGTATAACATTGTATGTTTTTATTTATAAAGAGTGATACCTCGGTAGTCGGTAGGATATTTAAATTTACAAATTAATATGTGATAACAAATTTCATATAATATAAATGCACTAATAACTTATCACTAAATATACCCACAGTTCTCTCCCCCCCCCCCTCCCCTCTTGGAGACTGCAAAGATACTTCACTCATCATGCTCTTGATTGTTATTCTAAGTTTCTAAATCCAAGCAAAAGTTTCAACTGAAACTCGACTAAAACAAAGTGACACATTTTGACACAGTTGGAAGGTTGACAACGCTTCTATCTCTTCGAAACTACAATACTAAAATGTAACAAAGGATTATGTGTGGTCAATATTGTACTAATACTGTTCACAAAAAAAACTAAGTGAAAAACTCATCGTTGTCCAGTTATTTTCAACGTATATTTTATTTGTAGCTAAAAAAAGGACCGAGTCAGTTGTCAATGAAAAACTAGTCTAATGGCGACTAAGTAATGAATGATTATGGAGATGATAGGGCGATGTTGATGATGAAGAAGTGAGGATAGACGGTGGGAAGGAGGGGATCGTTGCATAGTTGGAAACCTTCCCAGCATTTGTCGCTCGACTGAGGAAAACCCCGAGACAACCTGTCAGAAAGGACGACCACATTTATAGAGCCAGGGTTCTCTAAGAGCAAACCAGAGCATATCTGCCTGAGCCAATTTGTTTCGAATACTCTCTGCACGACTCATGTGCATCTCTCATGAGTACTTTATGCATATTATCACTTCTGAATTAAAACTTCGTTCTGCATTTCTTCATAATATGTTGATATTTATGTAACCAGTAATATGGTGACATCTTGATTGTTGTATTTCTAGAGATTGTCTCAGAGCGACACGGGATTTCCTGTTACCCACAGTACACAGTACACAGTACACAGTACTACTGTGATGTGTGTGATAACACAGTACTATATCTAAATAGTGTGCATTTTAATTTTTCAAATATGTAATGAGTAAGTAAAGTAAAGTAGAGTTTCATTGAATCAACAGGGCTCAGCCTACAAACACATTAAAATAGTATAGTCAAAAATTTAGTTTATAATTTTAGATACTAGATACAAAAAGTACGATCACATTTAAGTACATACAGTTACTCTGCTTTGGCAAAAGCTCTGAGCTTCAGTGATTTGACAGTGAAATTATTCATGGTATAAAAGTGATGACTATCTTTTATTAACAAAAGATACAGGGGAAAATTAGTTTTATTACATTTACTAAAAATGTCAGTTAGATAGAATTGTCGATAAGCTTAATATATAGGTAATAAAAAAGAATGTAGTGTGAAAATAATATTTATTTTATGAAATAACACGTATCTCCACTGACATTCAAAGTGTCGGTAATCGAGCTTTCACGATCACTCCACTCTGTGACTTTGATCTTCCTTCCCCTTGAACTTAGTCGAGTTGTCTTAAATATAACGTATGTCGGATATGTGGTAGCTTTGCGCCTGCACACGCGCTGTGATATATCGTCGGTACAACTAGAGGCTGCTAAAGAGGGAATCTACCCCCAAACTAGGGAGAACCCTCCCCCCCCCCCCCCGCCACCATCTCCACTATTTGCCAATAACGTGGAGATAATTCCGGAGAAATGTCGGTTTGGATGCCCATTTAAGAGATCTTTCATAAAAAAAATATCCGTGTAACTTTTTGAAACCTCTACAGACAATTCGTTACTACTTTTATATTTTCAGTTTTAGTCTCAAGTTCCTTCTAAAACGCTGTATCCAATTAATCATAATCATATTGTTACTATTCTATAAATGTCAATGTTTTTTATGTTCTTTATAGATCACTCATAGTTTACTGTTTAATACTTGAAATTATTTTGGCTTCATAGATAAAACTATTGTAACATAAAATGTGTACAATGTGTTGTTATAAAACTACAAATTGCTCCGCCGAGATTATTATCTAAATAAATTAAGCAAATAAAGTAACGAAACATATATTATACTGGTGGTTAATTGGTGTTTATCGTATAAATAAAGTTATCCTTATTTCATATACTATAACGAAGTCAAAGTAAAGAAATGCATAAAATAATACTACGAACTCTGATCTCTTGTCACTTGAAAATGAATAATCAGTTATTTGGTCGGCCTATTGACTTGGACAAACAAACTTCTCAGATGGAAATGTGTGAGAGTCAGATCCGGTGGCTCATCAATAATAATATGCGTTTCTGAGAATCATGGGGTGAGGATTGCTTGTTTAATATCAGCGCTCCCCTCTCCCACACATTGGTGACCAGGTGCTCAAAATCTCAACACTCTTGTTGAATAATGTATAGTGGGCCATAGTTTCATAGTGGAGCCTCAATTGTCATAGGACATGTAGTGCTCAATGTGTGGACATATGTTGGAAAACACGTTGATAGCGCCGTATAGACTGCGGAGTCAATCTGATCTGAAACATCGGTCTAAAATAGAGATTAAGATTCGAAATGTTTAATCGTGAATTTCTAGAAAACTGTCTAATTTACAAGAATTATCCTCAATTTAAAAAATATATATTAAGCGGGAGAAATACCCCTACTCCAACCCCTCAACCCGCTATTATTGGGATTGTTTTGGAAATATGGAACCACTCTTAGCAATAATGAAAGCAATGTTTTTATGTTCTGATGAGAGTTGTTATGTGATCCTCACGCCTGTTACTTGTGTATGAGGGGGGGGGGGGGGAGTTGTTTCATCAAAGTCTCAGCCCCTGACTCAGATCTCACAGAGAAATTCACCCTTACGTGGAATTTCTTTTTTCTATTCATTATTGTCACTTCTCCGTCTTCCACTTTCTACTTCTAGAGAATTTACTTCTGGAGTGTTTTATTATCTAAAGTAATGTCCGAATTGGCTTTGAAACTGAGAGCAGAAGTGGGATGTATCTGTGTGTACCCTTACCTTGGCATATTGCTGATAAGCTGTCATCCATCAGACAGAAATAAAAATGAAGGACGCTGCCAGGAAATAGCTTGGATCTATTCTCATCCCAATGAGTGACGACACATTCTGCCCTCCCCTTACACAACAAAAACAAAACTGCTCACGTCATTTGTTGCAATAATTAATACAAATATAAGGTTTCTAATTAGTGGCGAGATCATAGAACTATCGAGATCATCCATTGTAAGACAATTCGTAAAGACATATTTGTCATTTGATTGACTTTTCAGAATCAAAATGCCCAAATATAATATAATATTGTGAGCTGATCTCTATTGAATTTGGTATGTGATTTGATTTTAAACCGATGTTTCGTGAATGAAATCAATCAGTTTGCTCTATTTTTAAATCTGATCGGCGAAATAAATGTAATTTCGCCGCACGAAGATACGTATGTTATTAGGTTACTGGGAATTGAACCGAGGAGAGTTGGCTCAGCCGGCACCGCACTGGCACTGGGATTTGAACCGAGGAGAGTTGGCTCAGCCGGCACCGCGCTGGCACTGGGATTTGAACCGAGGAGAGTTGGCTCAGCCGGCACCGCGCTGGCACTGGGATTTGAACCGAGGAGAGTTGGCTCAGCCGGCACCGCGCTGGCACTGGGATTTGAACCGAGGAGAGTTGGCTCAGCCGGCACCGCGCTGCACTGGGATTTGAACCGAGGAGAGTTGGCTCAGCCGGCACCGCGCTGGCACTGGGATTTGAACCGAGGAGAGTTGGCTAAGCCGGCACCGCGCTGGCACTTTATCGCTCTGGAGTCTTGGATTCGGTTCCAGCGGTCACCATTCTTGAGTAGCCTCGTGGTTTTCATCACTCCCAGGGGCGGATTACCCATTAGGCTAGTTAGGCTATAGCCTAGGGGCGCAAGCTTCCAGGGGGCGCCGCAGTGTCAAATAAATGCCAAATTATGATAAAAATATGAAATCATAAACAAATCTGAAAATATGGTAACTTGTGTCAAGATAATTACTGCATAGTATTTTTAATAGAATGGGAGATAGGTATGGAGATTTCGCCCCATGCAAACGATTCCTAACTATGGAGATTCCTAACTTGAGGTGGTACAGTGACTTGGATAGAAAAAGGCGCTATTTCCTCGCCCAAGATTCAATCAAAAAGTGCATACATTTAAAAAAAATACCTGTGGGTCGTGTGTAGCCTTTTAATGCCTTCATTCTCGCGGGTTTGATATTTCTTATTTTAGACACTTTCTGTGATAACAGCGTCGTTACATGATTTTAAGAGAAAAGAGCATCATTCTATATTCCAAGATTTTTTATAAAAGAGTTAAAAATCCAAAAGAGGCCCTGCGGGGCAAGTCGAGGGCTGTTGAAATAGACAGGGTGGAATTGTTTCCTTTTTGGGGGAGGGGGCGCATCTAGTGAATTAGCCTAGGGGCGCTAAACAGTTTAATCCGGCCCTGATCACTCCAACAATATTGTAAATCGGGGGGCTCGGTTCCTTATTCACATCTTGGCCTATGTAAGATAGTGGTACTTGCGTTAACTTTCCAGAATAATATTCATCATTTAAGTATTGTGAAGGCATAGTATTTGTAGACATTTTGTTTCAGGTCTGCCAGGGTTTTGCGTCATTTACTTGCTCTAGTCTTAGCAAGATGCTAGTTCGAGGTGACAAGGAAAAGTGTCAATGGAAACTTATGTTTGTCATTCTGTATCAACTTTAAAACACAAAGGGTTGATTGTTGTATGGAAAGGAAGGCATTGTAGTTTCCGCAGAGTATGATTTTTGTGATTTTTTCCAATGGTTTTGGTATAATATGAGATTGTCATTTACTGGAAAAAGTGTAAATTATTGGAACAATGTCAAGCCATACCGATCTTTCAATATCACTAATTTATACTGCTGATCATATCTTATTTTTCAATTATTATTTGTGTGCCTAATTATATTCTTATTGCTTGGTCAAGTTTTAAGTTGCTCTACCAATAAATCACACATTTATGATGTTATCTGTTTTCGTTATATGCTTCAGCTGTAAATTACTGCTGCCTTTCCCTGTTCAATACACGTGTATTACATGGGCATGACAAGGGCATGACATGGGCATGACATGGGCATGACATGGGCATGACATTCGCATGACATGGGAATGACATGGGCATGACATGGGCGTGACATGGGCATGACATGGGCGTGACATAGGCATGACATGGGCATGACATTCGCGTGACATGGGCATGACATGGGCATGACATTCGCATGACATGGGCATAACATGGGCATGACATGGGCGTGACATGGGCATGACATGTGCATGACATTCGCATGACATTCGCATGACATGGGCATGACATGGGCGTGACATGGGCTTGACATGGGCGTGACATGGGCATGACATGGGCGTGACATGGGCATGACATTCGCATGACATTCGCATGACATGGGCATGACATGGGCATGACATTCGCATGACATTCGCATGACATGGGCATGACATGGGCGTGACATGGGCGTGACATTCGCATGACATTCGCATGACATGGGCATGACATGGGCATGACATGGGCGTGACATGGGCATGACATGTGCATGACATTCGCATGACATGGGCATGACATGGGCATGACATGGGCGTGACATGGGCATGACATGGGCGTGACATAGGCATGACATGGGCATGACATGGGCGTGACATGGGCATGACATGGGCGTGACATGGGCATGACATGGGCATGACATTCGCATGACATGGGCATGACATGGGCATGACATGGGCATGACATGGGCGTGACATGGGCATGACATGGGCATGCCATGGGCATGGCATGGGCATGACATGGCTTGACATGGGCATGACATGGCGTGACATGGGCATGACATGGGCGTGACATGGGCATGACATGGGCATGACATGGGCATGACATTCGCATGACATGGGCATGACATGGGCATGACATTCCATGACATGGGCATGACATGGGCGTGACATGGGCATGACATGGGCGTGACATGGGCATGACATGGGCATGACATGGGCGTGACATGGGCATGACATGGGCGTGACATGGGCATGACATGGGCATGACATTCGCATGACATGGGCATGACATGGGCATGACATGGGCGTGACATGGGCATGACATTCGCATGACATTCGCATGACATGGGCATGACATTCGCATGACATGGGCATGAAAAGGGCATGACATTCGCAAGACATGGGCGTGACATGGGCATGAAAAGGGCATGACATTCGCATGACATGGGCATGACATTCGCATGACATGGGCATGACATGGGAATGGCATGGGAATGGCATGGGAATGACATGGGCATGACATGGGCATGACATGGGAATGTCATGGGCATGACAAGGGCATCTACAAAAATAACCTCTTCTCGATTATCGTTGAATTCCTCAATAAATCTGAGTGGTCTATCGATGTGCCGACCTCGCGATAGTTGGCGATGTTGTCGTCATGTTACGGCGTAATGTTTCACAGTGACGCCTCCACTCGATCTCAAGAGTAAACAATACCAGTGTCGCAAACAACGCAACTTGACCACCACTTCAAGTCACTTCAGACCGGCTCATGGCCATTTTCATTACACCGTGATAGAATAGGAAATACCAGCGATCATGACAATGTGACGCTGTAGGAAGTGCAGAAAGTAACAAATTATCAAATATATCATGCAAATATATTATTTGGCAACTGGAATCAGCAGTGTAAAATGGTCTAATTGCCAGACAATCATAATCAAGTTCACTCTAATCCGTTAGTTTCCTGGATTCTTAACTTGAAATAATCGAAAGTAATCTTGTTTGTTGTAATTTACACAGACAGTAGATTCGTGTTGGACTTTCCATTTCTGAACCCTCTCAGATAATTAAGTTTTGATATCATGACAAAGATAATAAAATAGAAATAAATCATCAAGATTTCACGGCTTAAAAGTAAAATATGTCGGATGAAAACTATGAATGTAGTGATGAATAAGCTTGACTACCTACCTATATACAGACTGGAGTAGAATGAGCTAATTCATTCGTTATCGCTCCCCTCGTGTTACATTCTGTCGAAAAGTTATCTCATCGGAAAGCTCGAGCTTCAATCGTAGGTTCTATGAGACTGCTGCGGAGATGTATTCACATTTTTACTTAAATATTAGAAAACTTAAAATAATTAATATGTTAAATACTTATAGCAGGTAGGTTCTTAAAATGAAAACATACAATTAAACTTGAAATAAGCATTCACCTTCTCCGACTCGTATAGTGATTCAATTAGTACCGATTAGTACCTACAAGGCATCAAGAAGGCAGGGATGAAAATTCAGTAGGTATACATTTTTGATTTATTTCAAGAAAATGTCCTTAAAATGACAATAACTTTTGAAAATAACGACAGATTTAGTCTTCAAATTGGCAAAAATACCTAAAATTTTGGTCCCAATGACCATGCAAAGTTTTAGGTAAGTTTATCGGGGAATCGGTTCTAATTTAAATTTCAAAAATCACAGGAAATATGGTTTTAAATTTTAACAAATGGGAGGATTTTGCTGACTCTTTGTAAGAAATTTAAGAAATGATGGTTGCAATAACTTTGCAAAACTTCAAATTGATCGGACCAACCAATAAAGATTTTTTTGTTAAATTTGAACCAATCACAGGATCCCGTTCAAAAACGATCCCAGAGACCGCTTTACCTTAGTATATGTGCAAAGTTTCAGATCGATTGATTGTGTGGTTTGACCTGGACAGTGCTGGCAAAAAAATCACACAGAGAAAGTGCCATAAGAGTACCGTGGTGACGTGATAAGGATGGTTAGGAACATTTGCCTCTAGACTGAGGGAAGCCCCGAATGAATTGCTTGTTGACAATTAATTGTAGTAAAGTTATAATTGTAAAAAATTTAAATTATAAATATATCTATTTAATATCATAATGCAAATAATGGTACATTCTAAAAAAAAAAGTATCAGCAAACCGAAATTGTATGCAAATGATACAGGATATTCCACGTTATCTCCAAAAATAGTTTCTGATTCTCGCCAAGTATTGTTGTGTGCAAAAGAAAAGTTCGCGCTCTTGTCCCGCTTTACTAATGTCGAGTTGTCAAACGTGGAAAATGTCCACGGTCTTCACGTACTTGCTGCAATTTGAACTGCCTCGGTAGCTCAGTTGATCCCGGAGGAGGAAAATCTTTTCGTCTTTCGTTATTAATATAACTGTTTTCATGGACCAGTGAAAATGTGAAGTTAGTGAGAGATATTCATGTTCGCTTGTGTTGCATCCCTCGCATCTCGATGTCGATGTCGATGTCGATGTCGATGTCGATCTCGATGTCGATCTCGATGTCGATCTCGGTCGAGAGCACTTGGACGTCGTTCACATCTTCCATCCTCTCATCTTTCAGAGCGCTCAACGAGTTACTCAGACAGATTATCGACGATGCTAATTCTTTTACAATCGATATGATGTCTCGGAGAGAGTAGTAGGAATTTACGTACAAAATGGAGCTCAAATTCAATACCTTAGTCTTCAAAATCTTGAATATCGGTTATGTATTTCACATTTTAGGTTGCACTGTTCTGCAACTATAGTCTAATCGACGGAGGAAGGACGAATGATGAGTGAAGATGGTGGGAAGGGGCGGTTGTGACCTACTCTCGACTGCGAGAAGCCATGAGAAATCTTCTGTCAGGAAGGACGGCCGCGGGAATTGAACCCGGGACCTCTGGGGCCAGATTCACAAAAGTATTATCTCGTAATACTAACTATCTTTTGTTTTATCTTTCATTTAACATGGTGCTTTTGGTATTGAATCAAAAGATAATTGAGCGAGCGTCACCACGGTGCTCTGATGACAAGCTTTCTCTGTTTGTTTGTTTTTTTGTTCATTTTTTTGCCTGCACTGCACAGGCCAAACCGCACAACCAATCGATCTGAAATTTTGCACACATACTAACGTAATCTATGCGGTCACTGGGATCGTTTTTGAACGGGATCCTGTGATTGGTTCATTTTTTAAAAATATCTTTCGATTGGTTGGTCCGATCAATTTGAATATTGGCAAAGTCATTGCAAACAATATGGTTCCCAATCTTACAATGTTTCAGCCAAATCCTCCTATTGGTTAAAATTTAAACACATCTTTCCTGTGATGTTTTACATTTAAACTAGAATCGATTTACCGATCAACATAAAACTTCGCATGGTCATTGGGACCAACATTTTAGGTATTTTTGCCAATTTGAAGACTAATCTGTCGTTATTTTCAAAAGTTATGGTCATTGTAAGGACATAGGGAAGTAGGAGTAATTCCCTTTATGCCCCGGGTATGGGGCATAACGGGCAGTGTTGTGATTAGATAATTTTATTTTTATCTAGATAAAGATAAAGATAAGCTGGCAAAAATTTATCTAGATAAGATAATAGATAACTTTCAAAGAAATCATCTAGATAATAGATAAAGATAAAAAATTATTATCTAGATAATTGTTATAGATAATAGATAATTTTTTTTCGAAATACTACTGTTCCCCAATTTTTTTCGAATCCTAAATTTGGAACTCAAGTTTTTGACAAATGGGGCCGTCAAAACAAGCCAACTAATGTGACTAAATGAAGATGATTTTCCTTTTTCATATACCTAATCGGACATTTGAAGCTTGTGCATGTTCATACACACAAATACAATTTGAATTTTGAATTTTATATTTTTTATCTAGATAATTGCCAATAGATAACAATATTTTTATCTAGATAAAGATAAAGATAACCAATTATTTAATTATCTAGATAAGATAATAGATAAAAAATAATTATCTAGATAATTATCTAGATAATTTTATCTAGATAAGTCACAACACTGATAACGGGGTAAATTAACTTTTCAGAATTTTTAAATTTTCAAGAAAAATTGCACCTTAAAAATTGAATAAATTGTAAGTAATAAACACTAATTGAAGTACAATTTGAGATTTTTGTGGATTTTTTTTTTAAAGTGAACCCTTATGTGTACAGCTTTGGAATAATATCTCGATCATCCCTACGCTTATACCCTCCCGCCATACAACGGAGATCGTACAGTAGTATACCAGCGCTCCGTTGTATAGCGGGATGGTAAGCGTAGGGATGATCGACACATTTTTCCACGACCCTACACTGGCGCAATTAAGTTGTTTGTACTCTATCTCTCTCTGTTCCATATAAAAACATGTTTACGATATGGGTCAGAGAGGCAGAGTGCAACGATCATATTGCCGCCACTGTACACCCTTTCAAAGCTTAACGTCCCCGTTATGCCCCTACTTTCACTACTATTCTATAATCTTGAAATATTTGACAAATGTATACTAAATTTTCATCCCTGCCTTCTTGATGCTTCAGTTCCACGGCCTGTAGAGCAGCTGATACTTGCAAACGCACATCAAATCGCATGCAGAACGCAGGCTCGCTCATCAACTTGAATTCAGCCCCTGGAAGTGGAGTGCAGTCCAAAAGCTTTGTATAGTTTGCCAGCTTGCTCCGTTTGATTATTTACCTACGAATCTCGATTATTTTGGTTTTTATATTTTGTTGTTTTTTTATTATTAGATGGTTCCAATATAATGGGTCAGGGGATAGTCGAACACTGAATGTCACCCTTTTGTGTACCTACAAATAAAGAAACTGAAACTGAAACTGAAATAATACATTTAATGACATAGAACCTATAGCTTCAGAATGAAACCAATACCTTCCAACTATATCATACCACTGCCTTTTTAATTATTTAATTTAATTTTTATTTATTCAACTCTATGTTACTCATAGATAGTTTGTAAGTGAATACGCGATGTGGGAAAGTTAGCTTATTGAATGCACTGGGCGCATCCCTGTCAACCAAACATACGGGGACGACAAATATTATAGAATTGTAATTGTTTACAACTTGTGTTGTATATTTTAATACTTCAATATTTTCAATTGTCTGTAGGTACAGAGAATAACTCTAATAAAATTCAGCATATTAATATTCTTCCAAGTTTTTAGCAAATTGAGAGAGAAAAATTTTTTCATAAGTGGGTGTAACCTTGATAGGAAGTTCACATGATCAGTCTGATTTGTAGCACCTTTTCATTTACCTTAATTACATTTACATTTATTAAATAACTTAGGCGCCGGTTATTCAACAAAACCGTGCAAAACGATGAAATTTCCGATGCGATTGGAGACTAAGCCCGTGAACCAATTGATCTCAATTTCATGATTATATACTTTTACTATTAGATACATGATTCATGATTAGATATTACAAACTTAGGATTTCACTTCGCACATTTTTAACATTAAATTTCATACGGCAGTCAGCGAGACAAGAAAATATACAGTTTTTCACCCAAACTAATTATTACTAATTAACAAAGCAAAAAAATTCAAAATGTACCAAGTGATATCCCTAAGTTTGTCTATTATCTAATTACGATAAAAAATTCAAATCATTTCGTCAGCCCATTTTGTCTCCAATCGTATTAAAAAAGTGCCTGCAACAAGCGGCAAAATCGCTCGCGCTTGCAGCACCTTATCATGAGCAAAGTTTCTAGACGAAACTTTGACGAATGCAAACAAATTTGGGTTGTATCGGTTTTGTAAATGACAAGAGTTATGTCAAAAAATTATAAGATTGGTATCAAACTGTTAAATTGAGACTTTGGGTAATTATTCAGAATCTTCAGCATAAGTAGATAGAGAGAAAGAGATCGAGAGAATCTGATGAGAAATGTTGACATAGTTGTGAAGTTGTTGCGATCCATCAACATGCTCCACTAAGGTTGAAGTTGAGGGAGAGGGCAATCAATTGAGCGTAATAATGCAGGTGCAACCAAGAGATTCTACCCAGAATACAACTCCAGTAATAAATTAGTTTAATAACTTCCTACGCCTGAGATTTCTCTTCCACGATTGCAAGATAAATACTAGAGACACAATTATGTGAATGTGGTTCGAGAAATGGGTCTTGAAACATTTACCAATTCGGACAAGAAATATGGCATTTATAGTTTAATTGGTTTAACTAAATATCCAAAATAAAAACTAATCATATCGTAATTATTTCAAGATTGAAATTTTATACGACAGAAAGTACACATTCCAGTTGTAAATTATTATGAAATTAGTTTTTTTGTTCAGAATGAATCTCATCGTCCTAACTATTGAACAGATAAGACAATTATTTCAATCGACAGTCTGCTGTCGATTCATAACATAACCAGCGCCATGAAGGTACCGATGATAATGAAGACGATTAAATATAAAATAGAATACGTTGCATGCCCACGAGAGCAAATGTTCATACTGTTACCAAGTACTTGTGGAACGCTGCAGAACCAAGTTGAAATGCCGTTGCGTTTCTGTGCAATGAAACGACCGACGTCATGTAGGTAGGTAGACAAATGTGTTGAATTAAGAGTATTCTAATCTATGCACAACGCATTGCAGACACATCATTTGGTTTGCACACGACACGCGTATGAGAATCGATAACACTGCATGTAGACAGTTCCAGGACATCGAGCAATTTCATCATCTTCAAGACACATTTCCAGGACTAGGCCAAATAGACAGGGAGTAACTACAATGAATAATATTGAGAGCTCATCTGTCAAGTGTCAACACTCCGGAGAATCAGGTTCGATTCCCGAGGCATATTTCCTTCCAGTCTTCGCAGAATCTCTGGGATGAAAGGCAAATACCGGGACGGTTACCAACTAATAGGCCACGAAAGGCCACCTCCCACCTTCCACATTAGTATAATCCAATAATTTATCATCCTCCTAAACATCATCATAATCATTCATCTGTGGTCATTAGCCTATAGTCACAGAACAAAATATAATGAAATAACTTCGGTGAGATCTTGGAACAGGAGGATTTGTTGGGAATTGAAACTGATCCCTAATTACGGCTAACATTCTGAGTGTGAAGTGAACGATGTGCTGGGGCCCACTCTGTCAAGCCCAAGAAGACGCGTGTGTTTCTAGCCATGTCTCTGCATCACGTGCTGGAACTGAGTCTGATGGCTGCTGTGTTTCTAGCCATGTCTCTCTCTGCATCACGTGCTGGAACTGAGTCTGATGGCTGCTGTGTTTCTAGCCATGTCTCTGCGTCACGTGCTGGAACTGAGTCTGATGGCTGATGTGTTTCTAGCCATGTCTCTGCGTCACGTGCTGGAACTGAGTCTGATGGCTGCTGTGTTTCTAGCCATGTCTCTGCGTCACGTGCTGGAACTGAGTCTGATGGCTGCTGTGTTTCTAGCCATGTCTCTGCATCACGTGCTGGAACTGAGTCTGATGGCTGCTGTGTTTCTAGCCATGTCTCTGCATCACGTGCTGGAACTGAGTCTGATGGCTGCTGTGTTTCTAGCCATGTCTCTGCATCACGTGCTGGAACTGAGTCTGATGGCGGCTGTGTTTCTAGCCATGTCTCTGCGTCACGTGCTGGAACTGAGTCTGATGGCGGCTGTGTTTCTAGCCATGTCTCTGCGTCACGTGCTGGAACTGAGTCTGATGGCTGCTGTGTTTCTAGCCATGTCTCTGCGTCACGTGCTGGAACTGAGTCTGATGGCTGCTGTGTTTCTAGCCATGTCTCTGCGTCACGTGCTGGAACTGAGTCTGATGGCTGCTGTGTTTCTATCCATGTCTCTGCGTCACGTGCTGGAACTGAGTCTGATGGCTGCTGTGTTTCTAGCCATGTCTCTGCGTCACGTGCTGGAACTGAGTCTGATGGCTGCTGTGTTTCTAGCCATGTCTCTGCGTCACGTGCTGGAACTGAGTCTGATGGCTGCTGTGTTTCTAGCCATGTCTCTGCGTCACGTGCTGGAACTGAGTCTGATGGCTGCTGTGTTTCTAGCCATGTCTCTGCGTCACGTGCTGGAACTGAGTCTGATGGCTGCTGTGTTTCTAGCCATGTCTCTGCGTCACGTGCTGGAACTGAGTCTGATGGCTGCTGTGTTTCTAGCCATGTCTCTGCGTCACGTGCTGGAACTGAGTCTGATGGCTGCTGTGTTTCTAGCCATGTCTCTGCGTCACGTGCTGGAACTGAGTCTGATGGCTGCTGTGTTTCTAGCCATGTCTCTGCGTCACGTGCTGGAACTGAGTCTGATGGCTGCTGTGTTTCTAGCCATGTCTCTGCGTCACGTGCTGGAACTGAGTCTGATGGCTGCTGTGTTTCTAGCCATGTCTCTGCATCACGTGCTGGAACTGAGTCTGATGGCTGCTGTGTTTCTAGCCATGTCTCTGCGTCACGTGCTGGAACTGAGTCTGATGGCTGCTGTGTTTCTAGCCATGTCTCTGCGTCACGTGCTGGAACTGAGTCTGATGGCTGCTGTGTTTCTAGCCATGTCTCTGCATCACGTGCTGGAACTGAGTCTGATGGCTGCTGTGTTTCTAGCCATGTCTCTGCGTCACGTGCTGGAACTGAGTTCTCTGCGAGATCTGATGGCTGCTGTGTTTCTAGCCATGTCTCTGCGTCACGTGCTGGAACTGAGTTCTCTGCGAGACCTGATGGCGGCTGTGACGTCATTCTCGCTGGTCTCCCTCTACATCACCTACCATCTCGGATTCATCCAGACCAACTGGCAGAGAGCCGGCTCGCCAGGACAACTCAGAAGCGAGCAACTGCATCAGATCCTGGCCGAGGTGAGCTCCAATCACTGATAATGAACACGTGGATTGCGCACCAGCATCAACAATACGCGTTCGATCTACGTTCGATCGGACTTACTGGCAAGCCCACGAGATACGCCATTTTATTTTCGAGGAATAAAGGGGTTGCCTTTCTGTATAATTAATTATCTTTATAGTGTTGTTGACTACAGTAATGCGGTTTGTACTGAAGTGTTCACAAGAGATCGCTCTCAATGAAAATGCTTAACTTTATTAAAATTGGCTCTGCGAATTACGAGGAAACTGCGACCTAAGATACATACCTACTCGGCCCTATTCAACTGGACAATACAGTAATATTAAACACATATCAAACAAGAAGACTCTTCCTTATTTTTCACCACGATTTTTTTTTCACTAGATTTTTCATCTAGTGGAGCGGTCGCTCCACACAGCCAAGTCGTACCGTACAGTCACATTCAAAAGAAGCCAGTCAAATCCCCATGTTGGTATATGGAAAACCGGTCACGAAATCATCATATCACGAAACATCACGAAACATCTCCTACTCGCTTCTCCATATTACACTAGATTTATTTTAGAATCGCGACATGACGAAAGCAAGTGAAGAGCTTAAGGAAGGTCATGACTAACAAAACGATTCTAAAAAAATAGAATTATATTCTTATCTAATTAGATTAAATTTAGAATAGTAGCTTTATATGTACTACACTCATACACAAATAATTGTGGACACACATAACTTCTGATTGGTTGACCCAGGCGCGTAGGAATAGGGGGGGGAGGGTAGGAACCGACCCCCCCCCCCCCTGTCTGGACCCTGACCCCCCCCCCCCCCCCCCCCCCCCCCTCCTGCCAGATATCCTGACCCCCCTGCTAGAGACTCTGAACCCCCCCCCCCCCCTGCTAGAGATCCTGAACACCTCCAGATATTCACAAATGTTCACAGATTGCACAGAATGCACTGATTTGCTCCATTATGAGGTTGAATTCTCAAAATTTTCTCGAGTTTTGTAAAACTAAATGAACAGAGGTATTATCCAATGAGACTACTAATTTACTCATTTGTCCAACATGATCATCCTCATGAATCAAATTAAATAATTACACGTTAAACTAATAGATTCCAAAACACATACAGATTTTTCTTATTGATTCATTATTGCTGTTGCTCTTGCAACCTTTTTCAAAGGTCGATTCCAAAATCAATTCATAATCGATTCTCTTTCACTAGAATCCAAGTATTTCCCTGCGGGGCCATTTAAGGTTTTGTAAAATAACAAAATTTTATTTTGTCTCTTGTTTTAAATTTCTTTAAAAAAAATGCCAAAAAAGCGTCCAATTCGATTATTGTTTTTCAAGATGTAAAAGTATACCCTGTGGGGCCATTGGGAATTCTATAAAAACAAGTTTACTTAAGTTCCTACAGAATATTGCCACACATTTTACTTTTCTTTGAGAATAATAGCTTACAATTCGATTATTTTGTATCAAAAATTCAAAAAGGCCCTGTGGGGCTAACTGGGGGTGAGTTCTCCAGACCCCTTGTAGCAGTGAACTACCTTTTCCTGACATCCATCGATCCCCTATAATTTTGACCCCACCTGTCAAAATAAAGTTCCTACGCGCCTGGATCCGATCATTTTGAATTTTGTAAGTATTAAGACCAACATTTTATCAAATTTTACAATGTTTCGGCCATGTCACCCAATTGGTTGAAATTTAAAAGTATATTCCGATAGGTCGAAAATCAAAATTGTTCATGGTGACCAACATAATCTCATATTTTACACATTTTCAGCCCATTCGGTCAAGTATTTACAGACTTGTTGCCATTATAAGAGTTTTGAAAGAGCTGCCAAAGTACTTATATTTATTGAAAAGTAACAGACTCACCCTTTAAATGAACCTGTTATTCAATTATTCCAGAGTGTGTACATCGAAATTGGAAAGTTGCAGAGAAAATCAGAAAATGTAGTAGTTATCTTAGATTTAACCACGGGACACACTCGAAGTTTAGATGAATGCAGAGTGATGCAGCTCTCTCATTGACAGCTGTCACATGACCTTACTTGCCTCTCTGCTATTCGATCATGATAGAATAGCTGATCAATATTTGTGATTTGCAGTCACTATTTTACGTACTTGCAATTCAATCATTCATTTAATCATTCTGTAAACTGAACTTTGCTCATGCTCTCTCGCAGTTCGAATTTGTAAAAAGAAAATGTCTATTTCATTGTTAGTAACTTGTAACGGTGATTCCTCCATTGTCTGCTGTGCAGAGTGCCTTGACAGTGTTTAACATGAGAATAGTGAGAGGATCGAGAGAACATTCGAGGGGGCGAGTGGAGAGCTTTTAATTTTCCACTGTGGATTACTCGGGGCAAAGTGGGCGGACTTTGGGGCGGGGATGAGACTATGTATCAACTGTATCATTTGTCCCTGCTCGCTGTTCATATTGCCCACTCCTGAAGAAGACCAGTAAAAAATGTGAAATCATCAACTTGAACTAACAAAACATAATTACAATCCTGCAATCATGGTTTAGTGGGGCAACAAAAAATGGAATAAATTCAATGTGGAATGGGGAATATAATCAGTGGACTTTATATTTCTTGTTGCTTATTTCGGTGATCATTGAAACTTGACACATACTAGATAAATATTTCCTTTTGTATTTCTCTTTATAAATAGTTTTAATTGCCATTGCATAAATGATACCATCAATCGAATCAATGTTTGAATTAAATCATATAATGCAAACTATCTTGGATAAACAGAAAGCAGAAGCAAATTAGCAAAAACCAGAATTCAATGCATTTTTTTTTTAATAGATAAATGCGAATACGGAATAAATTGTGACGATAATAATCAGTATATTTTAAGTGCCCTTTCTGTTATCATTTTCCTCAATTCTTAAAATAAGATTAACCCTAGAAATAATTATTTATGTCTATTTATAGAAAAGAGAAATAGATTCCAATAAATACTAAACCCTTCTTATCTCTATGCCCCTACTGTTTTCATAGTTATTAGTGGATTTATGAAAAAAGAAAATTAATAATTATTATTATTTCTGAAAAATGTATTTAGAAACAACACTATACACTACCACTTGGCTACACTTTTAACTATCGACTACAACTGGTCTCAAAGGAAGAGAGTACAGTCTAATACTTTGATCACACCTCAAGATTTTGTGAGAGAAAGATTTTGCTCATTTGTCTTACTTAGACTTATAATTGGGCCCTCGACTGAGGAAAGACACAAAATAAACGGCAATCAGGAAAGAAGGCCCGATATTCGATCCAGGAACTCGGAGGTGTAAGTCCACAAGTTTAACACTTCTTCACCTTCCTTTCCTTATGGATTCATTTTCAATAGTAGGCATGCAAACTTTAAATTGACGATCCAACTTGATCCCTATTTATCCATGTTGGTTTGGAATTCAGATGCTTGGTTTCAACATTCAGCAGAGCTCATTTACTTCCAACCGCGTTTAGCAGACCTTGACATAATGTGAAGGGAGGTTAAAAATACATTTAAGGGTGTTTATTTTTACACCCCTAATTAGTGTCTGAAAGTTATTTGAAAATGTGATCAAGATTGAATTTAGAACATAATAACTAATAAGTATTATTAGTATTAGGCAAGAAATAATTAATCCTTGTTAGTTATATATTTGTTGAGAATAACGGACCAGAACATTAGCTCATTCAACTCCAAGCACGGGGAAAAGCAATGATAATGAACATAAACATGCAGTTTAGTTAGAGGTATAAGCATTGGTATAAGAAGTTAAACAATATTTATAAGTAATAGAAGTAGTTGTCAGTAGCCAATGAAAAAAAACCGCCTATGGAGTAAATAATATTCTGTTATAGTAACTAAATCCTTATTCATTCCAATTATTGTGAATTATTATTCTGTGTCATAGAAACCGATTTTTTTCGATTTTTTTTTGTGTTTAAAAATGTTTGTGAGAAGAAGGTTGGAAGGAATCAAATAAGTAATTTTTAAGTAAATTATTATGCAATTTCAAAATAGTTTGATATACAATTTCCATTAAAGCTGCATTAAATAACATTACATTATCATAGCATATTACATATTACAAATCATTGCAAATCAAGTAGATTCATTCAAGGATACTCTAATAATATGTTCATAATGGTGTTTATTATCAAGGACTTAATTACTGACAAAAACACTTTAAGATTCATCTTCATCAGATGTTGCAAATCTGTGTATAGAGACATCCATTGATGACAGCCCGAGGCCAAGAGATCATTACTTGTTGGTACTACCATGGGCGTCGGGAGAGGGGGGGAGGGGGGGGGGGGGAGTGGGCCCTCCCCCTGGATGTCAGGAAAAACAAAAGTTTTATGGTGTTTTACGTATAGTTGCATTTTGTAAACAAAAATCGTTAAAATTTGATTTAAGAGTGTCCAAAAAGGAGGGGCAAGAAAGGGGCCCCCACCCCAAAAAGTATAATTAAAAAAAATTATTCAAGAAAATACACATTAAAACTAATAAAAATAATTAGCTACTATAAACTAAAACTAAACAAAACTAAAATTGATTTCACACTGTCAAAAAAGCGAAAAAAAAATAATAAAATGTATCTTCCAGCTGGAGTTGGCCACTGGTCAAGTAGTGGCGTCTAAAAGAAGTAATCTCTCTGCTTCCAGCTGGAGTTGGCCACTGGTCAAGTAGTGGCGTCGAAAAGAAGTAATCTCTCTGCTTCCAGCTGGAGTTGGCCACTGGTCAAGTAGTGGCGTCTAAAAGAAGTAATCTCTCTGCTTCCAGCTGGAGTTGGCCACTGGTCAAGTAGTGGCGTCTAAAAGAAGTAATCTCTCTGCTTCCAGCTGGAGTTGGCCACTGGTCAAGTAGTGGCGTCTAAAAGAAGTAACCTCTCTGCTTCCAGCTGGAGTTGGCCACTGGTCAAGTAGTGGCGTCTAAAAGAAGTAATCTCTCTGCTTCCAGCTGGAGTTTGATCAGCTCAACTGTCAGTCCTCCGTCCGAGTAGTGGCGTCTGTTCGAGGCAACGGAGAGCGGCGGGACGCTTGGTTACAAGTCCTGGCGTCGTTTGGCGTTGATGTTGTACAAGGCAACGTGTCTCATGGTTAGTGAATGTAGCCCGTACCTAACAGAATTAACAAGTAGCAACAAGTAGCCAATCAATCAACATCAACAATTAACATTTGTATATTTTTGCTGTTATTCAAACGGCTGAAATATATCTTTAGGCTGGTTGTTGTTGCCAGCATATTCAAAATTATCGTTTCCCTTGAAATTAGCCTCTCTGTAAAATATTCTTATATTTTTGCTGTTCGATACATAGAAATGAGAGCATTGGTTCATACACACTGCTTTAAATAGAGTCGGAGGCTGTTTCATATATAACGTAGATCCTGAAGTGAGCAATATTAGCCATTTTTCTTTCAATGTTTCAATTTTCAGCACGTTTTGTGACCCAAAATAGGTAGTTGGTGAAGCAACTGTTAATTTACTGTAAACTGTGGGCGGTATCGAAAATACACAATATTTTTAAATACTTGTTTAAAATACATATTGTAATAATTATTGTAGAAATTATATAATATAATATAATATTATATTATATTATATTATATTATATGATAGTATATTATATTATATAATATAATATAATATAATATAATATATTATATTATATTATACTTCAACTAATTGATAATAGAACCTATCTATACCGCGCTGTTAAAATAAACGTAAATACGTTATTGTTGTCTTTTCCGTGCATTTTAAATTATACCTACCTATAGAAAAATATGTTCATACTTACATAGACTTTACTTTTTTATATTTTTCAAAAACCATTATAAATTGCTCTGCAATATTTAACTGGCACACAACTCCTTTCGATCTAGACTCAATTTATTATATTTTATTTATTGACTTTTACGTGACACTGAACTGCAACTATGCAAATGGCGCCACTTGGTTGAGTTGATGATAGGAAGACGATGATCAATGCAAAGGAAGCGGTCAGTAAAATCCTCTCCAAGTGATATGTGTAAAGACAACATTGCCGGCATTGCGCGGACAACGCTTGTGTCCTGCGCGCCTGATAATGTCCCATGTGTGTGTCATCAGAGAGTGAGTGTGTCAGCCGCATCCCAGGTGTGCACAGCATCTTGCTAAGACGTGGCACTCTCTGCGATCTTGCCACGAAGCTGGCTACATTGCCGGCATTGCGCGGACAACGCTTGTGTCCTGCGCGCCTGATAATGTCCCATGTGTCTGTCATCAGAGAGTGAGTGTGTCAGCCGCATCCCAGGTGTGCACAGCATCTTGCTAAGACGTGGCACTCTCTGCGATCTTGCCACGAAGCTGGCTACATTGCCGGCATTGCGCGGACAACGCTTGTGTCCTGCGCGCCTGATAATGTCCCATGTGTCTGTCATCAGAGAGTGAGTGTGTCAGCCGCATCCCAGGTGTGCACAGCATCTTGCTAAGACGTGGCACTCTCTGCGATCTTGCCACGAAGCTGGCTACATTGCCGGCATTGCGCGGACAACGCTTGTGTCCTGCGCGCCTGATAATGTCCCATGTGTCTGTCATCAGAGAGTGAGTGTGTCAGCCGCATCCCAGGTGTGCACAGCATCTTGCTAAGACGTGGCACTCTCTGCGATCTTGCCACGAAGCTGGCTACATTGCCGGCATTGCGCGGACAACGCTTGTGTCCTGCGGGCCTGATAATGTCCCATGTGTCTGTCATCAGATAGTGAGTGTGTCAGCCGCATCCCAGGTGTGCACAGCATCTTGCTAAGACGTGGCACTCTCTGCGATCTTGCCACGAAGCTGGCTACATTGCCGGCATTGCGCGGACAACGCTTGTGTCCTGCGCGCCTGATAATGTCCCATGTGTCTGTCATCAGATAGTGAGTGTGTCAGCCGCATCCCAGGTGTGCACAGCATCTTGCTAAGACGTGGCACTCTCTGCGATCTTGCCACGAAGCTGGCTACATTGCCGGCATTGCGCGGACAACGCTTGTGTCCTGCGCGCCTGATAATGTCCCATGTGTCTGTCATCAGAGAGTGAGTGTGTCAGCCGCATCCCAGGTGTGCACAGCATCTTGCTAAGACGTGGCACTCTCTGCGATCTTGCCACGAAGCTGGCTACATTGCCGGCATTGCGCGGACAACGCTTGTGTCCTGCGCGCCTGATAATGTCCCATGTGTCTGTCATCAGAGAGTGAGTGTGTCAGCCGCATCCCAGGTGTGCACAGCATCTTGCTAAGACGTGGCACTCTCTGCGATCTTGCCACGAAGCTGGCTACATTGCCGGCATTGCGCGGACAACGCTTGTGTCCTGCGCGCCTGATAATGTCCCATGTGTCTGTCATCAGATAGTGAGTGTGTCAGCCGCATCCCAGGTGTGCACAGCATCTTGCTAAGACGTGGCACTCTCTGCGATCTTGCCACGAAGCTGGCTACATTGCCGGCATTGCGCGGACAACGCTTGTGTCCTGCGCGCCTGATAATGTCCCATGTGTCTGTCATCAGAGAGTGAGTGTGTCAGCCGCATCCCAGGTGTGCACAGCATCTTGCTAAGACGTGGCACTCTCTGCGATCTTGCCACGAAGCTGGCTACATTGCCGGCATTGCGCGGACAACGCTTGTGTCCTGCGCGCCTGATAATGTCCCATGTGTCTGTCATCAGAGAGTGAGTGTGTCAGCCGCATCCCAGGTGTGCACAGCATCTTGCTAAGACGTGGCACTCTCTGCGATCTTGCCACGAAGCTGGCTACATTGCCGGCATTGCGCGGACAACGCTTGTGTCCTGCGCGCCTGATAATGTCCCATGTGTCTGTCATCAGAGAGTGAGTGTGTCAGCCGCATCCCAGGTGTGCACAGCATCTTGCTAAGACGTGGCACTCTCTGCGATCTTGCCACGAAGCTGGCTACATTGCCGGCATTGCGCGGACAACGCTTGTGTCCTGCGCGCCTGATAATGTCCCATGTGTCTGTCATCAGAGAGTGAGTGTGTCAGCCGCATCCCAGGTGTGCACAGCATCTTGCTAAGACGTGGCACTCTCTGCGATCTTGCCACGAAGCTGGCTACATTGCCGGCATTGCGCGGACAACGCTTGTGTCCTGCGGGCCTGATAATGTCCCATGTGTCTGTCATCAGATAGTGAGTGTGTCAGCCGCATCCCAGGTGTGCACAGCATCTTGCTAAGACGTGGCACTCTCTGCGATCTTGCCACGAAGCTGGCTACATTGCCGGCATTGCGCGGACAACGCTTGTGTCCTGCGCGCCTGATAATGTCCCATGTGTCTGTCATCAGATAGTGAGTGTGTCAGCCGCATCCCAGGTGTGCACAGCATCTTGCTAAGACGTGGCACTCTCTGCGATCTTGCCACGAAGCTGGCTACATTGCCGGCATTGCGCGGACAACGCTTGTGTCCTGCGCGCCTGATAATGTCCCATGTGTCTGTCATCAGAGAGTGAGTGTGTCAGCCGCATCCCAGGTGTGCACAGCATCTTGCTAAGACGTGGCACTCTCTGCGATCTTGCCACGAAGCTGGCTACATTGCCGGCATTGCGCGGACAACGCTTGACGCCGCTTTGCTTCAATCTACCAGAACAATACGAGACTTATCTCAATGCTGCAGATGGCCTGGGATTCAACTATACTTGGATTATTAAGCGGTTTAAAGGAAATATGGAGCTTTTGACGACGATGCAGTTTTTTAATAGAATACGATGTAAACAGTAAGTTACCTACATCGTTTAATAACAGATTAATTACAGTAAAAGTTCGCAACCAAGTTTCTTTAGTTGGTGTATACAGCCAGCTCCTACGAGTATCCTGACAATTCTTCACCCTTACGGCATACCACCACTTGTACAGAGGAGCTCGATAAGCAGCCTATCTGACTCAGACGTATATTTGCCAACAGAGCGATGACTTGAAAAATTGAATTGTGCCTCACTCCCAGATAGATTACACAATGACGTAATTGTGACGTTATGGGGAACTAATATTACAGTAACAGCAACCAGTTATCTTTGATCGAGCAATTTATTTAAGGAAGAATAAGAAAAAATAAATTAATGAAAGAAGATTTTTTATAATTGAAAAAAAAATGTACTTCCACTATACATGATTATCGTGAGCCGCCTCTTTACCATTCGCCGTCCTTCTATCTAGTCGTCCTTCTAGCCTGTCCTATCTCTTTTGCTGCTCTTTCCTTCTCTGTTTCTGTTCTTCCTCATTTCTAGCTGCTTCTTGCTTCTCTTTAGCTGTTCTTCCTCATTTCTAGCTGCTTCTTTCTTCTCTTTAGCTGTTCTTCCCCATTTCTAGCTGCTCCTTGCTTCTCTTTAGCTGTTCTTCCTCATTTCTAGCTGCTCCTTGCTTCTCTTTAGCTGTTCTTCCCCATTTCTAGCTGCTCCTTGCTTCTCTTTAGCAGTTCTTCCTCATTACCAAATGCTCATTGCTTCTCTTTAGCTGTTCTTTCTCCTCTCTAGCGGCTCCTTTCTTATCTTTAGCTGTTCTTCCTCATTTCTAGCTGCTCCTTGCTTCTATTTAGCTTTTCGTCCTCTTAGCAGCTACTTTCTTCTCTTAGCTGTTCTTCCTCATTTCTAGCTGCTCCGGTCCTTCTTTTTAGCTTTTCTTCCTCATTATTAGCGGCTCCTTGCTTCTATTTAGCTTTTCTTCCTCCTCTCTAGCAGCTACTTCCTTCTCTTAGCTGTTCTTCCTCATTTCTAGCTGCTCCGGTCCTTCTTTTTAGCTTTTCTTCCTCATTTCTAGCTGCTCCTTGCTCCTATTTAGCTTTTCTTCCTCCTCTCTAGCAGCTCCTTCCTTCTCTTAGCTGTTCTTCCTCATTTCTAGCTGCTCCGGTCCTTTGTTTTAGCTGTTCTTCCTCATTTTAAGCTGCTCCTTGCTTCTATTTAGCTGTTCTTCAATTACAGCGAATTCTAAGCACCATGGCTGGAGCCCTGGGTCCACTTAATTGCTGTTCGAAATCCATTCATCATTTTTTGTAATTAATTGTGTGAACTCCTAAAAGTATTGATCAAGTAAAGTTGCTGAAATTAAAAAAAGTTAATAACATTTAGGTAAAAACTTAAGAAAAATTATCCACGAGACAATGCAGTTGAACATTGTTGTCTATTTCCAAAGATTAGAGCTCATTGTGGATTGAACATACGATCTCAGAGTGTGAAATAAACATTGTGCATTCCTTCCAGATTCCTGGGGAGTGAAGAGAGTTTGATTCAGGAGTACATTCCACGGCAGTTGCGAGTGTTGGGATTCCCCGTCAGCATCCAGATGTTCGTGTTGATCACGTCAGTGGCGCCTCTGAGAGTGTACGTGTTCGAGGAAGGCGCCGTGCACTTCCGACACGCAGATGGGCTCGGCTACAAGAAGGTACCGTACAGGAGGTCGTAGCAGCTACATTGTAACATACATGGTCTAACTCTAACCAGCGTAGACTAGGTGTCTCCTCTGTGTGACTGTGTACCTCCTAACTCTTCTGCAAATGTTGTTATCTTCTCACCACCGTTCCTCTTCAACCATCTTCCAGTCATCCCCTCTTGCACTCAAATCTTCTTCAATCAAACTCTTCCACTCTGCTCTAGTGTGCTAGACCCAGCAGGCAGAGGGCACCCTGGAAATGTTAAAAATAATAGATCAAAATATGTCAATAGAAGAAAATATCACGAAAACAATTGCTTAGGTACTACTTCAAAAAGCTATAATTTCTAGGGTCATGTGACACTATACTACACACAGTCATGTGACAATACTACTCACAGATATTACACTACCAACCAATATACTCTAAACCAATATACCAGGTGCGCCGACTTTTGTAAAATCCTATGGGTTCCCGACATACGCGTAGGAACGGCTTTTCATAATGATCATGCGGGGGGGGGGGGGGGGGGGGGGGTAGCCCCACAGGGCGTTTTTTAGAATTTAAACAAATTATAAGCATGGTGGTATATTGATTATAAGTGATTCTAATGCTAAACTTCATTTTTTTAATGTGGACATTCTGCTTGAGTGACCTACGAACTTCTACTTGCCCGAAATATAATGTATTATAACTAATTGTGTGGGGTTGAAGGGAGGAAGATGACATGCAGGCAGGTCCGGGGCGCACAGCCCTGTTTTTTGCATAATTATTATCATTACTTCTTTTAGTACAGTACACCCAGCGAGCGTAGAGAAAGTTCACCAAACGCTGTGCAAAATTCAACAATGGGCTTAGCTTGTAATCCGGAGTGTTTTGACGCGTGCCCGGTTGTAAATATCTCTCAACCACTGCAGGTAATCGGGATAGGGTTGTTTTGTTGTGGTGCCAAATATCTTTCAATGCAGTTGGCTTTTAAAATTCCAGGAAAGTTGTTTAAAATGGCAACAGTGTAGGTGGAAGGGGTGGCAGGTCATAAAAAGAGTTGTATCTTGTCAGAGCTGAACTGTCGAACAAGGGTCGAACAATACTGCTCATCTTATGAAAGGAGTTTCTCCACGCTCGCTGGCCGTACTATATGCTTTTATGCGTTTTGAGTGCAGTTTCAACAATTTTATCAATAGTTATCATTTTCAAATTAAAACAATAGTCCATATTTCAACATTTAATAACAAACCCCAAATTAAAAATATACCAAAAAGAGAGATTATTAAAATTATTATACATTAATTAGGTATCAAGTATAGAAAAAATTATATTCTCTCTGAATTCTAAAGATTTTTAATAAGTCGATTAATTAATTTAGCAGGTATATTTTTAATACATATTTTAAGTGGGAAATAAATATATTTCAATGGGTGCCCAGCACCCATCGAAAACTTCCAATGGGTGCTTGAGCCCCGGAGCACCCACGTAGTCGGTGCTACTGCAATATACCAATATACACTAAATTATTGTATACTATTTTGAAAGAAACCATTTTAAGTCAGTCAGTCTTAAAGGTCCGTGAAATGAAGGTTCGGTTGAAACTTGACGAAGATGGTCTGAGATATTCTTGTGAATACTTGACTTGAAAGTAGGTATCTACTATCTTTGAACTGCAGACTGACAGATATTGTAATGTTATTGTTTGTCAAGTGTCAGCTTGGATATTATCATATTGCTTTGTCCCTGGCGTGACATATGGCTGGTGGATATCTGCAATGGAAAACAGGTGGACCCTCGAGCTTTGCCGGTGGCAATGGTTCCTATGTTCGAGAAACATTTCCATTACAAGCAAGTAGCAACCCTTGGCATTGTCAGAGCTTGCAGCAAGTGATTGATATTACGTAGCTTTTGATATTGATACTAATATGAAACTATTAAAGTTTCAAAGAAACTTTATCAATGTTATTATATCACTGTGCTCTGAAATAGGAGTGAATAACCAGTGAATATTAAACTATAGTAAGGATGCACGGAAAAAGTACCTATACTGTTGTCCCAACTGGAATTAGTGCTATAGACTCCAGAAAATTTATTTGATCACCCACATAAGTAGTCTATGCCGAGGGGTTAACAACTCCGGAAAACTGGTGTACACTAGCCAGGAAATCTTTGGAATTCTTTGGAAATCTTAAAAATCTTGAAAATCTTTGAAAATCTTTGGAAATCTTTGGAAATCTTAGAAAATCTTTGGTAATCTTTGGAAATCTTTGGAAATCTTAGGAAATCTTTGAAATGCAGGAAATCTTTGAGATCTCGGACATCTTTGAAATCTGAAAAATCTTCGGAAATCTTCGAAAATCTTGGGAAATCTTCGGAAATTTTCGGAAATCTTCGAAATCTTTGGAAATCATTGAAATCAAAGAAATCTTTTAAATCTTTTAAATCTTAAGAAATCTTCGGAAATCTTTGGAAATCTTAGGAAATCTATGAAATCCAGGAAATCTTTGAGATCTGGGAAATCTGAGAAATCTGAGAAATCTTCGAAAACTTCGGAAATCTTCGGAAATCTTTGGAAATCTTTGAAATCAATGAAATCTGGGAAATCTGGGAAATCTTTAAAAAATCTTCGGAAATCTTGGGAAATCTTTGAAATCTCGGAAATCTTTGGAAATCTTGAAAATCTTCGGAAATCTTCGAAATCCGAAATCAGGTGTACACCAAAACTATTAGTTGTTAACCCCTCGGTCTATGTTAGCTCGGCATCTAGCTCTAGTAGGTGAGCACTCATTTCATTGATCTTCTTCTTTCGTGTCCGGAAGCAATAATTTAAACTTACAACTAACAACAAATTACTAAATATTTTGTTTTTGCCAAAATGTGGCCACGTCCACTGCTATGCTACTAGCCCTATCTAAGCCGTCATGTGTGCAGGGACCTGGTGCCAAAACAATAATAATATGTACTATCACCAACCAGTGACACTACTAACCAGTGATTCTAATTTATTCACATGCCGTTTTATGTTTTGCCAAGTGAATATTGGAATTAAGGTGGCTGGAGCGATCGAGGCATAGTCTCAGATCTTCATATTTTTTTGTGTTCTTATTGATATTCATGCCATACACAATCCCTGAAAAAATTATACACTTCTCGGGTCTAGTTTCTGAGATAATTTGAGTTTTCTCCCCTAATATGCTATCTTATGGCAGCCAAGTAAAATCGAGACATTTTTAAGCTATAATGAAGTTCTAATTTTTTGTACCGAGAGATTTGAGCAAAAAACTTTTTTTCTTGTAGATCTACGGACGTAAGAACTATCAGGGAAAAAATTGAAAACAATTCCAATGTGTGCTATTTTTTAAAAGTTAGAAACCAAATTCGAAATGATTTTACTATCTCTATTCTCTACCATGTAAAAGCTTTGCTCATTCTCTAATAACAAAAAATTGAAAACTCACTTTTGGACTGGAGCTGTAAACTAAACGAGGAAAACGTTTTATGAACCTATACTTTCAAGAAAAAAATATTTTTGTATACATCGATCGCTCTAGCCTCCTTGATACAATTAAAGTAGGGAGATACACTAATAAAGTTCAATGTACTTATGGCGAAAGATGAATATTTATGATGGACTCTGCCAGGGGGGTGGGGGAAGATGTTAAAGTTCAATGGGGGGGGGGGGGGGGAAGCCCGCCAGCCCTAGGCAAGTGTCTATAGGGCGCACAGCCCCGGAAAATGTTTGGTTCAATTCCAAGCAGTTTGTTGCGTTGTAGACAAGCTCTGCATTCAACTCTGTGTTAACGGAACACAAACAGGTGTTTCTTCGTATTTGAGCAATATTTGTCTACTTTTTAGAATCATGAGCATACGATCAGTCGGTAATTAACCCAACATATCATAGGTGAGGCAAAGTATTCACTTTCCTTTCCTCGAAATAGGACAAACTATAATCCAGGGAGGTAAGATCCCAAGAGCATTTGAACTAAACTATCTACTATTGCAGATTCCCAAGAAGTCATGGTTGTTATCTCAGCTCTGGCAGCATCTCTCCTTGTCATCTGGTGGAGAGAAGTCTGTGAAGCGCGCTTTGGCCTGCATCGACACGCAGCTGGTGCAGTTGTTGCTGGGTGCTGAACACTTTCTCCTGCTGAACACCAGCGTGTTTGAACTAGACTATCTATTGCAGATTCCCAAGAAGTCATGGTTGTTATCTCAGCTCTGGCAGCATCTCTCCTTGTCATCTGGTGGAGAGAAGTCTGTGAAGCGCGCTTTGGCCTGCATCGACACGCAGCTGGTACAGTTGTTGCTGGGTGCTGAACACTTTCTCCTGCTGAACACCAGCGTGTTTGAACTAGACTATCTATTGTAGATTCCCAAGAAGTCATGGTTGTTATCTCAGCTCTGGCAGCATCTCTCCTTGTCATCTGGTGGAGAGAAGTCTGTGAAGCGCGCTTTGGCCTGCATCGACACGCAGCTGGTGCAGTTGTTGCTGGGTGCTGAACACTTTCTCCTGCTGAACACCAGCGTGTTTGAACTAGACTATCTATTGCAGATTCCCAAGAAGTCATGGTTGTTATCTCAGCTCTGGCAGCATCTCTCCTTGTCATCTGGTGGAGAGAAGTCTGTGAAGCGCGCTTTGGCCTGCATCGACACGCAGCTGGTGCAGTTGTTGCTGGGTGCTGAACACTTTCTCCTGCTGAACACCAGCTTGTTTGAACTAGACTATCTATTGCAGATTCCCAAGAAGTCATGGTTGTTATCTCAGCTCTGGCAGCATCTCTCCTTGTCATCTGGTGGAGAGAAGTCTGTGAAGCGCGCTTTGGCCTGCATCGACACGCAGCTGGTGCAGTTGTTGCTGGGTGCTGAACACTTTCTCCTGCTGAACTCGAGCGTGGTCAAGTGTGCCCGCTGCTTCCATCTGCTCTCTGTCGACCTCATGCTCAACGAGTCCTTCACACCGAGCATCCTCAGCGTCCAGGACGCCATGGACCAAGCTCCAGAGAGTCTCAGCAAGATGATCATTGGTGACATGATCAAGATAGTCACGGCGAGAACTCAAGTGCAGAGCCATGTACACCAAGCACTCACAGATGTCCAATATCTCATAGGTTAGTTTGCGCTTATCTTTATAGAAATACAGTGCTATCAAAATCTCAGACATAATCTACCATTTTACTTCCATATTTCTGAAAGACCAAACTATTGAAAATAGGTATGTATAACATAATTTCTTTGCCAGCGGATAAAGCCATTGCAAGAGAATACATTTATAGTACCTACCTACATGCAGTGTTGTTTAGTATCTGCACGTATTTGTATCTAGGTACTGTATCTACATAAATTTTTTGTACTTATACCCCTACCTAGATACTTATTATTTCGTGTTCTTATACTTATACCTATATGCAATATTCATACCTTTAGGTAATTTTTTAGGTACTTTTATTTTAAGTATTTTTCAATTAGCAGAGACAGGAAATGGAAATGGAGGGAAATGGAAAATTATCAGAAATATTGAATGGAAATGGAATGATTTGAAATATACACTTTTAGCACTATTGAATTAATTCTAATTGATAATGTATCATCAGGACCCCATTTGCTGTGGTGGGGGACTAATAATACGAGTAGTGTATTGACAATTTGACTTATTGTGTGGGTTCTAGAGTCTTTTTATGTTTAAACTGCATTTTTTTTAAATTAAGGAATGGTAGAATCATCAATTCATGAGTAAGAAAGCCCTTTAAATTACCTATAAATTAAGTTAAGTTAGGTTGAGTTGACTTCTGTCTACTTTACACCTTATTCCTCAAAAAAGGGTCTGGATAATAAGATTGTCGATTGACGATTATTAATGTAAATGATGCAAATTAATATTAAAACAATTTATATTCACTTTAGTAGCTTCAAATTATTATTAATATCAGTTAAACATTTCGTTAATTAATACTTATTTGCTAAACTTCAAGTATGTTTTCATCCATCCATCCTTAATTTAAATGCAAATAAATAATCGTATGAACTATGTCTAGACCAGTTTTGAAATTTCGGAAAAATGTACCTTAATAATACCAACAAGGTACTTTTAAAAGTACTTTAAACAACACTGCCTACAGGCAGTTAGATCTAGGTTAGATGATTTTAGGCCACAATTATAGGGGTTTGATGATAACCTGTAAAAATGTCACCGTATACTCAGACAAACTAGCTGATCAACAAAGGCTACGGTGCAATCAAATCTTTAAATATTTGTGGGGGGGGGGGGGGGGGGATTCAATTCAATTTATCTTTATTTTGCATTAAAGTACAAAAATGGCGATATTCAGGTATTGCTGCCTGATCTTCCATACAACCAAAGTTACATAATATTATTCTTAATACTAGTGCTACCTACATCTTGATGGTACCATAATACTATTATGATTGGTACAAATATATTTAATAAGGATAAAAGTAATAATAATAATAATAATAATAATCATGTGGAATAGACGTATGACTAATTAATAGAAGGTTATTTATGTTATATAAAATGTGATATAAATAATATATGAAGAACACAAGTTCACAACAATAGCATGTGCAATAGACATACATATATGAGGACTAATTAATAGTTGGTACCTAGCTTATTCTTAACAAGTGTAATCAAGTGAGTGAAGCTATGGTATAATAGTGATGTTATAAATTATAGGCTAACAAGGATTGTTTTCATTACTTAGCATATTCTTAATCTTTCTCTTAAAACTATGCGGTTTCAGTGATTTTAGAGAATCGGGAATTTTGTTGTAATATGTAGGGGCGACATAGGAGAATGAGGATTTGAATTTAGTAGTAGTGTGACTGGGAACGTTAAGATCATCTTTTTTCCTAATGTCGATGGAGTGGTGGTCTCTCCTTTTGCTGAGTTTGGAGTGGAGATAGGTGGGCATTCCTGTTTGAAGAATGCTATGTGTTGTGGAGAGCATGTGAGCAGCTCTTCTTTCACTCATCCTCAGCCACTTTGCTTTGCGAATCGAAGGGGAGATATGCTCATATCGTTTGATATTATAGATAAACCGAGCACAAGCATTTTGAATTTTTTGAATAACTAGTGAGTTTTGTTGTGAGAGATTTGGACCATAGACTGTGTCACAATAGTTGGCGAATGAGAGGATTAGAGCATCGGAAAGTTGAATTTTAGCAAATATTGGAAGGAGTGTTCTGAATTTATTTAGGGTACGCAGTTTGAAGAAGGATAGTTTTCTGATGTTGGCGACGTGTGATGTGAAGTTCAGTTGGCTATCCAGCAGGAGCCCTAGATTTCTAGTTTCTTCGACTAAAGGTATATCAAGGTTATTGATTTTGAGTTTGAAGTTATCTCCTGATACCTTTGAGCACTGGGTAGATGTTCCTAGTAACATTGAAACAGTTTTTGAGGGATTTAGGAGAAGGGATCTTTCGGAGGCCCATTCTGTGATAGCTGCTAGGTCACTATTAATCCAGGCCTGAGCGTCTGCTCCCGATGCGGGATCAAAGGAGAGTGTAAGCTGCGTGTCGTCTGCATACATATGGGCTTTACAGTGTGTAGCTATGCTGCAGAGATCAGAAGTGTAAAGGTTGAAAAGAAGTGGTCCTAGTATGGATCCCTGTGGCACCCCGTTTAGGACTGGTAGCGACTGAGAGGTTTTGGTGATTCCATTCGCTTTCACCGTCACTTGTTGGGATCTGCCCGACAGATAGCTTGTAAACCAGGCTACTGCCTCATCTCCAAGGCCAAGGTGGTGGAGTTTGGATAGCATTAGGTTGTGATTTAGAGTGTCAAAGGCCTTTGAGAAGTCAAGAAGTACAAGGCTGGTCACTTTACCACAGTCCATGGACGAGATGGCATCGTCTACTATGTCCAGGAGTAGAGTTGTAGTACTGTGGTTTCTGCGGAATCCAGATTGTGTAGTTTGGAGTTTTGTGTAGGATCAAATTTTGGTTTCCAATATTATAATAAAAATGGCGGAGTTGGTGAAAGAAGCTCAAAACTTTCACAAAATACTAATGGGCCTTTGTGCATGATATTTTCAAAAAAAAGTCGGGTGGGGGGGGGGGGGGGGGGGGGTGAGACGATATTTTTAATTGTTGGCATACAAATTATGGGTTTGATGATAAACCCGTAAATATTTTGCCATATACTCAGCAAAACAAGTATATGTTTATGTATATGTTGTTCTTCATATTTGGGTGGGGGGGGGGGGGGCAATGGGGGGCAAATTTTGAAATTTTTGTTATAATAAAAATGGCGTCAAATTTGTTTTTTCAAAAAGCTATTGAAAATCAAAATTTGACCCCCTCCCCCATCCCCCCTTCACAAATATTGACCAATTTGATATGCATCGTAGCTTGATAAACTACTTTGCTGAGTATATTGTGAAATTTTTACAAATTAATCATCAATCGTCAATTCATATTGTCTATCCCCCTTCCCCCCAAAAAAACTGAAAACTTTTTCATGCAAAAAGGCCTATTATTAAAAAATGAGTTTAATAAGTATTTTGTGAAAGTTTTGAGTTTCTATCACCAACTCCGCCATTTCTATTATAATAATGAAAATCTAAATTTGACCCCTCACCCCAAAAAAATATATGTAAAAATGTGATATGCACCGTAGCTGATAAGCTAGCTTTTCTGAGTATAATGGTGAAATCTTTACAGGTTTATCATCAAACCACTTTTTACCTAGAACTGACTGGACTAATTGAAACAATAACAATATGTTATGCGATATTCTTTGTCAACTTGGATTAAGTATTTTTTAAACATCACCAGCCTCATGCTCAAAAGAAATTGCGTCCGCAAGTAGAAATAAACTAATGGCAGGAATCCAGGACATATTCTTGAAATTGTTACCACTTCATAAGCTACTTCATATATCCACTTCCCACACATATACTTCCCAATATATCCACATATATCCAAATCCACTTCATAGACTTGCCCAGTCTACTAGGCCCCAATTGTCGAAACAGCTTACGTCGATAAATCAGGAAATTCTTTTGAGCACGAGGCTGCACTTCTCGTCAATAATATCATTTGGAGAGGCAACCGCAACTAGGTTCTAATAATATATTACCTATTCAAACGTGCACACTTTTCTTCTTGTTTCTAGAACTAAAGATGTAGTAAAACTATTCCACCTATTTGCAATCAGGCTGTATGTCTTCCTGAAGATGACCTGGCTGTGCTTCTGACGGCACGTAGAGAGAGTGTGGCTGCATTATCAGGACAATATCGCCGTGTGTATCCATCAGCTGCTGGGCATCATTACACGTTGTATTATCTACTGTCTAGGTGCAGGTGGGACGTGCAATCAGGGTGTATGTCTTCCTGAAGATGCTCTGGCTGTGCTTCTGACGGCACGTAGAGAGAGTGTGGCTGCATTATCAGGACAATATCGCCGTGTGTATCCATCAGCTGCTGGGCATCATTACACGTTGTATTATCTACTGTCTAGGTGCAGGTGGGACGTGCAATCAGGGTGTATGTCTTCCTGAAGATGACCTGGCTGTGCTTCTGACGGCACGTAGAGAGAGTGTGGCTGCATTATCAGGACAATATCGCCGTGTGTATCCATCAGCTGCTGGGCATCATTACACCGAGTACATCACACAACTGGAGTCTCTGCACAACACGGACGACAATCTTCGTAGGTGGGATAAGATGTCGAATACCCTCGAAGCGCGTTATTGTGATTCTATGGGTGCGTGGGGGGGGGGGGGGGGTTATGACCTTTTAATTTTGGGACAAATTTGTCAGCTGTGACCGGATATTTAGTGAAATCAACCCATTTTGGAAAGCCATAAAAACCGGGACGATCTAAACTGGTTCAAGACGATTCACAGAAAAGATCGAAACTGAATAACCGTTCAACATAGCAAGCTGAAACTCGGCATGAATAATCATAATACCTATGGAGAACTTATCCTTTTTCGATATTTATATTGCAATTTTTCTAAAATAAAGTCGGTACCGGATTTTTCGTCGAGAAAACCCACATGTATCGGTGCCTTTGACCAGGTTAGATATCAAATTATTGACAAAAATAACTTAATGCCCTCTTCGCCTATTCATAACGATGACAACGAGCCTACTTGCAAATCTGTGGAGTGAAAATTGCGGTCTCTACGATTTTTTAATGCAACAGCAATATTTGGTCAAAAAAATCCGGGACCAATATATTGGAGGCGAAAAAGGTCAAGTGTGTTGTAGAATCACTTATAGAATGAGGAAAATACATTATCTTCCGCTTATGGCAATAGTTTGGCCAATTTCGTGTTTTATATGTTTAGTCACATGGTACACCATCTCGAATACCCTTAAATTTGCCATGTTAAATTTGACATTTTTGGTACCATTTTCTCTGGCACTATTAGTCTGATTTACCTCAATTTTTGTACCCATGCGTTCATCAAAACGTAGACGGTGACGGTGAATCGAAAATAAATTTGAAAAGTTGAAAGACACGTCATTTAATTTTAAATTTTAATTTTGTAATCTACCTAGGTACGAGCTTAATTATTATTAAGCACACTTTTTCTCCTTATTTTATTTTCTGAAATTGATACTGTACAGTGAGATTCAGAAGAAAGCGGTCGGAGTGCCCCTGTACACACTGCCTAGCACAGGGGCAATACGACCGCTTTCTTCTGAATCTCACTGTACAATAATTTAATGTTTGAACATGTTCACCATGTGTCTCAAATACATTTTCATGAGTGTAAAAAAATCAGGAAGGTTGGTTGAGTGGTTGTCAAAATATTAATTACAAATAATACAAAATATTCGTGACAAAATATGACGAACTGAGTAAATGACAAATGTGAAATTTACACTGTTCAGTTGCAAATACTAAAAGAGTGTCGGGAGCGCAGCAATGCTTTCGGTTTACCTATATAATGTTTAGAATATAAATATTATCATTACACAAAGTATTTTCATTGCATGTTATAAATACAGTTTTACAGAAAAATAAAACGTAGAAAAAAAATATATAAATCTAATTAAGAAATTCAAAATAAAATATGGCCTGAACAAAATAAACAGTGCATTTTATTAATTTTTCTTACCCTAACATTTTTAAAATATGTAAATGTTATTGGGACTGAAACAAACTTTTTAATTTCCATTTAATGTTATTTATACCGGATGGCGCAAAAAATCACCCTTATTGAGACTATTATGGAGACCACTAGTTATTTGAGAGACCACTTATTGAGACTACTATATCGAAACTATTATAGATAGGATTCTGACATTTGTACACATATTAAAACACATACCAAAATTGAATAATATGTGAAAGTTTTAACAATTTTTTATAAGGAAAAAAGTTACAAGTGATTCAAAAGTTACAGTTGAAAAAACAGATTAAACAAGACGAAATTAACGTGTTTGATGAATTGATTTGGATTTACTTTGTAGGAATGAGGTGAATTTATGTTTATTTATTAATTTCAAAATAAACATAAATTTATGTTTAATAAATCTATGCGAATGTGTCTTGGATTTCTTAAGTGAGTAGGTATGTGTGAATTTATGTAACTTTTCATAACTTGTATGAGTTAACATTTCAATTCATCGTTAAAATTTAGCCACAATAACTTTTCCCTCCATATCTCTTCTTGAAACTACGTCTCAATAAGATACAGACAAGCTTTACTAAATGGAGTAATTTTTATGTTAATTATTACTAGGAAAACGCTCAGTGTAACGCGTTGATGAGCGAGCACAGAACATTGACATGCAACATCCCCAGTCCCGATACACGACACGGCACTACTATACGATTTTCTCTGCAACTTTCCAAGCTCCATATAAATACTCTGGATGAGTATCACTTATCAGATCCATTGTGTCGTGACTTTCCTACATACATTTTCCAGGTTTTGACAACCCATACTAAACTCGTAAAATGACAATTAATACTTGACTGATTGGGCTTACAATGTGTAAAATTTCGATTATGTTGGTCTTAAGGGCGGTCATATATGTTTTCCCGCCAAAAGCGATTTGGAGCGGTTTTCGAACGAAATACAAAATATAAATACCTATATTTAACAAACGGTTATGAATATCGAAAAAGCAAGACCGAGGTGACATGTATTGAACATTTATCTACATTTTCATCGCTTACTGTCATAACTTTGCTCCTACTATGTGGTCAGTATGTGTCGGGCACGAAAACACTCCGTATATTTACTTATAGTGTTTTCGTGCCAGACACATACTGACCACATAGTAGGAGCAAAGTTATGACAGTAAGCGATGAATGAAAATGTAGATAAAGGTTCAATACATGTCACCTCGGTCTTGCTTTTTCGATATTCATAACCGTTTGTTAAATATAGTCGTTTATATTTTGTATTTCGCTCGAAAACCGCTTCAAATCGCTTTTGGCGGGAAAAAATATATGACCGGCCTTAATCACCATGCAAAATTTGAACTTAATCGGAACATTTTGATTGTCGACCAATCAGAAGATATTATTTATACTTAAACCAATTGGAGGATTTGGCCTTCGTACTGCATCCGATTTGATATGCGCTAGTTTTACTGTAAATTGTGGATCGCTTGGCTCAATTCTTGTTGGAGCAGAAGCTTAAAGAAGGCAGGGATGACAATTTAGTATACATTTTTCAAGATTATGGAATAAAATGACCTTAAAATGACAAAAATTTTGAAAATAACGACAGATTAGACTGAAAATTGGCAAAAATACCTAAAACGTTGGTACCAATGACCATGCGAAGTTTTAAGTTAGTCGGTCAATCAGTTCTAGTTTAAATTACAAAAATCACCGTAAAAATGGTTTCAAATTTGAAACAATGGGAGGATTTGGCTGAAATTTATTATGATTGGGTATAATGTTGGTTGCAATGTTTTTACTCAATTTCAAATTGATCGAAGCAACCAATCGAAAGATATTTTTTTTTTAATTTGAACCAATCACGGGAGCCCGTTCAAAAACGATCCCAGGGACGGCATAGATAACGTTAGTATGTGTACAAAATTTCAGATCGATTACTAGAGCGGTTTGACCTGAGCTGTGACCACAAAAAAAAATAAAAAAAAAAATAAAAACACACAGAGAAAGTGCCATAAGAGTATCGTGGTGACGCTCGCTACGCTCGCTCAATCAACGCAAACTTCCTTTACAAAACAGGTGATTCTTTTAAACAGACTTCTGGTTCTTGTTTAAACTCAAACGCGCTATATAAGCGCTGGTATAAACGATTTTTTAACGTCTTAATGCAAATGCATGTAACTTTTTTCGCATCACTCGTACATTTCTGAAAATTGCACATTAAATTTTCATAACTGTTCTAACATGTGAAAGTTACAGCCCTTTATCTTTTATAGTTTTGATGCAGTATGACCTCTCAAACAGGGTGATATTTTTGCGCCTCCCGGTATATTATTAAAAATGGTGAACTTTTACAATGAAATACAGTACAAGTTAGGCGTCCTGGCAGTTACCTACTTGCATTATTTGAGGCTAGTTTGTTCATAAAGCCTGATGCACAATTGAATTAAGGTTTATGGTTTAGTGTTTAGTGTTTAGTGTTTAGTGTTTAAGAGAAATGAAAGGTGCTGTTATAACGTTACCATGCACAACTGTCATAAGCGTTATAAGGTTTAGTGCTTAAGGTTTAAGCTGAAATAAGAAATCAACAAAATCCATTTCTTATTGCAAAACACTATTTCACCTTATGACGAACCAATCAGAAGAGAGCAGAGTAAATGTCAATGTCAAATTCGTACGGGAAAATGAAAAGTCGTCTGAATTAATGTCATTGGAAGCATTTTAATTTGATATTTGTGCCTAGTCTTGCTCATATATTTGTTTCCATATCATTTTTCGATCAATTATTTAATTTTATCACGTGGTGAAATAACCTCGTGAAATAAGCAATTGTGCACTGGACTCTGTTATAACATCTTAAACACTAATCACTAAACATTAAACCATAAACCTTAATTCAATTGTGCATCAGGCTTAAATAGTATAGATAGTAGCTCATAAATAGTATATAATAAATGTGACTGGACTGGACAAATATTTGAAAGTAATTGGTAGGTATATCACGCAACGTGTTTGGAAAATGAAAGAAACAAAATTCAGTAGAGGTTTTAATCTATGCATAGAAATTTCTAAAATATTATTTTTTTAAATACTAGTATTTTAATCGTTGCAAAATAATAATAAAATTAGTAATTAATAATTTAATTGGGCGAGCGACTCCTTTTGACTCTTT
This sequence comes from Leuctra nigra, assembly GCA_934045905.1. Taxonomy (NCBI): domain Eukaryota; kingdom Metazoa; phylum Arthropoda; class Insecta; order Plecoptera; family Leuctridae; genus Leuctra; species Leuctra nigra. The sequence continues at coordinate 46,082,671 of OW203763.1, forward strand.
TGACACGGACCTCTGTTTTTGTTTTCGTTTTTGGCTGTTAATTGGAGCAATAGTAGTCGAACCGTTTCACCGATCGATCTGAAATTTTGCATACATGTAGAGTCAACCTTTTCTGTTTGCAGACCCTAATTTTTTGACATCCATTTATTAGTTAAAATTTAAATAAACATCTCCTGATGGGTTGAAAAATTAAAATGGTCTTCGATAAATCTGATCAAACAAACTCATATTTTGCATGGTCATTAAGACCAACATTGTCTATTATTTTACAAATTTTCATCCCAAACAGTTAAGAACGTATGAACTTATTGAAATTTTTAATATCTGTCAGAAAATGAAGTATCGAAATGAATGTTTTCCAGAGCCAATTGAATTGAATCTGATTTGCTATATTTACATAACAAGGGTGCTTATGCTATTTTCAAGTCTTGATGAAAAGCTTTTTATATTGATTGAGTGGATCATATTTCAATTCAATATGGATGTATATGTTATCGGTGCGTTGTGTACGCATTTCCGGTTCTAGAATTTGCACGTACCCGTGCTCGCTCATCAACGCGGTACACTGAGCGTTTTCCTAGTAATTAGTAATTTTAGTAGTAAAAATCGTTATTTTATGACTTCATGAATGTTCATAAAATGATATTTGTATACATTTCGATGCGATGATTTGTGATAAATTATGTAACTAGCTCGATGAGGAACTTATCACAGGTGTGTCAAGTTTCTGATTGTGTGTTCAAGTTTAGAAGGATTCATTGACTTTCAGTTCGTTCAACAATCAGCGCTTCGCGCAACTTCACGAGCTTCAGACGAGACTAGAAGTGATTTACACGAGAGAAGAACCGAGCCTGATGAGAAAGAAACCATTGCATCAGATCAGGTAAACACAGAGGCAAGCGACGTGCAAACTAACACGGATTTCTTGTTCACATCGAACTTAATAAATATTATTTCTTCCAGTAGCAAACCTCAGAAATACAAGGGAAAAAGTTTACAAAGCAACTCACATGTAAATTGTTCTACAGGTAAAATATTATTGACATTCGATTTTATTTAATTGATTGAAAATATTAGATTCATAACTTTTACGAATATTACTTTTACGAAGTTCTTTTAAGTATCGAGTAGACTCTAATAATAATATTTCATAATCGTCACTCGCGTCAGTTACCTACAAATATGACCATTTTACTTTTACCACCATTTTTGAGATTGTGACGGAAGTTGTAAAAAAGTGGTCTTTGTGTACTGTTGGCCGCTTTATTTATTTTCATCTAATTTAATTTATTAAATTTTATAAATTTATATAATTTTATATATTTTATAAATTTATATAATTAAAATTTATTAAATTTTGTTTGCAAAATTTAAAAAATAGAAATTGAATAATCAAAAATTCTATGCAAAATTCAACCAAATGACTTCAACGAGGCGGTCTCAATCCCTAAAATGGCAAAGTATTCGTTGGTCGTCCTTCCCCTTAATATTAGTTTCTATAAAATACATTAGAGTAGGTAGTTGTAAGAAATAAGAATCTACCCAAAATAGTATTTTTGTTTCATTTTCAGACGATTCTCTATCCGCTTATTTGAAGAGCCTGACTTTGTCTCCGAGTATAAAACTGTGGCCTGTTTTCACTCCTCTGTGGACTGAATATTCTGGGGAAGTGGACTACGACACCACAATGTTACGCGTTGAAGTGTTGCCGATACATTGTCGGACACAGACGAGGTTCGAGCATGAACACGACGCCGCTCGGTAAGTCAGGCGACTGCATTATCGACACGGCACTGTTCTAGTTACACACGTTGCTCACAGATGGCGACTCACACCTCGGAGTGGACACGATTAACGACGCACACCCATAAGGATGAAACTTCAGTTTTGTTTTACTTCTTGGGCTACTAGTTTTGGTTCATTTGTTTCATTAGCATATGATAATTGAGCAATTGTTTATAAATATAATGACAGACTCTTTTTACTCTTCGATCGTTTTTATTTTCAATTCAAAGAAAAATTTACTAAGTTTCTAAAATTTAGGTCGGATTTAATTTCTGCGAATTTGATACTTCTGAGCGAAAAGATAAATTCAAGGTCTTCGAAATAGCAAATCTTGGAATAATATTCATAATCGTTATAATGCTGTTGATTTGATATTCACATAGCGTATCCTCATTTCCTAGGTAAGATATCTAATTACAGATTTTCTTTTAGATAATTGTTTTTGATAATTTTGATGTAAAGGAGAAGTGTTCAGTGCGGAGATGATTTTGAATCTTAATTGACGAAATCCGTCAAAATTTTAGTTTAGGTACATTTTTCGCTCGAAAAATAACAAAATTAAATACATTCGATCCTATAAGTGGTCGGATTTTACTCCGAAGTGTCGAAAGAGCGAAAGCTTTCTGAGCTTAAATAAATCCGTCCATTTAATTTAGACGGAGCAATTTCTTTTTCAACTTCTGCGTCACATTTCTTGATAGAAATTAGAACATGTTCTAAATGATATAAAAGCTGAACTCAAGTTATGTAACAAGAAGTGGCTTTGTGTAAACACAAAATTTTATGAAAAGTGCGAATTTGACAGAAGTTGTTCAAGACATTGTACAGTGTAATTAAGAGTTTTTTTTGTTATGAAATATAGGTTACAAGCACACACGGCTTGGGCTCAACGCCTGTCCAATTTGCACAAACATGGATTTCGATGACCTTAAATAGAACATCGATCGATGTAGAAAAATTGTTAATAATACTTTTTCAAATAATACATTATTTGTATTATTGCAAAAGTATTATTAACAATTTATCTGGCAGGACTCGTAAAAAGACCAACAAATAATTCTGCGCTTATAGCTCTCGACGTTGCACGTAATATTTGACTGGTGTGAATTTCAGTTCGATGAACATAACCATGGGTCTCGGCGGGAATCGAATAGTCGTCCTTCTGCAATCGACAGCCAGTGGCAAGCTCATCAACTCATACACACTGACTATTCGGCGGAGAGAAATGGCGAGAAATGTCACCACCAGGAGCCCCGCAGTTGCCTGCAGGTTTTACCAGGTCGAAAACATCACAACTTATTTCCCTCTTTCTAGAACAAAACAAAGTATCAAGTGTGCACAATGCACAACATTGCTCGGAACCCTGTTTGTTTTCAGAGGACACATGTTTCTCTGATCAAGCTGATAAGTGATAAAGTTTGAGCTTGTTTGAGAAATGTTGGTCGTCAAAACCAACATTTTAGAATTTTTAATCATTGTTCAGCGCGATCGGTCAAGGCATAAAAAGAGCGAGAAATGTCACATTTTAAGTTTATTTCTTATCGACACGTCACACAAAATGTTTTCCTGGTAATCAGAGTTTAACCTCTTTGCCTTCACGGGCGCCGGCAAGGGGGGGGGGGGCCCCACCGACGGCTGCCACCTTATCGTGGTGGTGGGGTTTGTGTTGGCCAACGATCCATTACAGCTACGCCGGCGAGCATATGCTCATGTGTAAGGGCTACCCATGCCGGACAGGTCAGTGGTAAGGTCCAGACAAAGAGCAGCCAGGGTTGGCCTAACCATGTCCTCCCTTGAATTTGCGGTCCCCATCGGGCCGGCCTTCCCCCTCGAGATGGTGATCCCCCTGAAATCGGGTTCCGCCGGCCCGAATCCTTACACCCCCCGGTCCGTCCCCATTCCGGCCTGGCCTTCCCACCAGTGCTGGACTCCCCTGGATCGGGCCCGTTAGGTCAACCCCCTTCCTATGTCCTCCACTTTATTCAACAAAGTTTAAAGTAAAATAATTAATGTGCGCAATATAACCTCGTCGTTGACGCGCCGTTAAACACTATTAATCTAATCCAAGGGGGGGGGGGATACATTTTAGATGGTGTTTTACATATAGTTGCATACGATACGATACGATATACGATATTTTTTTATATCCTTAAAACATTGATTTGAAAGAGTCAAAAATACAAAAACGTCAGGGGCAGGGTGGGGGTGATGCCAAGATAGTTTTAACTTAACCCCTACAAGAAATTATATTTAGAGAATATTTCTGATAAGAAATGTCAAAAACATAATACCTAGGTGGTTCTAAACAACATCTAGTGGCAGATACATTTAAATCTCACTAAAAAAACCTGAGATAAATAATTTATTAAAACATACTTATTACTGCTGATTATGAACAAATTTCAGAACATTTCAGAACATTAAAATGAAATTCAAATTAATTTGTAAATAAAATATCAGAGATTGTAAATAAGGAAGTGAAATTATCTGTATTTATATTGAATGGGTCCACGTAAACTAGTACCCCATAAAAAACACTCCGTGTAAAAAAAACAGCCAAGTCACTTCAACTAAAAAAAATTATGAAATCTAAAAATTCTGCACTGAAAAGTAGTGATATCAAAAAATGAGCCAAGTCAAAACTTTATTTGAAATCAAAAAAATACTTGGCGCATCGTGTATATAAATAACTTAGAAGTATAGGCTAGATATAAATACATATACTTATAGTATACCTACAATGCCCTAAAAAACAAAACGATGCGCCAAGTATTTTTTAATTTTCAAATAAAGTTTTGACTTGGCTCATTTTTTGATATCACTACTTTTCAGTGCAGAATTTTTAGATTTCATAATTTTTTTTAGTTGAAGTGACTTGGATGTTTTTTTTTTTACACGGAGTGTTTTTTATGGGGATATCACTTATTTTTTTAGTTTATTTACACAACTTGTAAAACATTGGGGCAACAATGACTAATTCCTTTCAAAAAAATACGTCATTTCCGAATAAGTTACAATCAAGCAATCAATTCCGGTTTTCAAAATGGCGGCTGAAAGCACTTACACATTGTATTAATATGTATATAAATACTAATATTTCATTATAAGCCTTCTGAATATGTAGTTGGTTTTTATATAAAGGGGAAGTGAATTTAGGCAGATTTCGCTAAACTCTGACGTCATTTCCGGTTTCAGTAATTATAAAACTTTAATTTCACTATTGTTATTTCATATAGAGGACCGTCTGAATCGATTGGCGCAAATTTCGTTCCGATCGGTTTAGCCGTTTTTGAGATATGACGTCACTTCCGATTTCAAAATGGCGGCACCAAAAATTTATAAGGGGCAAGGTATCATCAGGCAGACGAGCTGTATATGCGGTGAAAATTTCGGGTCAATCGACCCAGCCGTTTAGCCTGTGGCGGAGACCGCGGAATTTATTGGAAGATGAAGAATCATCATCGATCATCATCAGATGGAAGCCGTACAATTTCACGATTTTCACGGCCGTCTAGCTCGCAAACAACATATCCCATTGTTACCAAATTTGGTATATATGGTAGGGTGGGCCATAGCTCGAAATTAAGATATTTCGCAACAATGTGAGATTTCCCAATTTTTTAGATCCAGTAGGCCGAAAATACCACTTTGATGCTTACAGTAAAAGTGGGTTTGCTCCAGCCTTTTTAAATGAGAGTGTGCGCGCGCCGTACGACTTGGCTGGCGTGGAGCGACCGCTCCACTAGATTAGGAGGTATGTTGGGGAATTGTCACCGCTTCTTGTATTCTCCGTGCGGTTTCGCCAGTTCACACTCTTGTTCCATGCCAACTAATCCAACGGAATAAGATTGCCACTCAATCTCTTTCATGTTAGAAGATTCACTCGTCTCCGAATCATTTCTCAATAATGTGAGATAATCGTCACTTGATTCATTCCCCCCTCCCACCACCCATTATTATTCTCTTAAACACATATGCTAATAGGATAGTGAAACCCTTACTTATTCGAGCTAGCTATTGTCCAATTTATTCAATTATAAAAACAGATGTTGCAGATTGGTCTTCCGGTTTAGTCAACATTAAGAGCTCACAATTTGATTCCGTAAAATTAAATACAGATTAAATTAGAACAAATGCATAGCAATGGAATTTATTTCCAATATATTCTTTTGTATTGTTTCGTTTCGATCGAATTCATTTCATTGGCATTCAGCTGGTATTAACTGGCGAATTGAATTTGGTCGAAACGAGATCCGAAAAGTTATAGAATAATCCCAGAAGTGTTGTTCTTGAAACGTTACAACAATCCGTGTTCTTTATAATATCTGAAATCTTAAGTCAGATGTGTCGAGTAGATTGATCACGTGTTTCGCTCATTTCACGTTCTTTTCACTGGTTATAGGTAATTATCTTAAACCGAAATCAAAATCTTATGATTATTAGGTTTATTTTCACTTACAATACAAACAAATAAGTAAAACTCAATGAGTGATATTTCTTCACGTGTTGCGGTCGGAGTATTATTATAATGAGTTGCAGTGGAGGTGCCAGGTTTACTACATAGATTATATTCCTGGATACACACTGATTAGTCATGTGTACACGTATGTAGTTTTTCTCTATTTATTAGGTATACATGAAATACATTTCAAAGTAACCCCGCTAAACCAAAAATGGCTTGTCGGCTGGGCGACTGATTCAATTACAAATACAAATGCCAATAAATTAAAAAAACACTCAGATCATCAACACGTGACTATTACACAATTCAAAATAATATAAAGACACAAATAATATAATAATTTTAATTACACAAAAGAGAAACCAGAAACACATGAAAAGGCGCACCTGATTCCAAAGAATTGGACACCAGTTAACAATTAATCAAAATTTTCTACAACCCATTTTTTATTATTGTTTTAACATCTGATATTTTTTAACATTTCTTAATTCAGGAGGTTATTTTATTAAATAAAGCTGGGATTAAAGATTTATTATTTCGCAACCCACAGTCATTGTAATGATGACCTGGAGCAACATACCTATCTCTATTTCTTGTCTGATTAGAATGCTTCTCTACTTGTACTTAGATGAAATATAATAAAGTAACAAGTTTAACTATCATAATAATAATAATAATTGGATCCAAATTCTCCTTCTAATGAAGCTGAAACAAAAACATATATGTAAGGAAATCTCGTTCAAATGCACACAATAGATAGCTACTTTGATTTGAGTTGTAATTAATGTAAACGAGAAGTGCACTTTGTCAGGAGGCAGCTTATTCAGCTCAGTAATGTGCACTTGCTCGACCATTACCCATCAGAAGTAAGCTCATTATACTCGTAATCCCCCCCCCCCCCCCCTCCTTCCCCCGATCCATATCACCCCGATTACAATGATCCCCAACCCTTTTTAAGCTGCATTTCACCCACTGAGCCCTGCACCCTCATGGCGGGAGGGGGAGGGGGGGGGGGGGGGGGGAGTACAAGCACTGGAGGGACGTTCATTGTGAGATTCGTCAGAAAGCGATTTCTGATGAGTCGTCATTTAGAAAATGAAACATGATCTCATGAGATACAAATTGTGCTACGTTTTCAAAACAAAAATGAACTTGAAAATCTGAGTAACTATTTTTACCATTATACTAACTAACGGATTACGCATACACTTTTCTCCTATGATTTCCAATTTCCAACATAAATACAACCAAAACCATGAGATGGATTGCGTATGTAAAATACATGTGGGGGTTGGGAATACTTCCTCCAGAAATTGACTCTTTGGGTAGATTCCTTTCCCCTTATTCCTGGCAATTAGAGAGAAAACTTTTATTTAATAAACAAAACACTGTCATCAGACATGACTGCCACTAGGACACAGTATAGTAAAATAATACATTGAAATTGAGAATAATAAATGACTAATGGCTAATATTATAACTAATATTGATTATAAAGATGATTACGTAAAATGGAAATGGAGCCCTTCAATGATAAAATGCTAATGTGTGATATAAATGATTTACTAAATTTAAATGCCTTGCAAAAATCCTTAAAAAAACTGGTGATGGTTCCTCTTGCTCCGATGAGCAGTCCAATCACCTCTAACGACGTAACGCCGTACTTCTCCAGGAAGAACGGGATGGTGGGATTGTAGATGTCTTTCTTCTCAGTGTCGTCTTCGCTCTGGCCGGCGTGCGTCTCGAAGCGGATGGTCGGATCCATGATGTAGCCGCGACGAGAGACTGGGTCAATGGCAATGATGTCGATGCGCCGATTGCTCTCGTCGACAGCTACACCTTGCACCTCTTCGGCGACTTCCCATCCTTTCTTCTTTAGCTCGCCGGCAATAGCCGATCGGATGGAGTGGTGGCGTGTGTTCCGGAGGAGTTCTCCATGTTTGCAGAAGCCAAGAATAGGCCAAGCAACGAAGCATTTAACCCGGGACAAATTGCAAGATTTGTCTTTTTCATCAGACCTTATTCAGAAAAATTCGCTGATTACAACAAAAAAAAGTTTTACGCAGAGATGTGAAGGGAAATTGCCCAAAATTACGTGTAAAGTTCAAACTTTGAGAACATAAAATATTTTTTTTAAGAATCACAGGACACATTTTGATATTTGTTTTCAATAAAACGTATGTATTATATGAGGATACAATAGTCGAAAAAAAATTGGGTGATAATATTAATTATTTTAGGATTTATTCGATTATTTAATAAAATGACGTCATTTAAATAATTAGTCGTAGTGACGTAACTAAAGGAGCTAGAATAAATGTTTTTACAGGAAAATGTTGGTAATAAAGCCTAATATTTTTGGTATGAACTTGATCAAAAGTTCACCACGCATCTACTAATTGTTGTCAAACTAAATTTTAATCAAATTATATGAAACATTAAACATCAATATAACGCAATTATTGGCATAACGGCGGAACTGTTTGATCAGAAAATGTTGTCACTTATAGAATTTTGGAGCTTGATAAAACCTAGCCCAAAGAGAGATTTGGGACGCCATTTTGAAACCGGAAGTGGCATCATCTTGAAAACGGCTGAACCGATAATAACGGAACTGGTGGCAATCGACTCCAACGGTCATATGACAAAACAGATTAATAGTAAAACCAGAAATTACCAATAAAAAATACCGGAAATGACGTCACAAATATTCAAAATTCTTCTAAAACCCCCTATTTAACAATAAGTACATTAAATAAATACATAAATGCATATCTTTATGAATTTAATTGTAAAAGTCGCTATTTATAATGATAAAATTATAAGTTTTAACATGGTTATATCATGGTAATAAAAATATTGGTACCTAGTTATAATGCTGTACCAACATAAAATTATGCCGGCATAAGGCTTAAAACCTTTTCTAATTCCAGACACAGAGTGGTATCCACTTAATTAATTGGTATTTGATTTCATTCCAATACGTTTCCTTTTGCCTGGAAGTTAAAGACCCTGATTTCTTTATTAGTTTCTAAGTATTCCTATTATTCACTTTTTCTGTTTGTATATCAACTGTGATTGTAAATCTATGTACATGTGTGAATAAAGATTTTATAAAAAAAAAACGTTTCCGAGCTATGGAATCACTTCCGGTTCTCAAAATGGCGACTGAAAACAAAGCCACATAGATTTTTTTAAATAAATTCATATATTACATTATAACAAGCCAGAATAATGTATTTATTGTTGAACAGGGGGTTTAGAAGAATTTTGAATACTTGTGACGTCATTTCCGGTATTTGTTATTGGTAATTTCTGGTTTTACTATTGATCTGTTCTGTCATATGACCGTTGGAGTCAATTGCCACCAGTTCCGTTATAATCGGTTCAGCCGTTTTCAAGATGATGCCACTTCCGGTTTCAAAATGGCGTCCCAAATCTCTCTCTGGGCTAGGTTTTATCAGGCACCAAAATTCTATAAGGGACAACATTTCCTGATCAAACAGTTCCGCCGTTATGCCAATACTTGCGTTATATTGATGTTTAATTTTTCATATAATTTGATTAAAATTTTGTTTGACAACAATTAGTAGATGCGTGGTGAACTTTTGATCATATTCATACCAAAAATATTAGGCTTTATTACCAACATTTTCCCGTAAAAACTTTATTCTAGCTCCTTTAGTTACGTCACTACGACTAATTATTTAAATGACGTCATTTTATGAAATCATTGAATAAATCCAAAAATAATTAATATCATCACCCAATTTTTTTTCGAGTATTTTATCCTAATAACATACATACTTTTTATTGAAAACAAATATCAAAATGTGTTCTGTGATTCTAAAAAAATATATTTTATGTTCTCAAAATTTGAACTTTACACGTAATTTTGGACAATTTCCCTTCACATCTCTGCGTAAAACTTTTTTTTGTTGTAATCAGCGAATTTTTTTGAATAAGGTCTGATGAAAAAGACAAATCTTGCAATTTGTCCCGGGTTCGGCCTGTTTTGAGCCTTCGTTGCTTGGCCTAGAACGTGAGGGAGGGTTTCGATCTCGATGCCGCACCGGCGACATCGGATTCCGTTCTTGCTTCTTCCATTGAGAACTCGCACCAGAGCAACATTGGCAGTCATCTTTATGGCATCTCGCAATTCAGAGCTCGACAAGCCATTCATCTTGGAGATCCATGTGTTTGCTGGTGTATATTCCTTATTTAGAATCGCTCCACGACCCTTTTGTGGAAGTTCACACCATTTGTCGTATTCAATTGAGCGCAGATGATCTCGAATCGCTGTTCGAATAACACCGTGGGATTCTGTAAATGAACAAGAGTGTCTGTCTTCCAGGACTGCAAGTACCGCATTCTCCCAGACGTCCCGTGTGGCTTACAGGAAGATCGTCCAGACGGTGGCAATCTCTGGGCAGATTCGTTGCAACATTCCAAGTCCTTACCTCCATGCACTAGTGGTAATGCCAGAGGTAAGAGAGACTCTGCAGAATACCAGTCTAATACAACAAGCTGATAACACTCAACTACCTCAAACTTACCTCCATGCACTAGTGGTAATGCCAGAGGTAAGAGAGATACTGCAGAATACCAGTCTAATACTGCAAGCTGATAACACTCAACTACCTCTGCCTTACCTCCATGCACTAGTGGTAATGCCAGAGGTAAGAGAGATACTGCAGAATACCAGTCTAATACTGCAAGCTGATAACACTCAACTACCTCTGCCTTACCTCCATGCACTAGTGGTAATGCCAGAGGTAAGAGAGATACTGCAGAATACCAGTCTTATACTACAAGCTGATAACACTCAACTACTTCTGCCTTACCTCCATGCACTAGTGGTAATGCCAGAGGTAAGAGAGATACTGCAGAATACCAGTCTTATACTACAAGCTGATAACACTCAACTACTTCTGCCTTACCTCCATGCACTAGTGGTAATGCCAGAGGTAAGAGAGATACTGCAGAATACCAGTCTAATACTACAAGCTGATAACACTCAACTACCTCTGCCTTACCTCCATGCACTAGTGGTAATGCCAGAGGTAAGAGAGACTCTGCAGAATACCAGTCTTATACTGCAAGCTGATAACACTCAACTACCCCTGCCTTACCTCCATGCACTAGTGGTAATGCCAGAGGTAAGAGAGACTCTGCAGAATACCAGTCTAATACTCCAAGCTGATAACACTCAACTAACCCTGCCTTACCTCCATGCACTAGTGGTAATGCCAGAGGTAAGAGAGACTCTGCAGAATACCAGTCTAATACTGCAAGCTGATAACACTCAAATACCTCTGCCTTACCTCCATGCACTAGTGGTAATGCCAGAGGTAAGAGAGATACTGCAGAATACCAGTCTAATACTGCAAGCTGATAACACTCAACTACCTCTGCCTTACCTCCATGCACTAGTGGTAATGCCAGAGGTAAGAGAGACTCTGCAGAATACCAGTCTTATACTGCAAGCTGATAACACTCAACTACCTCTGCCTTACCTCCATGCACTAGTGGTAATGCCAGAGGTAAGAGAGACTCTGCAGATTACCAGTCGAATACTCCAAGCTGATAACACTCAACTACCTCTGCCTTACCTCCATGCACTAGTGGTAATGCCAGAGGTAAGAGAGATACTGCAGAATACCAGTCTTATACTGCAAGCTGATAACACTCAACTACTTCTGCCTTTCCTCCATGCACTAGTGGTAATGCCAGAGGTAAGAGAGACTCTGCAGAATACCAGTCTAATACTGCAAGCTGATAACACTCAACTACCTCTGCCTTACCTCCATGCACTAGTGGTAATGCCAGAGGTAAGAGAGATACTGCAGAATACCAGTCTAATACTACAAGCTGATAACACTCAACTACCTCTGCCTTACCTCCATGCACTAGTGGTAATGCCAGAGGTAAGAGAGACTCTGCAGAATACCAGTCTAATACTGCAAGCTGATAACACTCAACTACTTCTGCCTTTCCTCCATGCACTAGTGGTAATGCCAGAGGTAAGAGAGATACTGCAGAATACCAGTCTAATACTGCAAGCTGATAACACTCAACTACCTCTGCCTTACCTCCATGCACTAGTGGTAATGCCAGAGGTAAGAGAGACTCTGCAGAATACCAGTCTTATACTGCAAGCTGATAACACTCAACTACCTCTGCCTTACCTCCATGCACTAGTGGTAATGCCAGGGGTAAGAGAGATACTGCAGAATACCAGTCTAATACTGCAAGCTGATAACACTCAACTACCTCTGCCTTACCTCCATGCACTAGTGGTAATGCCAGAGGTAAGAGAGACTCTGCAGAATACCAGTCTAATACTACAAGCTGATAACACTCAACTACCTCTGCCTTACCTCCATGCACTAGTGGTAATGCCAGAGGTAAGAGAGATACTGCAGAATACCAGTCTTATACTGCAAGCTGATAACACTCAACTACCCCTGCCTTACCTCCATGCACTAGTGGTAATGCCAGAGGTAAGAGAGACTCTGCAGATTACCAGTCGAATACTCCAAGCTGATAACACTCAACTACCTCTGCCTTACCTCCATGCACTAGTGGTAATGCCAGAGGTAAAAGAGATACTGCAAAATACCAGTCTTATACTCCAAGCTGATAAAACTCAACTACCCCTGCCTTACCTCCATGCACTAGTTGTAATGCCAGAGGTAAGAGAGATACTGCAGAATACCAGTCTTATACTCCAAGCTGATAACACTCAACTACCCCTGCCTTACCTCCATGCACTAGTGGTAATGCCAGAGGTAAGAGAGATACTGCAGAATACCAGTCTTATACTGCAAGCTGATAACACTCAACTACCCCTGCCTTACCTTCATGCACTAGTGGTAATGCCAGAGGTAAGAGAGATACTGCAGAATACCAGTCTTATACTGCAAGCTGATAACACTCAACTACCCCTGCCTTACCTCCATGCACTAGTGGTAATGCCAGAGGTAAGAGAGATACTGCAGAATACCAGTCTAATACTGCAAGCTGATTACACTCAACTACCTCTGCCTTACCTCCATGCACTAGTGGTAATGCCAGAGGTAAGGGAGATACTGCAGAATACCAGTCTTATACTGCAAGCTGATAACACTCAACTACCCCTGCCTTACCTCCATGCACTAGTGGTAATGCCAGAGGTAAGAGAGACTCTGCAGATTACCAGTCGAATACTCCAAGCTGATAACACTCAACTACCTCTGCCTTACCTCCATGCACTAGTGGTAATGCCAGAGGTAAGAGAGATACTGCAGAATACCAGTCTTATACTCCAAGCTGATAACACTCAACTACCCCTGCCTTACCTCCATGCACTAGTGGTAATGCCAGAGGTAAGAGAGATACTGCAGAATACCAGTCTTATACTCCAAGCTGATAACACTCAACTACCCCTGCCTTACCTCCATGCACTAGTGGTAATGCCAGAGGTAAGAGAGACTCTGCAGATTACCAGTCGAATACTCCAAGCTGATAACACCCAACTACCTCTGCCTTACCTCCATGCACTAGTGGTTATGCCAGAGGTAAGAGAGATACTGCAGAATACCAGTCTAATACTGCAAGCTGATAACACTCAACTACTTCTGCCTTACCTCCATGCACTAGTGGTAATGCCAGAGGTAAGAGAGACTCTGCAGAATACCAGTCTAATACTACAATCTGATAACACTCAACTACCCCTGCCTTACCTCCATGCACTAGTGGTAATGCCAGAGGTAAGAGAGACTCTGCAGAATACCAGTCTAATACTGCAAGCTGATAACACTCAACTACCCCTGCCTTACCTCCATGCACTAGTGGTAATGCCAGAGGTAAGAGAGACTCTGCAGATTACCAGTCGAATACTCCAAGCTGATAACACTCAACTACCTCTGCCTTACCTCCATGCACTAGTGGTAATGCCAGAGGTAAGAGAGATACTGCAGAATACCAGTCTAATACTACAAGCTGATAACACTCAACTACCTCTGCCTTACCTCCATGCACTAGTGGTAATGCCAGAGGTAAGAGAGATACTGCAGAATACCAGTCTAATACTGCAAGCTGATAACACTCAACTACTTCTGCCTTACCTCCATGCACTAGTGGTAATGCCAGAGGTAAGAGAGACTCTGCAGAATACCAGTCTAATACTACAAGCTGATAACACTCAACTACCTCTGCCTTACCTCCATGCACTAGTGGTAATGCCAGAGGTAAGAGAGATACTGCAGAATACCAGTCTAATACTACAAGCTGATAACACTCAACTACCTCTGCCTTACCTCCATGCACTAGTGGTAATGCCAGAGGTAAGAGAGATACTGCAGAATACCAGTCTAATACTGCAAGCTGATAACACTCAACTACCTCTGCCTTACCTCCATGCACTAGTGGTAATGCCAGAGGTAAGAGAGACTCTGCAGAATACCAGTCTAATACTACAAGCTGATAACACTCAACTACCTCTGCCTTACCTCCATGCACTAGTGGTAATGCCAGAGGTAAGAGAGATACTGCAGAATACCAGTCTTATACTGCAAGCTGATAACACTCAACTACCCCTGCCTTACCTCCATGCACTAGTGGTAATGCCAGAGGTAAGAGAGACTCTGCAGATTACCAGTCGAATACTCCAAGCTGATAACACTCAACTACCTCTGCCTTACCTCCATGCACTAGTGGTAATGCCAGAGGTAAGAGAGATACTGCAGAATACCAGTCTTATACTCCAAGCTGATAACACTCAACTACCCCTGCCTTACCTCCATGCACTAGTGGTAATGCCAGAGGTAAGAGAGATACTGCAGAATACCAGTCTTATACTCCAAGCTGATAACACTCAACTACCTCTGCCTTACCTCCATGCACTAGTGGTAATGCCAGAGGTAAGAGAGACTCTGCAGATTACCAGTCGAATACTCCAAGCTGATAACACTCAACTACCTCTGCCTTACCTTCATGCACTAGTGGTAATGCCAGAGGTAAGAGAGATACTGCAGAATACCAGTCTAATACTGCAAGCTGATAACACTCAACTACTTCTGCCTTACCTCCATGCACTAGTGGTAATGCCAGAGGTAAGAGAGACTCTGCAGAATACCAGTCTTATACTACAAGCTGATAACACTCAACTTCTTCTGCCTTACCTCCATGCACTAGTGGTAATGCCAGAGGTAAGAGAGACTCTGCAGATTACCAGTCGAATACTCCAAGCTGATAACACTCAACTACCTCTGCCTTACCTCCATGCACTAGTGGTAATGCCAGAGGTAAGAGAGATACTGCAGAATACCAGTCTAATACTGCAAGCTGATAACACTCAACTACTTCTGCCTTACCTCCATGCACTAGTGGTAATGCCAGAGGTAAGAGAGACTCTGCAGAATACCAGTCTTATACTACAAGCTGATAACACTCAACTACCCCTGCCTTACCTCCATGCACTAGTGGTAATGCCAGAGGTAAGAGAGACTCTGCAGAATACCAGTCTAATACTGCAAGCTGATAACACTCAACTACCCCTGCCTTACCTCCATGCACTAGTGGTAATGCCAGAGGTAAGAGAGACTCTGCAGATTACCAGTCGAATACTCCAAGCTGATAACACTCAACTACCTCTGCCTTACCTCCATGCACTAGTGGTAATGCCAGAGGTAAGAGAGACTCTGCAGAATACCAGTCTAATACTGCAAGCTGATAACACTCAACTACCTCTGCCTTACCTCCATGCACTAGTGGTAATGCCAGAGGTAAGAGAGACTCTGTTGAATACCAGTCTAATACTGCAAGCTGATAACACTCAACTACCCCTGCCTTACCTCCATGCACTAGTGGTAATGCCAGAGGTAAGAGAGACTCTGCAGAATACCAGTCTTATACTACAAGCAGATAACACTCAACTACCCCTGCCTTACCTCCATGCACTAGTGGTAATGCCAGAGGTAAGAGAGATACTGCAGAATACCAGTCTAATACTGCAAGCTGATAACACTCAACTACCCCTGCCTTACCTCCATGCACTAGTGGTAATGCCAGAGGTAAGAGATATACTGCAGAATACCAGTCTAATACTACAAGCAGATATCACGAACCTATGGCTTGATAATTCTTAGTTTGCATAATAAATCCCTCGTTGTAGGACCATCTTGATGGCACATCTGTGATACTGTGGTGATATTTGGTAGTATGGCCATACCTTGGGTCATACCTATAGGCTACGCATGTATATACACGTATAGGTTCCGGATAAATCTATCACATTACAAAAATACATCGATTTACCTCCGACCTGTGAAAGTGCCAACCAACATAATGTCTACTATTGAGGAAAGTTTTTCATTGCTGATGTAAAACAAAAGATGATCGAAACGCTATGAATGTGTTGGACACACGGAGCAAGCTGGCGCAGGCTTTACACTGAGGAAGTCCCTGGCTCAATTCACGCGGCTGTTCGTCCCGACTGAGGATGTTCGTTGTTTCCCTTAGTCAAGCCCCTCCCAAGGCCCGCTCCTCCTTCCCACTCTATCTTCTTCATGATCATCTATCCGTTGCATTTAGTCGCAGATCAGTGCGACGTTAAACACCACTAAAACATAAACAATCAATTGGCCTTCATCAGGAGCATGGGCAGTAATCTTCTGTTCGACCTATTTCTATGGCCTTGTCGTATTTGCCATTGCTGGATGACTCGCCTTATGCCAACACCTGACTAGAGTAAAAATATACAAGAATTTGCCAATAGTACAGGAAATTAGATAGGGAAAGTAGGCTATGAGAACCTAACTACCAAGCCGTTGAAACGATTATTTAATTTTTACATGAAAATTAAGAAGGTGGTTTTAATTAAGCGTGAATTAGAAGAGTGAATTAAGCAAATACGCCTTCGCCTACGTTACTGTAAAGTGCATAATATTTTACAGTGAGCTTTAATCTTTATATTATTGCACTGCAATAATTAATAATATTTTAAGAATAATAATTACGACTTGCCTGAAATATTTTCATTTTATGATAATTTGATCCTTTTTTGTTTGTTTGATGTTTGAGCAGGTAATCGGAATGTACCGACGGATAATATACCGACGGTCACTTGACCGATGGACAGTTTACCGACAGTGTATTACAATACTGTTTCGTGGACTTTAGTCCAAAAATATCAATAAAAATGTAATTTTCATTTTCATTAATTTTTTTTCATCTTACAATTGGGTTTCCCCGGTGGCAAGGAATATTAATTAATATTTAGTATACATTATACAAAATTCAAGAGTTGATGCATTTATTTTTAATAACCCAAAAATAAGCGAAGTTTAGCGTATTATTATTTTTTAATATTTTTTACATAACACTTTATGTTAGACTTTTCCCTGGATAAAAATCATGGTTTCATAATCAAAAAATCGTTTGAAAAGTGACATCAATTCAAAAAGTGCCTGGAAATGCAGACTATAGGACACTTTCCATTTAACTATTTGTTGGCCTTTTGTTAAAAAGTATAGATACACGTTTCAATAATCTCAGAATCGTTTTTGAACAAGTTTTAAAAGTGATACAAAATCCAAAATTGCTCTGCTGGTCAGGATTATAGGCTGCTCCCAAGGAGAGTATAATAAAGTATAATATCTAATACCCTTGGGACCTCTCAAAAATTTCTTGGACATCAGTGGCCACTGGCCATGCACGAGTCACTCTCTTCACTCTTGTCAGTTAGCAAGTAGTAGTTTGAGACCTAAATCTCAATAGTACATGTCTGTTTCCTTGGACCATGCACGAGTCACTCTCTCCACTCTTGTCAGTTAGCAAGTAGTAGTTTGAGACCTAAATCTCAATAGTACATGTCTGTTTCCTTGGACCATGCACGAGTCACTCTCTCCACTCTTGTCAGTTAGCAAGTAGTAGTTTGAGACCTAAATCTCAATAGTACAGGTCTGTTTCCTTGGACCATGCACGAGTCACTCTCTCCACTCTTGTCAGTTAGCAAGTAGTAGTTTGAGACCTAAATCTCAATAGTACATGTCTGTTTCCTTGGACCATGCACGAGTCACTCTCTCCACTCTTGTCAGTTAGCAAGTAGTAGTTTGAGACCTAAATCTCAATAGTACAGGTCTGTTTCCTTGGACCATGCACGAGTCACTCTCTCCACTCTTGTCAGTTAGCAAGTAGTAGTTTGAGACCTAAATCTCAATAGTACATGTCTGTTTCCTTGGACCATGCACGAGTCACTCTCTCCACTCTTGTCAGTTAGCAAGTAGTAGTTTGAGACCTAAATCTCAATAGTACATGTCTGTTTCCTTGGACCATGCACGAGTCACTCTCTCCACTCTTGTCAGTTAGCAAGTAGTAGTTTGAGACCTAAATCTCAATAGTACATGTCTGTTACCTTGGACCATGCACGAGTCACTCTCTCCACTCTTGTCAGTTAGCAAGTAGTAGTTTGAGACCTAAATCTCAATAGTACATGTCTGTTTCCTTGGACCATGCACGAGTCACTCTCTCCACTCTTGTCAGTTAGCAAGTAGTAGTTTGAGACCTAAATCTCAATAGTACAGGTCTGTTTCCTTGGACCATGCACGAGTCACTCTCTCCACTCTTGTCAGTTAGCAAGTAGTAGTTTGAGACCTAAATCTCAATAGTACATCTCTGTTTCCTTGGACCATGCACGAGTCACTCTCTCCACTCTTGTCAGTTAGCAAGTAGTAGTTTGAGACCTAAATCTCAATAGTACATGTCTGTTTCCTTGGACCATGCACGAGTCACTCTCTCCACTCTTGTCAGTTAGCAAGTAGTAGTTTGAGACCTAAATCTCAATAGTACATGTCTGTTACCTTGGACCATGCACATGCACATGCACATGCACATGCACATGCACATGCACATGCACATGCACATGCACACATCAGCGTCTAGCACGATGCATCTCGGTCTGTCGGCAGTACAGTAATCTGCAGTCTCGAATGCAACAGGGAAGAGCTGAATGGATGGCTCAATGGGTGGTCCGCTCGAACTCGACCAGGGATTCAATGGTCTATTAGTCGCTGATGGCATGGACTAAGTGTATTATTTCTCAGAGTGTTATGGGACTTAGAGTGACATCGCCGCTTCTGAATACATGAAAAGATTCCGAGGCGACCTGGGAAATGGACAAGGCTATGTAACAAATTACGTTTCATTGGATTTTCAAGAGAAACGTGAAACCGTTTATATAAGTAGTTAGGTTGTTTCAAAAAGAGGGTGACCGAGTTTGGGTGTGAAATTGGTTAATGATTAGGAAAAATGTGTTTTGAGAAGGAAGTATTCAACCAAAAGCTTAATAATAAAATAAATTACTGAGTAGGTTAAATCTATAATAAATTATTTTGAGTAGATCGAATATAATGAATTAAACAGACCATTGAGTTTACGTTTCATAGGAAAACCAATTTAAAATATTATTAGATTTCATTTCATTTACTCTAATTGACTCAAATCCAATGGGGAATTTGATAACACTGTCATTAATATTGATATTAATTGGGGCTCGAGATTATATAACATTTTGAACTTTGTGTCCTAAAAAAATATATAAATGGAAACGGGGGCCACTAATTGGAAGGAGACGTGCCCAAATGTTACTGGACAGAATCCCTAACATTTTCAATAATACCTGCTGGGAAGAAGTCACAACATAGGAAGCATAGGAAATTTCTTGACAAGTTTTGGAACCCCTTCATTCATATACGGAATGGAAGACCAAGAAGAATGAGATTTATAGACAACTTAGTTTACAAATTTTTATACTTTTCTATAATTTATTATCAGGTCGGGACTACCAATAGTTCACAAAATAAGTCAAGTTTCATGAAACTTCGCCCTCTGCTCATCAATTCTTACCAGTAGTGCTGATAGGTTGTAGAGTTGCTTATGTAACAGAAATGTGTATATAGATTTCTGTACCCGGTATCGCCCGAGAATCTGATATGTCGTATTTGGAAAACTTTTTTTATCTCAAAGGTAGAATTACGGAATTCCATTTTCTCGATTTTGCTTTGCACACTTTTGTAATTATGTAATCAAGCTCTATCAATTGCCATTTGACTGATGTCAACAGTATATCTCTTACAATGACTCTTGACACCATTACAAATTTGATTGCAAAATTACTGGTTTTTGAGCTCACTCACCTCATGAATAATTGATATGGACTTCCGGCCTACTACCTTTGAGGTACAGATTTCATTACATTTGTAAATTGTATGTGACCCGCTGGATGTCCTTACACATCCAGCGGCCATTCAACTGCAGGTGATTATTATCCTTGACTTTTAAACATAATATTTGTATATTGCCTAATAAAAATCAATTCTTTCTTCTTACTTGTGAGCGTCTAAATGAATGATTTAGTGGTGACACAATGAAATGGTGCGAGAATGATAGAAGGATTTAGGTGCTGGGCGTTGCTTGTCGCAAGGATGCCCATGCAATGCACCTTTGTTTATCTTCAAGATATATTCTTTACATCTTGCAGTTTCATGCGGTGAACGCCTCTGTCTGGCCGACAAAGACCCCGCAAGTTCAGTTATCTTCACTTAACAATTCATGTTATCTTGGTTCGTCTTATCATTCTGCTTCGGATAATGATAATCAAAACCATTCGATAAGGTTATTTTATCATCTGTTTCTGTGTTATGTGCAGCTCGGCTCTAGCATGGAGTTGAATGCATGTTGGTGACGACTGACGACGATAGAGAGTTAGATGAGGTGTGGTATAGTCAACGCATTAAGTTGTGATAAAACTTACCCCATATCGCGACTACCAGTCGTACACAGAAGTAGTATAAGTTGCCTAAAATACAGAATTTGTATACAGAGGGGTGATTTGCAAGACTGGTTTTATCATTGGTTTTTATCACGACTGAGGACAGCTCCTCAGTCAGGAATTACGGACATGGTAATCGAATCCTGTACCTCCGATGCATACCAGAGAATTAAGAAAAGTCGAGCATTCTTGATGCAAAATGCAAATATCTTTACTCCCAAACGGAATGCTTGCGACTCGGAAACTTGATGTGCGTTTAAAGAATCCTTCCATTGATAAAGCCTAGTTTACCCGTTCAATGTTCCATTAATTCATTGAGTTCAATCGTTTGGTTCAATCGTTTGGTTCAACGAATGTAGCGAGTAAATACGAAATTGAAGCAAAAGAGTACGTTGTATTTAGAACCAGGTTCAAGTTTTCTTTCAATGAATTAATTATTGAATTCAAAACTAGGCTTACATCAATTTCTTGCTCAACTTCTGTACCACACTTCTGTGTCCCACTTCTGTGTCACACTTCTGTGTCACACTACTGTGTCACACTTCTGTGTCACACTTCTGTGTCACACTTCTTGACGGAAATAAGAACATGTTCTAAATGATATAAAAGTTAGGTTCAAGTCCTGTGACAAGAAGTTGCATAGTGTAAATACAAAATTTTATGAAAAATGGGAATGTGACATAGAAGTTGTTCAAGAAATTGTACCGTGTAAATCAGGCTTTAAAAATTTATTTTTCAAACAAACAATGAATTTTAGGGGATGAATGAAAATTACATTTTGTTGCACACCACTTTATTTTTTTTAAACATATTTAAGATACGTCACACGACGAAGTGTTTTGACACGACGAAACATATTTACGTATTTTACACACACGTACGTATACGTGTGACATGTGACATGTGACATGTGACATGTGACATGTGACGTGTGACGTGTGACATGTGACATGTGACGTGTGACATGTGACATGTGACATGTGACATGTGACATGTGACATGTGACATGTGACATGTGACATGTGACATGTGACATGTGACATGTGACATGTGACATGTGACGTGTGACATGTGACATGTGACATGTGACATGTGACACGTGACACGTGACATGTGACATGTGACATGTGACACGTGACATGTGACATGTGACATGTGACACGTGACATGTGACATGTGACATGTGACATGTGACATGTGACATGTGACATGTGACATGTGTATACGTCGTACGCATTCAATGTTTAGTTAATTGCTGCTGTGTGCTCTGAACAATTATTTGCTCAGCAAAAATTACTGTAATGATTTGGTCTAAATTTGAAAGAAAATCTATTGATTTGAATATTTATTGAAATATATCAAAATATATGAAGAACATTAGAAACAAATATATAGGTAAAGATTTGAGTAGGTATTAAAAAATGCAAATTAGAAATGATTTGCCTTCTTGCATGTAAGTACTATGGTTGGATGGGGAAAACAAAACAATGTGCTCTATTACTGCATTATTGACATCAAAAAATATTATTTGGAATTATTGTTTTGCCGTTGTGGTCAGCCGCTGTGGTGCAGAGGTACAGAGGGTGCATGATTATAGCGAGTGCAGGGTGCAGGGTGCAGAGTGCAGGGTGCAGGGTGTATGGTTACAGAGGGTGCAGAGTGCAGGGTTACAGTGGGTGCAGGGTTCATGGTTATAGCGAGTGCAGGGTGCAGAGTGCATGGTGAGAGTGGGTGCAGGGTGCAGGGTGCAGCGTTACAGTGGGTGCAGAGTGCAGAGTGCAGGGTTACAGTGGGTGCAGGGTTCATGGTTATAGCGAGTAAAGGGTGCAGAGTGCATGGTTAGAGTGGGTGCAGGGTGCAGGGTGCAGCGTTACGGTGGGTGCAGGGTACAGGGTGCAGGGTTACAGTGAAGCAGAATGCAGGGTTACAGTGGGAACCGGGTGCAGGGTTACAGTGAAGCAGAGTGCAGGGTTACAGTGGGTGCAACTGCAGGGTGCAGGGTTACAGTGGGTACAGGGTGCAGGGTTACAGTGGGTGCAGAGTGCAGGGTGCAGAGTTACAGTGGGTACAGGGTGCAGGGTTACAGTGGGTACAGAGTGCTGGGTTACAGTGGGTACAGGGTGCTGGGTTACAGTGGGTGCAGAGTGCAGGGTGCAGGGTTACAGTGGGTACAGGGTGCAGGGTTACAGTGAAGCAGAGTGCATGGTTACAGTGGGTACAGGGTGCAGGGTTACAGTGGGTGCAGAGTGCAGGGTGCAGGGTTAAAGTGGGAACCGGGTGCAGGATTACAGTGGGTACAGAGTGCAGGGTTACAGTGAAGCAGAGTGCATGGTTACAGTGGGTACAGGGTGCAGGGTTACAGTGGGTGCAGAGTGCAGGGTGCAGGGTAACAGTGGGTACAGGGTGCAGGGTTACAGTGAAGCAGAGTGCATGGTTACAGTGGGTACAGGGTGCAGGGTTACAGTGGGTGCAGAGTGCAGGGTGCAGGGTTACAGTGGGTACAGGGTGCAGGGTTACAGTGGGTGCAGAGTGCAGGGTGCAGGGTAACAGGGGGTGCAGAGTGCAGGGTGCAGGGTAACAGTGGGTACAGGGTGCAGGGTTACAGTGGGTGCAGAGTGTAGGGTGCAGGGTTACAGTGGGTACAGGGTGCAGGGTTACAGTGAAGCAAAGTGCATGGTTACAGTGGGTACAGGGTGCAGGGTTACAGTGGGTGCAGAGTGCAGGGTGCAGGGTTACAGTTGGTGCAGAGTGCAGGGTGCAGGGTAACAGTGGGTACAGGGTGCAGGGTTACAGTGGGTGCAGAGTGTAGGGTGCAGGGTTACAGTGGGTACAGGGTGCAGGGTTACAGATGTGGCAGAGTGCAGGGTGCAGGGTTACAGTTGGTGCAGAGTGCAGGGTGCAGGGTAACAGTGGGTACAGGGTGCAGGGTTACAGTGGGTGCAGAGTGTAGGGTGCAGGGTTACAGTGGGTACAGGGTGCAGGGTTACAGATGTGGCAGAGTGCAGGGTGCAGGGTTACAGTTGGTGCAGAGTGCAGGGTGCAGGGTAACAGTGGGTACAGGGTGCAGGGTTACAGTGGGTGCAGAGTGCAGGGTGCAGGGTAACAGGGGGTGCAGAGTGCAGGGTGCAGGGTAACAGTGGGTACAGGGTGCAGGGTTACAGTGGGTGCAGAGTGCAGGGTGCAGGGTTACAGTGGGTACAGGGTGCAGGGTTACAGATGTGGCAGAGTGCAGGGTGCAGGGTAACAGTGGGTACAGGGTGCAGGGTTACAGATGTGGCAGAGTGCAGGGTGCAAAACCAAACATAGATTACAGGCTTGATTCATGCCCCGCTTACCAGATGCACATCAATTAGTCCCAAGGGGGAGTCAATTTAAATAAAAAGCAAATAATTTTCTATTATCTGACTAATCACAGTCATTATAAAAGCAACATTTATGTTGTTATCTCGTAATCCAGGTTGAATCCCCCGCTAAGCTTTGGCCGCAACACCGGGTTATTTGACATGGACCATGGTGCATCTTGTTGCGTATGAACACTCTGCATCGCTCTGCATGTCTCATGTCAAGAGATTTCATTCAATACATTTACACCCTCGTTATAGTTCAGGATTCCATATACTTGGTGCATCTTGTTGCGTATGAACACTCTGCATCGCTCTGCATGTCTCACGTCAAGAGATTTCATTCAATACATTTACACCCTCGTTATAGTTCAGGATTCCATATACTTGGTGCATCTTGTTGCGTATGAACACTCTGCATCGCTCTGCCTGTCTCATGTCAAGAGATTTCATTCAATACATTTACACCCTCGTTATAGTTCAGGATTCCATATACTTGGTGCATCTTGTTGCGTATGAACACTCTGCATCGCTCTGCCTGTCTCACGTCAAGAGATTTCATTCAATACATTTACACCCTCGTTATAGTTCAGGATTCCATATACTTGGTGCATCTTGTTGCGTATGAACACTCTGCATCGCTCTGCATATCTCATGTCAAGAGATTTCATTCAATACATTTACACCCTCGTTATAGTTCAGGATTCCATATACTTGGTGCATCTTGTTGCGTATGAACACTCTGCATCGCTCTGCCTGTCTCACGTCAAGAGATTTCATTCAATACATTTACACCCTCGTTATAGTTCAGGATTCCATATACTTGGTGCATCTTGTTGCGTATGAACACTCTGCATCGCTCTGCCTGTCTCACGTCAAGAGATTTCATTCAATACATTTACACCCTCGTTATAGTTCAGGATTCCATATACTTGGTGCATCTTGTTGCGTATGAACACTCTGCATCGCTCTGCCTGTCTCATGTCAAGAGATTTCATTCAATACATTTACACCCTCGTTATAGTTCAGGATTCCATATACTTGGTGCATCTTGTTGCGTATGAACACTCTGCATCGCTCTGCCTGTCTCATGTCAAGAGATTTCATTCAATACATTTACACCCTCGTTATAGTTCAGGATTCCATACTTGGTGCATCTTGTTGCGTATGAACACTCTGCATCGCTCTGCCTGTCTCATGTCAAGAGATTTCATTCAATACATTTACACCCTCGTTATAGTTCAGGATTCCATATACTTGATGCATCTTGTTGCGTATGAACACTCTGCATCGCTCTGCCTGTCTCATGTCAAGAGATTTCATTCAATACATTTACACCCTCGTTATAGTTCAGGATTCCATATACTTGGTGCATCTTGTTGCGTATGATCACTCTGCATCGCTCTGCCTGTCTCATGTCAAGAGATTTCATTCAATACATTTACACCCTCGTTATAGTTCAGGATTCCATATACTTGGTGCATCTTGTTGCGTATGAACACTCTGCATCGCTCTGCCTGTCTCATATTAAGAGATTTCATTCAATACATTTACACCCTCGTTATAGTTCAGGATTCCATATACTTGGTGCATCTTGTTGCGTATGAACACTCTGCATCGCTCTGCCTGTCTCATGTCAAGAGATTTCATTCAATACATTTACACCCTCGTTATAGTTCAGGATTCCATATACTTGGTGCATCTTGTTGCGTATGAACACTCTGCATCGCTCTGCCTGTCTCATGTCAAGAGATTTCATTTAATACATTTACACCCTCGTTATAGTTCAGGATTCCATATACTTGGTGCATCTTGTTGCGTATGAACACTCTGCATCGCTCTGCCTGTCTCATGTCAAGAGATTTCATTCAATACATTTACACCCTCGTTATAGTTCAGGATTCCATATACTTGGTGCATCTTGTTGCGTATGAACACTCTGCATCGCTCTGCCTGTCTCATATTAAGAGATTTCATTCAATACATTTACACCCTCGTTATAGTTCAGGATTCCATATACTTGGTGCATCTTGTTGCGTATGAACACTCTGCATCGCTCTGCCTGTCTCATGTCAAGAGATTTCATTCAATACATTTACACCCTCGTTATAGTTCAGGATTCCATATACTTGGTGCATCTTGTTGCGTATGAACACTCTGCATCGCTCTGCCTGTCTCATGTCAAGAGATTTCATTCAATACATTTACACCCTCGTTATAGTTCAGGATTCCATATACTTGGTGCATCTTGTTGCGTATGAACACTCTGCATCGCTCTGCCTGTCTCATGTCAAGAGATTTCATTCAATACATTTACACCCTCGTTATAGTTCAGGATTCCATATACTTGGTGCATCTTGTTGCGTATGAACACTCTGCATCGCTCTGCCTGTCTCATGTCAAGAGATTTCATTCAATACATTTACACCCTCGTTATAGTTCAGGATTCCATATACTTGGTGGATCTTGTTGCGTATGAACACTCTGCATCGCTCTGCCTGTCTCATGTCAAGAGATTTCATTCAATACATTTACACCCTCGTTATAGTTCAGGATTCCATATACTTGGTGCATCTTGTTGCGTATGAACACTCTGCATCGCTCTGCCTGTCTCATGTCAAGAGATTTCATTCAATACATTTACACCCTCGTTATAGTTCAGGATTCCATATACTTGGTGCATCTTGTTGCGTATGAACACTCTGCATCGCTCTGCCTGTCTCATGTCAAGAGATTTCATTCAATACATTTACACCCTCGTTATAGTTCAGGATTCCATATACTTGGTGCATCTTGTTGCGTATGAACACTCTGCATCGCTCTGCCTGTCTCATGTCAAGAGATTTCATTCAATACATTTACACCCTCGTTATAGTTCAGGATTCCATATACTTGGTGCATCTTGTTGCGTATGAAAACTCTGCATCGCTCTGCATATCTCATGTCAAGAGATTTCATTCAATACATTTACACCCTCGTTATAGTTCAGGATTCCATATACTTGGTGCATCTTGTTGCGTATGAACACTCTGCATCGCTCTGCCTGTCTCATGTCAAGAGATTTCATTCAATACATTTACACCCTCGTTATAGTTCAGGATTCCATATACTTGGTGCATCTTGTTGCGTATGAACACTCTGCATCGCTCTGCCTGTCTCATGTCAAGAGATTTCATTTAATACATTTACACCCTCGTTATAGTTCAGGATTCCATATACTTGGTGCATCTTGTTGCGTATGAACACTCTGCATCGCTCTGCCTGTCTCACGTCAAGAGATTTCATTCAATACATTTACACCCTCGTTATAGTTCAGGATTCCATATACTTGGTGCATCTTGTTGCGTATGAACACTCTGCATCGCTCTGCATATCTCATGTCAAGAGATTTCATTCAATACATTTACACCCTCGTTATAGTTCAGGATTCCATATACTTGGTGCATCTTGTTGCGTATGAACACTCTGCATCGCTCTGCATGTCTCACGTCAAGAGATTTCATTCAATACATTTACACCCTCGTTATAGTTCAGGATTCCATATACTTGGTGCATCTTGTTGCGTATGAACACTCTGCATCGCTCTGCCTGTCTCATGTCAAGAGATTTCATTCAATACATTTACACCCTCGTTATAGTTCAGGATTCCATATACTTGGTGCATCTTGTTGCGTATGAACACTCTGCATCGCTCTGCCTGTCTCACGTCAAGAGATTTCATTCAATACATTTACACCCTCGTTATAGTTCAGGATTCCATATACTTGGTGCATCTTGTTGCGTATGAACACTCTGCATCGCTCTGCATATCTCATGTCAAGAGATTTCATTCAATACATTTACACCCTCGTTATAGTTCAGGATTCCATATACTTGGTGCATCTTGTTGCGTATGAACACTCTGCATCGCTCTGCCTGTCTCACGTCAAGAGATTTCATTCAATACATTTACACCCTCGTTATAGTTCAGGATTCCATATACTTGGTGCATCTTGTTGCGTATGAACACTCTGCATCGCTCTGCCTGTCTCACGTCAAGAGATTTCATTCAATACATTTACACCCTCGTTATAGTTCAGGATTCCATATACTTGGTGCATCTTGTTGCGTATGAACACTCTGCATCGCTCTGCCTGTCTCATGTCAAGAGATTTCATTCAATACATTTACACCCTCGTTATAGTTCAGGATTCCATATACTTGGTGCATCTTGTTGCGTATGAACACTCTGCATCGCTCTGCCTGTCTCATGTCAAGAGATTTCATTCAATACATTTACACCCTCGTTATAGTTCAGGATTCCATACTTGGTGCATCTTGTTGCGTATGAACACTCTGCATCGCTCTGCCTGTCTCATGTCAAGAGATTTCATTCAATACATTTACACCCTCGTTATAGTTCAGGATTCCATATACTTGATGCATCTTGTTGCGTATGAACACTCTGCATCGCTCTGCCTGTCTCATGTCAAGAGATTTCATTCAATACATTTACACCCTCGTTATAGTTCAGGATTCCATATACTTGGTGCATCTTGTTGCGTATGATCACTCTGCATCGCTCTGCCTGTCTCATGTCAAGAGATTTCATTCAATACATTTACACCCTCGTTATAGTTCAGGATTCCATATACTTGGTGCATCTTGTTGCGTATGAACACTCTGCATCGCTCTGCCTGTCTCATATTAAGAGATTTCATTCAATACATTTACACCCTCGTTATAGTTCAGGATTCCATATACTTGGTGCATCTTGTTGCGTATGAACACTCTGCATCGCTCTGCCTGTCTCATGTCAAGAGATTTCATTCAATACATTTACACCCTTGCGTATGAACACTCTGCATCGCTCTGCCTGTCTCATGTCAAGAGATTTCATTCAATACATTTACACCCTCGTTATAGTTCAGGATTCCATATACTTGGTGCATCTTGTTGCGTATGAACACTCTGCATCGCTCTGCCTGTCTCACGTCAAGAGATTTCATTCAATACATTTACACCCTCGTTATAGTTCAGGATTCCATATACAAATGGTGCATGTTTTCTAATGGGGTTTAACGTTGCACTGTTGTGCAACTATGCTGGTGACGAATGATGTAAGACGACGACACAAAACCTCCTCAGTCAGGAAGGACGACACAGCGTATTTGCCTGAGCCAACTGGCTCAGTTTGTTACATTTTAAGCAATTACGATTTGCTCCAGAATTAAACAAAATATGCAAGAAAAGTGCTGAGTACCAAAATCAAGTTATTATATTTTAAGAGTCATAAAAATGTAATTGAAAAGTATACTTTTCCAACACGCTATATTTGGTGAAATTGCAATGATGAAATCAAACCTTCTACTCGTAGATGTGTATTTTTTTCTCTGCAAGTTTGTTTGTATTCGCGCGCAGGCTGTCGGTGACGGGGTAAGAGGAGTGAGGGGGTGGAGGCTGGGGTATCCATGAAAGATGGGGTGGCGCCAGATGGCGTAACAAGACGACTAGTCTGCAATCGCTTATTTAAGGGGTGAAAAAACTTTGACTGCATATTCTATGGTTTGACATCTGCGAAATGTTATGTTGAAAGTGGCCAATGTTTACTTGGATATTGACACATTATATTGAATACCAATCAAAAATATTTTTTATTGTAGTAACTAAATTTATTGATTAATTAGTTGCGACGCTTCAAATGACATGGACATTGCGTTCTTCTAAGTACCTTCATTTATTCATCATTTATTTTCATTTATTTTATTAGGCTAATGGCGACCGATGAATGATTATGAAGATGTAAGGGAGATGATGAAGGAGAATACGTCGGTCGTGGCCTATTAGTAGGGACCTTCCCAGATTTGACACACGATTGAGGAAATACAAACACTTTCAGTCAGGCATGATCAAGTGTGAAGATAGCGTTTACTTAATGTAAGTGTGAGTAGAATGTGGTGCTCCCACCGCGTGTCAGTGTGAGTAGAATGTGGTGCTCTTGATCCCACCGCGTGTCAGTGTGAGTAGAATGTGGTGCTCTTGATCCCACCGCGTGTCAGTGTGAGTAGAATGTGGTGCTCTTGATCCCACCGCGTGTCAGTGTGAGTGAATGTGGTGCTCTTGATCCCACCGCGTGTCAGTGTGAGTAGAATGTGGTGCTCCCACCGCGTGTCAGTGTGAGTAGAATGTGGTGCTCTTGATCCCACCGCGTGTCAGTGTGAGTAGAATGTGGTGCTCTTGATCCCACCGCGTGTCAGTGTGAGTAGAATGTGGTGCTCTTGATCCCACCGCGTGTCAGTGTGAGTAGAATGTGGTGCTCTTGATCCCACCGCGTGTCAGTGTGAGTAGAATGTGGTGCTCTTGATCCCACCGCGTGTCAGTGTGAGTAGAATGTGGTGCTCTTGATCCCACCGCGTGTCAGTGTGAGTAGAATGTGGTGCTCTTGATCCCACCGCGTGTCAGTGTGAGTAGAATGTGGTGCTCTTGATCCCACCGCGTGTCAGTGTGAGTAGAATGTGGTGCTCTTGATCCCACCGCGTGTCAGTGTGAGTAGAATGTGGTGCTCTTGATCCCACCGCGTGTCAGTGTGAGTAGAATGTGGTGCTCTTGATCCCACCGCGTGTCAGTGTGAGTAGAATGTGGTGCTCTTGATCCCACCGCGTGTCAGTGTGAGTAGAATGTGGTGCTCTTGATCCCACCGCGTGTCAGTGTGAGTAGAATGTGGTGCTCTTGATCCCACCGCGTGTCAGTGTGAGTAGAATGTGGTGCTCTTGATCCCACCGCGTGTCAGTGTGAGTAGAATGTGGTGCTCTTGATCCCACCGCGTGTCAGTGTGAGTAGAATGTGGTGCTCTTGATCCCACCGCGTGTCAGTGTGAGTGAATGTGGTGAATTCTATTGGCGCAGGTCGGTGGATGGTCCCATGCAGCTCCTGTGGCGATGTGGACTCCTGTCAGTGGAATCTTGCTCGCTGGCAGCCACTTCTCTGCACTCACTTCACTGTTCCCCGGGATCGGCTCAACACTTGTCTGCAAGGAAAGAAGGTAGGAATTTCTACAGTGTAATAACATACATTTATGAATATTCAAAGTTTTGCAATAAGAGATAATTGATTTGCAAACTAAGTTCAATAATATTAATTATTTGGTTAGATGTTTTGGCAAGGTGGAGTCTGTTATTTTGAAGTTATGGAGAGCACGTAATTTAAAGTATGTATATTTCCTTAAATTTAATGAATTATGATTGTTTGGTATACAACTATACAAGGCCCTAGGTATGAACATTAGAACATTGAGGTGTAAATGAATCATATGGTAGAATAAATGTATTAAAGATGGCATTTTATTTAGAACTTCATGATACATTTTGATGGTATCAGAAATATAAAATTGCTCACCATTCATACATATATTCAGTAGTATAAAATGCATATCAGATTAGAGCGATAACACATCGTGGGCTTGGAGGAGAAAGTGGAAAAACTGAGATAATGGGATTTTAAAATTATAAGTAGAAAAGTATTGTACACACAAATGGGTCAAATATTTATTAAATTATTTTTGTTCTTATAACATAATAGGTATAGTACGTTTTGAATAAAGTTTGAGCTTAATTTAGTTAATTGAGTTTAATTGATCATCCAATTTTCTCTTTAACTAAATAACTAGCCAAATAGTCCAAATGGACTTGAACACTTTCAACATTACTTTTGTATGTTGTGACTGTGGTGACTGAACCAACTACTCTTTAGAGGACTGTCTATGATTTAACCCGTATTTAGAATATATACTTGCACAGTTTCGCCTCCAAACCCACGATATAGATACATAGAGTGATGGTGCCTTTGTTGTAGCAGATGCACTATCTGATGACAACCTCTAACACTAGCTGTTGTTCTAGCTGTTATTTCTGGGCGACTCCACTAACCGTGGCATGATGCACTATCTGATGACAACCTCTAACACTAGCTGTTGTTCTAGCTGTTATTTCTGGGCGACTCCACTAACCGTGGCATGATGCACTATCTGATGACAACCTCTAACACTAGCTGTTGTTCTAGCTGTTATTTCTGGGCGACTCCACTAACCGTGGCATGATGCACTATCTGATGACAACCTCTAACACTAGCTGTTGTTCTAGCTGTTATTTCTGGGCGACTCCACTAACCGTGGCATGATGCACTATCTGATGACAACCTCTAACACTAGCTGTTGTTCTAGCTGTTATTTCTGGGCGACTCCACTAACCGTGGCATGGTGCACTATCTGATGACAACCTCTAACACTAGCTGTTGTTCTAGCTGTTATTTCTGGGCGACTCCACTAACCGTGGCATGATGCACTATCTGATGACAACCTCTAACACTAGCTGTTGTTCTAGCTGTTATTTCTGGGCGATTCTACTAACCGTGGCATGATGCACTATCTGATGACAACCTCTAACACTAGCTGTTGTTCTAGCTGTTATTTCTGGGCGACTCCACTAACCGTGGCATGGTGCACTATCTGATGACAACCTCTAACACTAGCTGTTGTTCTAGCTGTTATTTCTGGGCGACTCCACTAACCGTGGCATGGTGCACTATCTGATGACAACCTCTAACACTAGCTGTTGTTCTAGCTGTTATTTCTGGGCGACTCCACTAACCGTGGCATGATGCACTATCTGATGACAACCTCTAACACTAGCTGTTGTTCTAGCTGTTATTTCTGGGCGATTCTACTAACCGTGGCATGATGCACTATCTGATGACAACCTCTAACACTAGCTGTTGTTCTAGCTGTTATTTCTGGGCGACTCCACTAACCGTGGCATGGTGCACTATCTGATGACAACCTCTAACACTAGCTGTTGTTCTAGCTGTTATTTCTGGGCGACTCCACTAACCGTGGCATGATGCACTATCTGATGACAACCTCTAACACTAGCTGTTGTTCTAGCTGTTATTTCTGGGCGACTCCACTAACCGTGGCATGATGCACTATCTGATGACAACCTCTAACACTAGCTGTTGTTCTAGCTGTTATTTCTGGGCGACTCCACTAACCGTGGCATGGTGCACTATCTGATGACAACCTCTAACACTAGCTGTTGTTCTAGCTGTTATTTCTGGGCGACTCCACTAACCGTGGCATGATGCACTATCTGATGACAACCTCTAACACTAGCTGTTGTTCTAGCTGTTATTTCTGGGCGACTCCACTAACCGTGGCATGATGCACTATCTGATGACAACCTCTAACACTAGCTGTTGTTCTAGCTGTTATTTCTGGGCGACTCCACTAACCGTGGCATGATGCACTATCTGATGACAACCTCTAACACTAGCTGTTGTTCTAGCTGTTATTTCTGGGCGACTCCACTAACCGTGGCATGATGCACTATCTGATGACAACCTCTAACACTAGCTGTTGTTCTAGCTGTTATTTCTGGGCGACTCCACTAA
>OW203763.1:46121493-46199371 GCA_934045905.1 Leuctra nigra
AAGGACTGCGAGTGTATGAAGTGTCTGTTACAGTAAGGACTGCGAGTGTATGAAGTGTCTGTAACAGTGAAGGGCTGCGAGTGTATGAAGTGTCTGTTACAGTGAAGGGCTGCGAGTGTATGAAGTGTCTGTTACAATGAAGGGCTGCGAGTGTATGAAGTGTCTGTTACAGTAAGGACTGCGAGTGTATGAAGTGTCTGTAACAGTGAAGGGCTGCGAGTGTATGAAGTGTCTGTTACAGTGAAGGGCTGCGAGTGTATGAAGTATCTGTTACAATGAAGGGCTGCGAGTGTATGAAGTGTCTGTTACAATGAAGGGCTGCGAGTGTATGAAGTGTCTGTTACAGTAAGGACTGCGAGTGTATGAAGTGTCTGTAACAGTGAAGGGCTGCGAGTGTATGAAGTGTCTGTTACAGTGAAGGGCTGCGAGTGTATGAAGTGTCTGTTTTAATGAAGTGTTGCGAGTGTATGAAGTGTCTGTTACAATGAAGGGCTGCGAGTGTATGAAGTGTCTGTTACAGTGAAGGGCTGCGAGTGTATGAAGTGTCTGTTACAGTGAAGGGTTGCGAGTGTATGAAGTGTATGTTACAATGAAGGGCTGCGAGTGTATGAAGTGTCTGTTACAATGAAGGGCTGCGAGTGTATGAAGTGTCTGTTACAGTGGAGGGCTGCGAGTGTATGAAGTGTCTGTTACAATGAAGGGCTGCGAGTGTATGAAGTGTCTGTTACAGTAAGGACTGCGAGTGTATGAAGTGTCTGTAACAGTAAGGGCTGCGAGTGTATGAAGTGTCTGTTACAATGAAGGGCTGCGAGTGTATGAAGTGTCTGTTACAATGAAGGGCTGCGAGTGTATGAAGTGTCTGTTACAGTGAAGGGCTGCGAGTGTATGAAGTGTCTGTTACAATGAAGGGCTGCAAGTGTATGAAGTGTCTGTTACAATGAAGGGCTGCGAGTGTATGAAGTATCTGTTACAATGAAGGGCTGCGAGTGTATGAAGTGTCTGTTACAGTGAAGGGCTGCGAGTGTATGAAGTGTCTGTTACAGTAAGGACTGCGAGTGTATGAAGTGTCTGTTACAGTGAAGGGCTGCAAGTGTATGAAGTGTCTGTTACAATGAAAGGCTTCAAGTGTATGAAGTGTCTGTTACAATGAAGGGCTGCGAGTGTATAAAGTGTCTGTTACAGTGAAGGGCTGCAAGGGACACGAGTGGTAGTGAAGACACTGGGCTCGGGGTTCCACATCGCTGCTGAAGGTGTCCACTACCTCCCAATGCCTCAGCAAGAGAAGCTACTCCGTCACTCGATGGGCCTCGCTGCCTTGGCGTCCTATCATCACATGGAAGTTTTGGATACGTTCAATATTACCATTGCTAGATACCAGGACTTCCTGCAGGGCAAATGTGCCTGTCATTTTCACAAGGTATTATGAAGTGAGCGTTACAAAGGGATTTTTATGTCACTTTCTATGTTTTTTGTGTTTTTGTAGCTAATACCTAGGTCAAATCGTTCAGTAAATTGATTCGAAATATTGCCCACACACTAATGTTTTATTTATGTGGTTGATAATTGAAAATGGAACCGATTGACTGATAACTTTAAGGTTTGTATACCATACATGTTCTTTTGGGACCAACGTTTTAGATGTTTTTGACCATTTATTTCACTTTCAAAAGTAATTGTCATTTTAGTAATTATGCTTGTTTGCCATTTTATTCGAATTAATACAGCGAGATTTCCCAAAATGGATCACAGATCTTTTCATGTATTTAATTGGATTAGATTGTCTTCTTAGCTACTTCCAATATGTCTGTTGTAGAGCAGCAACTTTTACATGGATATTTATTCGCATGCATCCTACTGCTCGCTAACCAACGCGTTACACAGAGCGAATCACTAGCAATTAATCAACGCGTTACACAAAGCGAAGCACTAGTAATTAACCAACGAGTTACACAGAGCGAAGCACTAGCAAAAAATCAACGCGTTACACAGAGCAAAGCACTAGTAATTAACCAACGCGTTACACAGAGCGAAGCACTAGTAATTAACCAACGCGTTACACAGAGTGAAGCACTAGTAATTAACCAACGCGTTATACAGAGCGAAGCACTAGTAATTAACCAACAAGTTACACAGAGCGAAGCACTAGCAATTAATCAACGCGTTACACAGAGCGAAGCACTAGTAATTAACCAACGCGTTACACAAAGCGAAGCACTAGTAATTAACCAACGCGTTACACAGAGCGAAGCACTATAGTTATTAACCAACGCGTTACACAGAGCGAAGCACTAGTAATTAACCAACGCGTTACACAGAGCGAAGCACTATAGTAATTAACCAACGCGTTACACAGAGCGAAGCACTATAGTTATTAACCAACGCGTTACACAGAGCGAAGCTCTAGTAATTAATCAACGCGTTACACAGAGCGAAGCACTATAGTAATTAACCAACGCGTTACACAGAGCGAAGCACTATAGTTATTAACCAACGCGTTACACAGAGCGAAGCACTAGTAATTAACCAACGCGTTACACAGAGCGAAGCACTAGTAATTAACCAACGCGTTACACAGAGCGAAGCACTAGTAATTAACCAACGCGTTACACAGAGCGAAGCACTAGTAATTAACCAACGCGTTACACAGAGCGAAGCATTATAGCAATTAACCAACGCGTTACACAGAGTGAAGCACTAGTAATTAACCAACGCGTTACACAGAGCGAAGCACAAGTAATTAACCAACGCGTTACACAGAGCGGAGCACTATATTAATTAACCAACGCGTTACACAGAGCGAAGCACTAGTAATTAACCAACGCGTTACACAGAGCGAAGCACTAGTAATTAACCAACGCGTTACACAGAGCGAAGCACTAGTAATTAACCAACGCGTTACACAGAGCGAAGCACTAGTAATTAACCAACGCGTTACACAGAGCGAAGAACTAGTAATTAACCATTGCGTTATACAGAGTGAAGCACTAGTAATTAACCAACGCGTTACACAGAGCGAAGCACTAGTAATTAACCAACGCGTTATACAGAGCGAAGCACTAGTAATTAACCAACGCGTTATACATAGCGAAGCACTAGTAATTAACCAACGCGTTACACAGAGCAAAGCACTAGTAATTAACCAACGCGTTACACAGAGCGAAGCATTAGTAATTAACCAACGCGTTATACAGAGCGAAGCACTAGTAATTAACTAACGCGTTATACATAGCGAAGCACTAGTAATTAACCAACGCGTTACACAGAGCGAAGCACTAGTAATTAACCAACGCGTTATACAGAGCGAAGCACTATAGTTACTAACCAACGCGTTACACAGAGCGAAGCACTAGTAATTAACCAACGCGTTACACAGAGCGAAGCACTAGTAATTAACCAACGCGTTATACAGAGCGAAGCACTAGTAATTAACCAACGCGTTACACAGAGCGAAGCACTAGTAATTAACCAACGCGTTACACAGAGCGAAGCACTATAGTTACTAACCAACGCGTTACACAGAGCGAAGCACTAGTAATTAACCAACGCGTTACACAGAGCGAAGCACTAGTAATTAACCAACGCGTTACACAGAGCGAAGCACTAGTAATTAACCAACGCGTTACACAGAGCGAAGCACTAGTAATTAACCAACGCGTTACACAGAGCGAAGAACTAGTAATTAACCATTGCGTTATACAGAGTGAAGCACTAGTAATTAACCAACGCGTTACACAGAGCGAAGCACTAGTAATTAACCAACGCGTTATACAGAGCGAAGCACTAGTAATTAACCAACGCGTTATACATAGCGAAGCACTAGTAATTAACCAACGCGTTACACAGAGCAAAGCACTAGTAATTAACCAACGCGTTACACAGAGCGAAGCATTAGTAATTAACCAACGCGTTATACAGAGCGAAGCACTAGTAATTAACTAACGCGTTATACATAGCGAAGCACTAGTAATTAACCAACGCGTTACACAGAGCGAAGCACTAGTAATTAACCAACGCGTTATACAGAGCGAAGCACTATAGTTACTAACCAACGCGTTACACAGAGCGAAGCACTAGTAATTAACCAACGCGTTACACAGAGCGAAGCACTAGTAATTAACCAACGCGTTATACAGAGCGAAGCACTAGTAATTAACCAACGCGTTACACAGAGCGAAGCACTAGTAATTAACCAACGCGTTACACAGAGCGAAGCACTAGTAATTAACCAACGCGTTATACAGAGCGAAGCACTATAGTTACTAACCAACGCGTTACACAGAGCGAAGCACTAGTAATTAACCAACGCGTTACACAGAGCGAAGCACTAGTAATTAACCAACGCGTTATACAGAGCGAAGCACTAGTAATTAACCAACGCGTTACACAGAGCGAAGCACTAGTAATTAACCAACGCGTTACACAGAGCGAAGCACTAGTAATTAACCAACGCGTTATACAGAGCGAAGCACTATAGTTATTAACCAACGCGTTACACAGAGCGATGCTCTAGTTATTAACCAACGCGTTACATTGAGCGAAGCACTATAGTCATGAACCAACGCGTTACACAGAGCGAAGCACTAGTAATTAATCAACGCGTTACACAGAGCGAAGCACTAGTAATTAACCAACGCGTTATGCAGAGCGAAGCACAAGTAATTAACCAACGCGTTACACAGAGCGAAGCACTAGTAATTAACCAACGCGTTACACAGAGCGAAGCACTAGTAATTAACCAACGCGTTATACAGAGCGATGCACATGTAATTAACCAACGCGTTACACAGAGCGAAGCACTAGTAATTAACCAACGCGTTACACAGAGCGAAGCACTATAGTAATTAACTAACGCGTTATACAGATCGAAGCACTAGTAATTAACCAACGCGTTACACAGAGCGAAGCACTAGTAATTAACCAACGCGTTACACCGAGCGAAGCACTATAGTAATTAACTAACGCCTTATACAGATCGAAGCACTAGTAATTAACCAACGCGTTACATTGAGCGAAGCACTAGTAATTAACCAACGCGTTACACAGAGCGAATCACTAGTAATTAACCAACGCGTTACATTGAGCGAAGCACTATAGTCATGAACCAACGCGTTACACAGAGCGAAGCACTAGTAATTAATCAACGCGTTACACAGAGCGAAGCACTAGTAATTAACCAACGCGTTATACATAGCGAAGCACTAGTAATTAACCAACGCGTTACACAGAGCAAAGCACTAGTAATTAACCAACGCGTTACACAGAGCGAAGCATTAGTAATTTACCAACGCGTTATACAGAGCGAAGCACTAGTAATTAACTAACGCGTTATACATAGCGAAGCACTAGTAATTAACCAACGCGTTACACAGAGCGAAGCACTAGTAATTAACCAACGCGTTATACAGAGCGAAGCACTATAGTTACTAACCAACGCGTTACACAGAGCGAAGCACTAGTAATTAACCAACGCGTTACACAGAGCGAAGCACTAGTAATTAACCAACGCGTTATACAGAGCGAAGCACTAGTAATTAACCAACGCGTTACACAGAGCGAAGCACTAGTAATTAACCAACGCGTTACACAGAGCGAAGCACTAGTAATTAACCAACGCGTTATACAGAGCGAAGCACTATAGTTACTAACCAACGCGTTACACAGAGCGAAGCACTAGTAATTAACCAACGCGTTACACAGAGCGAAGCACTAGTAATTAACCAACGCGTTATACAGAGCGAAGCACTAGTAATTAACCAACGCGTTACACAGAGCGAAGCACTAGTAATTAACCAACGCGTCACACAGAGCGAAGCACTAGTAATTAACCAACGCGTTATACAGAGCGAAGCACTTTAGTTATTAACCAACGCGTTACACAGAGCGAAGCTCTAGTTATTAACCAACGCGTTACATTGAGCGAAGCACTATAGTCATGAACCAACGCGTTACACAGAGCGAAGCACTAGTAATTAATCAACGCGTTACACAGAGCGAAGCACTAGTAATTAACCAACGCGTTATACAGAGCGAAGCACAAGTAATTAACCACCGCGTTACACAGAGCGAAGCACTAGTAATTAACCAACGCGTTACACAGAGCGAAGCACTAGTAATTAACCAACGCGTTATACAGAGCGATGCACATGTAATTAACCAACGCGTTACACAGAGCGAAGCACTAGTAATTAACCAACGCGTTACACAGAGCGAAGCACTATAGTAATTAACTAACGCGTTATACAGATCGAAGCACTAGTAATTAACCAACGCGTTACACAGAGCGAAGCACTAGTAATTAACCAACGCGTTACACCGAGCGAAGCACTATAGTAATTAACTAACGCCTTATACAGATCGAAGCACTAGTAATTAACCAACGCGTTACATTGAGCGAAGCACTAGTAATTAACCAACGCGTTACACAGAGCGAATCACTAGTAATTAACCAACGCGTTACATTGAGCGAAGCACTAAAGTCATGAACCAACGCGTTACACAGAGCGAAGCACTAGTAATTAATCAACGCGTTACACAGAGCGAAGCACTAGTAATTAACCAACGCGTTATACAGAGCGAAGCACAAGTAATTAACCAACGCGTTACACAGAGCGAAGCACTAGTAATTAACCAACGCGTTACACAGAGCGAAGCACTAGTAATTAACCAACGCGTTATACAGAGCGATGCACATGTAATTAACAAACGCGTTACACAGAGCGAAGCACTAGTAATTAACCAACGCGTTACACAGAGCGAAGCACTATAGTAATTAACTAACGCGTTATACAGATCGAAGCACTAGTAATTAACCAACGCGTTACACAGAGCGAAGCACTATAGTAATTAACTAACGCGTTACACAGAGCGAAGCACTATAGTCATGAACCAACGCGTTACACAGAGCGAAGCACTAGTAATTTATCAACGCGTTATACAGAGCGAAGCACTAGTAATTAACCAACGCGTTATACAGAGCGAAGCACAAGTAATTAACCAACGCGTTACACAGAGCGAAGCACTAGTAATTAACCAACGCGTTACACAGAGCGAAGCACTAGTAATTAACCAACGCGTTATACAGAGCGATGCACATGTAATTAACCAACGCGTTATACAGAGCGAAGCACAAGTAATTAACCAACGCGTTACACAGAGCGAAGCACTAGTAATTAACCAACGCGTTACACAGAGCGAAGCACTAGTAATTAACCAACGCGTTACACAGAGCGAAGAACTAGTAATTTACCATTGCGTTATACAGAGTGAAGCACTAGTAATTAACCAACGCGTTACACAGAGCGAAGCACTAGTAATTAACCAACGCGTTATACAGAGCGAAGCACTAGTAATTAACCAACGCGTTATACATAGCGAAGCACTAGTAATTAACCAACGCGTTACACAGAGCAAAGCACTAGTAATTAACCAACGCGTTACACAGAGCGAAGCATTAGTAATTAACCAACGCGTTATACAGAGCGAAGCACTAGTAATTAACTAACGCGTTATACATAGCGAAGCACTAGTAATTAACCAACGCGTTACACAGAGCGAAGCACTAGTAATTAACCAACGCGTTACACAGAGCGAAGCACTATAGTAATTAACTAACGCGTTATACAGATCGAAGCACTAGTAATTAACCAACGCGTTACACAGAGCGAAGCACTAGTAATTAACCAACGCGTTACACCGAGCGAAGCACTATAGTAATTAACTAACGCGTTATACAGATCGAAGCACTAGTAATTAACCAACGCGTTACATTGAGCGAAGCACTAGTAATTAACCAACGCGTTACACAGAGCGAATCACTAGTAATTAACCAACGCGTTACATTGAGCGAAGCACTATAGTCATGAACCAACGCGTTACACAGAGCGAAGCACTAGTAATTAATCGACGCGTTACACAGAGCGAAGCACTAGTAATTAACCAACGCGTTACACAGAGCGAAGCACTAGTAATTAACCAACGCGTTACACAGAGCGAAGCACTAGTAATTAACCAACGCGTTACACAGAGCGAAGCACTAGTAATTAACCAACGCGTTATACAGAGCGAAGCACAAGTAATTAACCAACGCGTTACACAGAGCGAAGCACTAGTAATTAACCAACGCGTTACACAGAGCGAAGCACAAGTAATTAACAAACGCGTTATACAGAGCGCAGCACAAGTAATTAACCAACGCGTTACACAGAGCGAAGCACTAGTAATTAACCAACGCGTTACACAGAGCGAAGCACTAGTAATTAACCAACGCGTTAGTAATTAACCAACGCGTTACACAGAGCGAAGCACTAGTAATTAACCAACGCGTTACACAGAGCGAAGCACTAGTAATTAACCAACGCGTTATACAGAGCGAAGCACAAGTAATTAACCAACGCGTTACACAGAGCGAAGCACTAGTAATTAACCAACGCGTTACACAGAGCGAAGCACTAGTAATTAACAAACGCGTTATACAGAGCGAAGCACAAGTAATTAACCAACGCGTTACACAGAGCGAAGCACTAGTAATTAACCAACGCGTTACACAGAGCGAAGCACTAGTAATTAACCAACGCGTTAGTAATTAACCAACGCGTTACACAGAGCGAAGCACTAGTAATTAACCAACGCGTTACACAGAGCGAAGCACTAGTAATTAACCAACGCGTTATACAGAGCGAAGCACAAGTAATTAACCAACGCGTTACACAGAGCGAAGCACTAGTAATTAACCAACGCGTTACACAGAGCGAAGCACTAGTAATTAACTAACGCGTTACACAGAGCGAAGCACTAGTAAATAACCAACGCGTTACACAGAGCGAAGCACTATAGTAATTAACCAACGCGTTACACAGAGCGAAGTTTTAGTAATTAAATAACGCGTTACACAGAGTGAAGCACTAGTAATTATTCAACGCGTTACACAGAGCGAAGCACTAGTAATTAATCAACGCGTTACACAGAGCGAAGCACTATAGTAATTAACCAACGCGTTACACAGAGCGAAGTTTTAGTAATTAACCAACGCGTTACACAGAGAGAAGCACTAGTAATTAATTAACGCGTTACACAGAGATAAGCACTAGTTATTTACCAACGCGTTACACAGAGCGAAGCACTATAGTAATTAACCAACGCGTTACACAGAGCGAAGTTTTAGTAATTAAATAACGCGTTACACAGAGTGAAGCACTAGTAATTATTCAACGCGTTACACAGAGCGAAGCACTATAGTAATTAACCAACGCGTTACACAGAGCGAAGTTTTAGTAATTAACCAACGCGTTACACAGAGAGAAGCACTAGTAATTAATCAACGCGTTACACAGAGATAAGCACTAGTAATTAACCAACGCTTCGTATTTTAGGCGCAATTGTCAAAATCCTCTCCATTTATACACCTTTCAACACAAGAATGTTTTATGACATCTCGTCCCTATAGATATGTAGATCTTAGTCATATGCATATTATATGAAAGTACATGGAAAAGTTTCTTATTGTTGTATAAGAGTTTGGTAAATTCATTTGCAATCAATCTGATTTTGGAGTATAACTTTAAGATCAGTGGTAGACATTGTAACTTGTTAAGATATTCGATCCTGAAACAAAGAACTCCATCTGGCGTTCAACCCCCCCCCCCCCCCCCCCCCCCCCCCAGGGTTTGACCTGGCGTTCAAATCATTTAGTCATCTCATGTATTATTTTCAAACAGTATTCTCCCCTACAAACACTGGGAGGTCCCTGGACGCGTCCTAGGCCGTCCCAGATGGGCGTACGGGCCTGCCCAGGGACCTCCCGTCTTATGGGTGATTAGCATGGAGTGAGACTCCCGGGGCCTGCCACTGGGAATAAGCCCGGGCGGCGCCATGGGCCGTCCCATGACGCCCGCGCGGGAGGTATGGGCCGTCCCTGGACCCTCCCGGGCGGCCCGCGCGGGAGGCATAGGCCGGCCCTGGCCCCCGCCCGGGCGGCCCGCGCGGGAGCAGCTGCTCGCTCTGTAGCC
This sequence comes from Leuctra nigra, assembly GCA_934045905.1. Classification (NCBI taxonomy): domain Eukaryota; kingdom Metazoa; phylum Arthropoda; class Insecta; order Plecoptera; family Leuctridae; genus Leuctra; species Leuctra nigra. The sequence goes on from OW203763.1 coordinate 46,131,498, forward strand.
CCCTCCCCCTACGCACATTCCATAACGGTCACGTGCTAGCTTGCTAGGTACACTCTCATTCAAAATGCAGTACCTACAAAACGTGCCTATGATCCAGACACGTGCATATAGGCACTAATTTTGAATGCGAATGTACCTGGAAAAAATACGTTTCATTAAGACATAATTAATTGCAAACGTGAGTGACACGAGAAACGGGATTTTTTCACAATTTCGGAGAGTGGGCGTTGCCATACGAAAAAAATAATCCAGGTATTTTCTTCCAGGGTCAATGTATTAGTTCACAGTTCACGGAATATTTCACAACAGTTGTAATTTGTTATGTCAACTAGAAGAACAGTAGGTACCTACTCAAACACATTAGAAATGCATTTAAATGGTCAAATATTAATAAAAAAAAAAATAGCCGGTATATTATAAAGTTAATCAGTGGTTATTGGAAGTTATTTTATCTCGCCATGTTTCCCTATTGTTTGAAAGCTGTTCCACTGACCTGACACATTACCTAAGGTACCTCCTACTGTTTTTATTTTTAACGCATTTTTATTTGGAGGAAATATTTTGGGATCATTTGAAATCCTCAACTTGACTGTCACATAATGGGGAAGTCTCGTGAAATTCAGATTTCAGAATAATAGACCATTATTTTATGAAAGTTGATTATGTTGCTGAACACAGATGTGATTTTATTTTTGCTGTGGGATGAATAGTTTTCAAGGAATGAATTTACAAAGTTTGATTACTTTTAACAGGAAAATTTACAGAAAATTGACAGATGATCCACAATGGTAACACATTAGTGTAAGTGGATTCTTGTAATACGTCGTTTTTCCCGCCAAAAGTCCCATTATAATTGAATTTCATTTGCATGAATTAATTTTTAACATTTCGCGGGTGACAAATGTCAGTAATTATTTGCGTTGATATTTAAAAACTTACTGGAACAAAATTTCTAGAGACTTAAGTATTACCTACCTTATTCATAAAAAATGAAGAAGGATAAAAAGATCCATCATTTTTGTTTATGAATCGGTTGTTGGATTTTGAAATTAGCAATTATTTTTTGATAATCTCTTACAGGACGATTGAATCGTTTCAATAATAATTTTTTCACGTACTATTCCCTACTTACTTACTATATTGTTTTGATAAATTACAAAAAATAAAATGCTACACATAGGAGATTCACTGCAATTGAATTTTAGGAATAATAAAGAGCAGGAAAACACACGAAAATTAAAAAAAAAACAGTTTCGTATAATATAAACGTATATTATTGTAAAAGATTATACTTCCACATCACTTAAAATTTTTAAATGTCCTTCAACCTTCACACGTCACATGGTATCAAAACATTCTGAGGTAGGTACTACCTGGCAGTGAGTCTGGCACGCTGTCTCTTTATCGACAAGACACAATTCGGAGTTTACTTCACTCACGGATATGTTGGCACAATTTTTCATCTTCAGTTTTTCAAGAAAATGAATGCTATTGAATACGTATTTCATTCATCTGAAAAAATAAAATTGCAAAGTATTTAGGTAATGTACCTTGTACTAATAATGTTCGCAAGATATTTGCAATTATTTATTATTGTAGGTACAGATTCTAACCTAAACAAGATTTATACAAGATCTTGAAAAGTTTAGCAAGATCATGCAGCGTATTGTTAGAAGTGTTTTTTATTTTTTGTGTAAATTTTTATTCGGTCAGACCAATGAAAGTCCAACATTTACAAGATCTTGTTATCAGTAAGATCTTGTTAATTTTGTCAATATTTAACACTATTATTATGCTATGCTCAAAAGAATTTTCCGATTTAATGGCCAGATACTGGATTCCATCCATAAATTATTAGCACACGGTCTTGTGGTGTCGAGGACTGACATCCGCAATCTACGTGGATGCAACTTCTTTTGAGCATGAGGCTGCCTAGCAAATAGTTTCTACCTACTACACAAGAACTATTTATGTAAATAACTGCAATAGCAGATAGCTGCAAATAACAGTCTTTACAAAAATTTTAAAAATTGAATTTTTGGCACAGAGTGATCCCTAAAAAAAAGAAAGATAGATTCAATGAAGAATTTGTAAATTGATAGGATAAACTTCTTGGCAATGAATAATACAAAAATCACTTTTGTGTTGTGTGACCTGCCACAATAATCACTTGAGGTAAAATTATTACCATTAGGTACACTATTTATTTAAAACCCCAATAAAAATTTGAAACATTCTATATTGCATAAATGTGATTTATAGGTAAGGTTAGAGGAAATACTACACATATAAAATACTAAAATGTGGCTTACCATCAGAGAGTTCTGAATCATTACATCTGTAGGGTAGGTAACATTTAATCCATTAACTCGATGAAGTCCCAAGTCCTGTGCATCTTCAGAATTCTCGCTAATTTGCCAAGAAGTAAATTTACTTTTTAATTGAAGTAGGTAGGCAATTAAATCGACTCTAGAATAAGAGCAGGGCAAGTTCACGGTGAATCTGTAGAACCTACAAAAAGTAAGGTGAAAGTTAGCAACTCAAATTAATTTCCTCTCAGTCATTCCGTGTTACGGGTGTACGGGTGTAAGATGCTATGTTCAGCATCTTATTCATCAAAATAAAAATAGTTAGGATCATTGTGCAGCCTTCTAAATTTTTTATGTAATTTACATGGTTCGACACGAAATTTAAATTTAAATGCGGTCCCACAATTTTACTGATAACAAAATAACTATTCAAACTTTAAAAAAAACTGATTACATATTTGGAATCAGCAAGAAAATACCATGAATTTAATATAAAAACATGCTGATTTATTTACATTTAATAATTCAGCAGTCATATGTATTATGTGGCAGATGTCTGCATTCGCATGGAATGGCTGCTCTCTAACCACCGGCGCGTTAGAGGAAATTCAAAAGGTGCGGTTTATTTTTTTGGATGACAACATTCAATCTCAAAAATTTTACTACGTATTTGAATGAAGCGGGACCACCATTCAATGTATGTATCTACTACCTCCGACAAGAATGTAATTTCCATGCAACATAATTTTTACTTTCGGATCACAGCAAAAATGTTTGTTATTGGCCTTGTAAGGTACCTACATAAACAAAAATAATTGCTGTGTATCTAAAATCCTTGATAAAGTTAAATAATTAAAAATAATGAAAATATTTACCACTCTGCTCGGTTCGGTTCTTAACAGGACGAATACTACGCGCTTTGTTTCTGGAGTTCAATATCTTAACAGCCTATTTTCTTCCAGAGTAGATTCACCTTTAACAAGTAACATTAATAAAACTGCAGTAGGTACCTTGGTAGGTATGTGGGATGGTTATTGGTTAATGTAGAGGTGAAAATATTCCCAAAATAGGCGGAGGTACGTACTAGGTACCTACAGGTAGGGTTCCTACTGACTACTACCACTGATATGTATAGACTACCACGCCAAGCAAACTGTTTACCTACTTTATTTATTTTATAAATACCTAAACTACCTAGTTGGAAATTTTACTTTGCATAAATTGCTACATTTCAAAAATTTACATGTGAGGTTAATGTTTACTGAACATTGGTCACACTACCTATTGGTTTATTAGTATCCCCAGCATACAAAACTAAAGTAACAACGATTAATGCCTGGATACTTATGTAGTTGTGATGAAGACTCACCTTTAATGGGTTGTATGGCTCTGTGATGAAAATCCAAGCAAAAGAGGCACAACAAAACTGTAATTATTTCACGATTTGTGTCACATTAAATGGTATGAACTGAGACAAACTATTCAGCAGTGAACACTGCATTCACGGACACAGATAATAATTGAAATCACATTCAAAATCACTCAAAAGGACGTAAACTACACACTCATGACACTCAGTAAAATATCAACAAACGTCAAACGCCGCGTTTGAAATGAAGAAGGGAGAACGGAAACAAGTTGATTCACGAAGATGGCCGACTGCCGAGTTCATAAAAGAAACTTTACTAATAACGTTTAAAATGGTATGAATACTTTGCTTTGGAATTGTAAACATATTTATTCTTAAATCAATATATCCATGTGAAATGTAGATGTAATTATTATAGAAATGAAGTTATAAATATGAAAAAAATAAGTCATTAGAGCAGCTCAAATTCAAACAGTCGTAGCGCCCGCGCGGGCCGTCCCTAGCCATTCCCGGGCGGGACCAAGACGGGACATTCCTAGAAATTTTACAGCCAGATAAAACGGATCGGTTGGGCTCCGTTGGGCAGGCCCAGGGCATGCCCTAGTAGTTCCCGCCCGGGACGTCCCAATTGGGCGCTAGATGGGCAGAAGCCCGGGCCGCCCAGTGTTTGTAGGGTCGTTTGACGATGTTTGATTAATACCTACTGAAAGCTTTGCTTTGACGCTGTGAACTTTAAAAAAAGTAACATTTATACGTTAATGTAAGTGTGTAAGTGGCGGAGAGGGGGGGGGGGACATAAATAATTTAATATCGGAGAAATGAACATAACTGTTCCACACACAAAAGCAAGTACGCTATATTTAGACTGGGGCTTCCTCTATGGGAACATTTTTCATTATTTTCACGACGAAAACAAAAAATAGTAATATTTGCATTATGACTTTCGAATATAACTAAAATCTGAAGAAAACAAAATATAAATCAAATAGGAACATTATACGAACAAAAGTGAACTATTTTAGATCCAAGATATGGTTGAATGTTATCTAAGAAAGTCTCTGAACTTGAACTCTTGTGTTTGCAGCTGGTCCCTACGGATTCGGGGTACCACGTGGAAGGACCAATCAATGCTCTCTACACAGAGATATTGCTAAGTCGCTTGTGCCCAACAATGGCAGCAACAAAGCAAGCGACAAAAATAGACAACGAATACGTTAAGGAAACAAGATTACGAATATCGACAAATCGGAAACAAGGTGTATAGAATCGTTGTAATGGAAACTATATGATAAACAAATAGGCTTGATTGTAATTAAATATTGGATATTAAAAAATTAAAATTATTCTGAGACGCTATTCAGTAAACTTATCAAATTATTGATTTTTTTAAAGAGACATTATCCTGTACCTGACACCACTTGTAGAGAGGCTTATTGTCTTTATTAAATAATTATTTTGTCCTAGATTATCCTCTGAATTGTTATCCAGAAACTAGAACCTATCTGAAAATCCCTATTGAATTAAATATAAGTTACAAGCGTAATCAATATCAAAACTGAATCATACTACTATTTTTTCCTGTAGCTTGTTTTGTGAACCGAAAGCAAATAAGTAATAAATAGGATCAGCTGACTTTTGGTCTTTATAAATCCATCTACTTCATCCCTTTCGTATATAATATCAATGGTAAAATATGTGTGCGGGATTTAACAATGTAATCCGATAGAGGGGCTAGTGGAGGGGGGGGGGGGGGGGGAGGGGGATGGGAACGCGAGCAGGATTATTAATATAAGAGAGATTGGAGCCTGCAGCATCAGACTGACTAACAGCGCAACTTTTAACGAGCTTGTTTCCAGACTCCATCATATATATATACACACACACACTCAATGATTCTTCCTAATTGTTTGTTCCCATAGAGAGGACCTAACCATCCGTCTTTCAATCTTTGTAATAGTGAAAATCAGACAAGTTTTAAGGGTTGTTGATTTTTCGGTGCAGGAAATAATGGAGAACGATTCGGTCTTGCTGCATTGTTGTTTTTTTTGTGCTGGAAAACAATAGGGCAGGCAATTTTGAAATATCAATTTTCTACATTTTTGTCTCTAGGGTGGCTTTTATTTAAAAGTTTATTTTTTAAAAAATTGAAAGAGAAACTTTACAAATGCTCAAGTAGGCAAGATGAAAATCGTTTCTTTAGTATTTTTTCCAAATTGCACACAAACTAAAACAAAAAGAACGTGGAATATACGATTCATACTCTTGAAGTCCATATAACTGCATAATAACAGGGCTGTTCTCGTTGTAAATGCGCTATAAAGGATGTATAAAGTGAAGAACAGCTTTTAAAACCCCTTTACGACATTGCCGTTTGGGGGCTGCGTGATAAAAGAACTTCTTTACTACCTTGGTTATAGCTGCAAGACGCTTGCCGCTTGACGCTTGACGCAGCGAGCGACGCCGAGACTTCACCTGAGCGCCAAGAAACAGTTCAAATTCAACTCACGCCGTCTCAAACTAGACGCTGTAGACCAGTGGTACTCAACCATTTTGGCTTGCGGGCCAATAATACGAATTTGCTTTTGTTGGCGGGCCTCATGTTTTAAAAAGTACAATAATGCTCACGTGATCAGGTAGTTTCAGGCTTTCAGGTTCATTTCAGGCGCGTAGGAACTACTTTTATCATGGGGGGGGGACTGCTTCAGTTTTGGCCCCGCAGGGCTTTTTTTTAGATTTAGGATAATTTTAAAGTGAGTCTGAGGCTCTAAAATGCACGAACTGAAGCAAAGTTCCCTCCAAATGTTGCCCCGCAGGGTGTTTTTTTCAGAATTTAAGCAATTTATAAGTGATTCTGGGACGCTAAACTTAATTTTGTATGAAATTATTATTATAATTATTTTTTATTATTTTTTATTATTTTCACAGTGGACACATTTTGTGAATAAGTATGTATTTGAAACATCAACTGGGGGCCACAAAAATTAGTCCCGCGGCCGCAGGTTGAGTACCACTGCTGTCAGGCGCGTAGGAACTTTATTTTGACAGGGGGGGTCAAAATTATAGGGGATCGATGGAGGTCAGGAAAAGGTAGTTCACTTCTACAAGGCGTCTGGGGGACTCAACCCCAGTTAGCCCCGCAGGGCCTTTTTTGAATTTTTGATTCGAAATAATCGAATTTTAAGCTATTCTTCTCAAAGAAATGTAAAATGTGTGATATGCAATATTCTGTGGGAACTTAAGAAAACTTGTTTTTATAGAATTCCCAATAGCCCGCAGGGCATTTTTTTTAAAGAAATTTAAAATGTGTGTCCTATGCAATATTCTTGGGGATACAAGAGACAAAATAAAATTTTGTTATTTGACAAAATCCTAAATGGCCCAGTAGGGAAATACTTGAATTCTAGTGAAAGAGAATCGATTATGAATTGATTTTGGAATCGACCTTTGAAAAAGGTTGCAAGAGCAACAGCAATAAGCAATCAATAAGGAAAATCTGTAATGTTTTGGAATCTATTAGTTTAACGTGTAATTATTTAATTTGATTCATGAAGATGATCATGTTGGACAAATGAGTAAATGAGTTGTCTCAATGGATAATACCTCTGTTCAATTAGTTTTGCAAAACTTGAGAAAATTTTGAGAATTCAACCTCATAATGGAGCAAATCTGTGCATTTTGTGCAACACTTAATCAATATTTGTGAATATCTGATGTGTTCAGGATCTCTAGCAGGGGGGGTCAGAGTCTCTAGCAGAGGGGGTCAGGATCTCTGGCAGGGGGGGGGGGGGGTCAGGCTCCAGACAGGGGGGGTCCGTTCCCCCCTTCCCCCCCCTATTCCTACTCGCCTGACTGCTGTAGACACTCGTCTAAGTCATGTTTACTAATGTTAATTAGAATGTTTCTTAAGAGTCGGCTGCACTCCAAGCAAACACTGGAGATAATATTTCCGAAATATCGTCGGAACTTTTGCACCACTGAATTACGAAAAGTGTGAAAAACAATTAGCGTTGCTGATGTTTGAGTCGACCTTATCAATGTAAACACCATCTTAAGTATTAATACAATATTTGTTCCCAAACTCGTGGCAAATGTGAAATTTCACCATTTTTCAGACTTTTTAAGAGTTTAGTCACACGGAGTTGAGCCCAAGTTAGTGCTAAAATCAACTAAACAATTAGCTTTTCCAATTATTTTTCACATATAACATATAACTTAAATGGTTCAAAAGTTACATCGATATTTAGGAAATATTATCGACAATGTTTTCCTGTTAATGTACAGGAAGTTTGTGTTAGTTTATTCTTAAATTCTTTTCAATTCTTACATTTTGCTTAGTTTTATTCTTAGTTAATTCGTCATAGATACCACCACCTGCTAGAGATCCTGAACACGTCATAGATACCACCACCTGCTAGAGATCCTGAACACGTCATAGATACCACCACCTGCTAGAGATCCTGAACACGTCATAGATACCACCTCCTGCAAGAGATCCTGAACACGTCATAGATACCACCACCTGCTAGAGATCCTGAACACGTCATAGATACCACCTCCTGCAAGAGATCCTAAGTACGTCATAGAGATCCGTCATAGAGATCCACCACCTGCAAGAGATCCTGAACACGTCATAGATACCACCACCTGCTAGAGATCCTGAACACGTCATAGAGATCCGTCATAGAGATCCACCACCTGCAAGAGATCCTAAACACGTCATAGATACCACCACCTGCAAGAGATCCTGAACACGTCATAGATACCACCACCTGCTAGAGATCCTGAACACGTCATAGATACCACCACCTGCAAGAGATCCTGAACACGTCATAGATACCACCACCTGCTAGAGATCCTGAACACGTCATAGATACCACCTCCTGCTAGAGATCCTGAACACGTCATAGATACCACCACCTGCTAGAGATCCTGAACACGTCATAGATACCACCTCCTGCAAGAGATCCTAAGTACGTCATAGAGATCCGTCATAGAGATCCACCACCTGCAAGAGATCCTGAACACGTCATAGATACCACCTCCTGCTAGAGATCCTGAACACGTCATAGATACCACCACCTGCTAGAGATCCTGAACACGTCATAGATACCACCTCCTGCAAGAGATCCTAAGTACGTCATAGAGATCCGTCATATAGATCCACCACCTGCAAGAGATCCTGAACACGTCATAGATACCACCACCTGCTAGAGATCCTGAACACGTCATAGATACCACCACCTGCTAGAGATCCTGAACACGTCATAGATACCACCACCTGCTAGAGATCCTGAACACGTCATAGATACCACCACCTGCTAGAGATCCTGAACACGTCATAGATACCACCTCCTGCTAGAGATCCTGAACACGTCATAGATACCACCACCTGCTAGAGATCCTGAACACGTCATAGATACCACCTCCTGCAAGAGATCCTAAGTACGTCATAGAGATCCGTCATAGAGATCCACCACCTGCAAGAGATCCTAAACACGTCATAGATACCACCTCCTGCAAGAGATCCTGAACACGTCATAGATACCACCACCTGCTAGAGATCCTGAACACGTCATAGAGATCCGTCATAGAGATCCACCACCTGCAAGAGATCCTAAGTACGTCATAGATACCACCTCCTGCAAGAGATCCTGAACACGTCATAGATACCACCACCTGCTTGAGATCCTGAACACGTCATAGATACCACCACCTGCTAGAGATCCTGAACACGTCATAGAGATCCGTCATAGAGATCCACCACCTGCAAGAGATCCTGAACACGTCATAAATACCACCTCCTGCAAAAGATCATTAGTATGTCATAGAGATCCGTCATAGATACCACCTCCTGCAAGAGATCCTGAACACGTCATAGATACCACCTCCTGCTAGAGATCCTGAACACGTCATAGATACCACCTCCTGCTAGAGATCCTAAGTACGTCATAGAGATCCGTCATAGATACCACCTACTGCAAGAGATCCTGAACACGTCATAGAGATCCGTCATAGAGATCCACCACCTGCAAGAGATCCTGAACACGTCATAGATACCACCTCCTGCAAGAGATCCTAAGTACGTCATAGAGATCCGTCATAGATACCACCTCCTGCAAGAGATCCTGAACACGTCATTGATACCACCTCCTGCAAGAGATCCTGAACACGTCATAGATACCACCTCCTGCAAGAGATCCTGAACACGTCATAGATACCACCTCCTGCAAGAGATCCTAAGTACGTCATAGAGATCCGTCATAGATACCAACTTCTGCAAGAGATCCTGAACACGTCATTGTTACCACCACCTGCTAGAGATCCTGAACACGTCATAGATACCACCTCCTGCAAGAGATCCTGAACACGTCATAGATACCACCACCTGCTAGAGATCCTGAACACGTCATAGATACCACCTCCTGCAAGAGATCCTAAGTACGTCATAGAGATCCGTCATAGATTCCACCTCCTGCAAGAGATCCTGAACACGTCATTGATACCACCACCTGCTAGAGATCCTGAACACGTCATAGATACCACCTCCTGCAAGAGATCCTGAACACGTCATAGATACCACCTCCTGCAAGAGATCCTTAGTACGTCATAGAGATCCGTCATAGATACCACCTCCTGCAAGAGATCCTGAACACGTCATTGATACCACCACCTGCTAGAGATCCTGAACACGTCATAGATACCACCTCCTGCAAGAGATCCTGAACACGTCATAGATACCACCTCCTGCAAGAGATCCTGAACACGTCATAGATACCACCACCTGCTAGAGATCCTAAGTACGTCATAGAGATCCGTCATAGATACCACCTCCTGCAAGAGATCCTGAACACGTCATAGATACCACCACCTGCAAGAGATCCTGAACACGTCATAGATACCACCTCCTGCTAGAGATCCTAAGTACGTCATAGAGATCCGTCATAGATACCACCTCCTGCTAGAGATCCTGAACACGTCATAGATACCACCTCCTGCAAAAGATCCTTAACACGTCATAGAGATCCGTCATAGATACCACCTCCTGCAAGAGATCCTGAACACGTCATAGATACCACCTCCTGCAAGAGATCCTGAACACGTCATAGATACCACCTCCTGCTAGAGATCCTAAGTACGTCATAGAGATCCGTCATAGAGATCCACCACCTGCAAGAGATCCTGAACACGTCATAGAGATCCGTCATAGAGATCCACCACCTGCAAGAGATCCTAAGTACGTCATAGAGATCCGTCATAGATACCACCACCTGCTAGAGATCCTGAACACGTCATAGATACCACCACCTGCTAGAGATCCTGAACACGTCATAGATATTACCACCTGCTAGAGATCCTGAACACGTCATAGATACCACCTCCTGCTAGAGATCCTAAACACGTCATAGATACCACCACCTGCTAGAGCTCCTGAACACGTCATAGATACCACCACCTGCAAGAGATCCTGAACACGTCATAGATACCACCACCTGCTAGAGATCCTAAACACGTCATAGATACCACCACCTGCTAGAGCTCCTGAACACGTCATAGATACCACCACCTGCTAGAGATCCTAAACACGTCATAGATACCACCTCCTGCTAGAGATCCTGAACACGTCATAGATACCACCTCCTGCAAGGGATCCTGAACACGTCATAGATACCATCACCTGCTTGAGATCCTGAACACGTCATAGATACCACCTCCTGCTAGAGATCCTGAACACGTCATAGATACCACCTCCTGCTAGAGATCCTAAACACGTCATAGATACCACCACCTGCTAGAGATCCTGAACACGTCATAGATACCACCTCCTGCTAGAGATCCTGAACACGTCATAGATACCACCACCTGCTTGAGATCCTGAACACGTCATAGATACCATCACCTGCTTGAGATCCTGAACACGTCATAGATACCACCTCCTGCTAGAGATACTGAACACGTCATAGATACCACCACCTGCAAGAGATCCTGAACACGTCATAGAACCACCTCCAGATATGCACAAATGTTGATTAAGATGCAAAATATGTTGATTCAAAAATGCTCAGATTTGCTCCATTATGAGGTTGAATTCTCAAAATTTTCGCAAGTTTTGCAAAACTAATTGAACAGAAGTAATATCCAATGAGACAACTCATTTGTCCAACATGGTCATCATTATGAATAAAATTTCATGATTACATGTTTAACTATCTGATACCAAAACACATACAGGTTTTTCTTATTGCTTATTGCTGTAATTCCACAAAATTTACAAATTATATTGCATTTTGTCTAAAGTTTCCCCAAGAATAAAACATTTTAAATTTCGTTGAAAATAATGATAAAATAGCGTCAAATTCGATTCTTTAGCATCAAAAATTCAAAAAGAATCTGTGGGGCTTACTGGGGGGGGGGGGGGGGGGGGGAGAGGCACCCCAGGTCCCCTTGTAGCGGCGCACGGCCTTTTCCTGACATCCATTGATTCCCGATAATTTTGACCCCCCCCCCCCCCCCCCCCCCCCACTCAAAGAAAAGTTCCTACGCACCTAGTCAGAATGTCACTATTTATAACTCCATGGTCATATTGTTCTTTTCAAGGCAACTATGGTTACTTCGCTGATTTTCATAGCTACATTTGACTTTTACGCCAATATTTCCTAACGACCGAGAGCATATTTTACTCAGGCAAACCACTACTGTGAAACCTCTCAAAGTTATTTTAGCGTTTTGAACAGGTTTACAGAAATACTGTTTTAAAGAAAATAAATGTTTAATTTATCTAAGCCTTAAAATATGGCAAAGATTAAGATATTCTCGCGTAATGTTAGAATGAATATTAAATTCATACTTATAACTAAGGTATGTTACTTACCTAAGTATTCGTCATAGATGGACATTATTTTAAAGATTCGTATAGAGGATAAGGACGAAGACTGGAAATATTAGTGGTCATTCGCCTTATTTTGTAACTCTCAACATTGGTCTGGATTTTAACATTGTCAAATACAATCGAATTGAACCAATTGAAATGTAACTTAAAAAAATAATGTAAAAATGTATGTCTATAGTTTATTTACATGAATTTCGCTGCTTGTGTTTCATACACATTTCATTACAATGGACTTTCATGTTGTTTTACTTAAAAATACTTTCTGAAAAACTGATAATTAATGTTGTAGGAGTAACGGAGTGTGCCCCTTGCGCCGAAGCCCCGAGCGCCGAAAACTTTTTTATTCCCCTTGCGCCGAAGGTTTCTTCCCGAGCGCCGAAATTTTTACCTGCTCAAAATCATGTTGCCAGACATTCTCGAGAAGCGATTCCCCGAGCGTCGAAATAATTCTTGTTTGAATTGCTACGTTGCCAAGTAACTTGGTGTGTGTTAGAGCGGGTTGCATTCATCAAAGTGTATGAATACACTTATTTCCATTTTGTATTATTTACCTTCTTTTTAAAATAAATACATAAAATTAGGTGAGCCTTATTTGTGTCTGCTACGCTTTTACCTTACTGTAATTATATTTCATACGAATATTCCTCATAATATTCTTGATGCTTTGGTACTTTGTGTATTTTTCTTTAATAATCAAAATAATTATGATCCCTGCATTACTAATGGATTTCGTTTAGTCGCTATTCACCTCTATTTGAACTGTGTTGTTAGATTGCAACTCGAATATCAAAGTTGACAGTTTTTCTGGGAACGAAGATTTTTCCAAAGTTTCTTTCAAATGAGTTTGGCCCATCACTGTCAAAAGCTTTAGATGTCCAAAAACACCAGCGCAACATCCAGCTTCTCTGCCTTCGCTTTCCAACACGTCGTCAACAATAGATATTGATATATATTGATATTTAATATATATTTAATTATTCCCCTGAATACAACCCGCTCTAACACACTTCGGCGCTCGGGGAATTGGTCACGCACAGGCGCGTAGGAAGGGGGGGGGGGAGTGGGGGTCAATGACCTCCCCACTTTTCATCTTGACACCTCCATTATCATGCCCAGATATACAAAAATGTTGATGAAAAGATTTAAAAATGCACAGATTTGCTCCATTATGAGGTTGAATTCTCAAAATTTTCCCAAGTTTTGCAAAACAAATTGAACAGAGGTAAACATTAGCACAGGACTTTAGCAATTAGCAATTGAACAGGTCATTGTCCAATGAGACAATGACTCATTTGTCCAACTTGATCATCCTCATTAATAAAATTTAATATACAAAACACATAGATTTTTCTTATTGTTCATTGGTGGTGCTTATTGGAACCTTATTCAAAGGAATTCCAAAATCGATTCATGATGGATTCTCTTTGACTAGAAATTCAAAAAATTCCCTGCGGGGCCATTAGGGATTTTATCAGCATAACAAAAGTTGCAGATTAGAATGCATTTTGTCTAAAGTTCCCCAAGAATATTGCATATCACACATATTTTTTTTGTTGAAAAGTGTACCAAAATAGCTTCAAATTCAGTTATTTTGTATCAAAAACTCAAAAAGTTCCCTGCGGGGCCAATGGGGATTCCATAAAAACAAATAGTTACAGATTATATTACATTTGTCAAAAGTTTCCACAGAATATTGCATATTACACTTTGTAAAATTCTTTGAAAATAATGCCAAAATAGCTTCAAATTCGATTCTTTTGTATCAAACATTCAAAAAAGGCCCTGCGGGGCAAACTGGGGGGGCAAGCCCCCCAGACCCCTTTTAACGACGTACTGCTTTTTCCTCACAATCATTGATCTCGGATAATTTTGACCCCCCCACTCAAAATGAAGTTCTTACGCGCCTGGTCACGCAGAATGTTTCCGCGCTCGGGGAAAGAGCTTCGGCACAATGGGAACAAGAAAGGTTTTGGCGCTCGGGGCTTCGGCGCTCGGGGCCGTCACCGGAGTAACTATACTGCCAGATGTGACTATCCCAGCAACGTCACAATCAGTATCAGCTAAGAGCTCAGAGTGATGCATTCTATTCCATATGCGCTGCAATATTGTTATACTTCATTCTCCACAATACCTATAGAACCAATTGTTAAAATTCATTTATAAATATAATTGTTCATATTTATTTTTACAAAGATAGAAAAGCTTTTTATACCATTTACACGTACTTGAATGTGAGTGTTCAATAATACATAATCTTGTGTAGGGGTATATGTTTTATATTGAACCATTATTTAGCGACCAAAGTCTCCTTCTTTTGGCTCATTCTGTGACATTTCTGTGATCGAGCTGAAATTTCGTATTTTAAGACTACTGTCTTGTTTATAGCGTACACATAATCAAAATTATTTTTTCTGATTAATTATAAAATAAAAAATACAATGCAGCTAAATTTGTGCAGTCATGAAGACCTAATTTAAAAAAACCTTCAGTCTAATTGGCCAAGAACTTATTGACTTATTGACATTGTAAGCTCTTTGAATGTTGTAAAAATTGTTTTATCGACCTTGATCAGATTCAAATGATTGGTGTTTGAGTTACTAAAGGGTGTACGTTGCAATTAAATGTAGATATTGAATGCAGTGTTTTAATATATTGGTTGGTTGGATTGTGTTATGCTTTCAGTTGTTATTGGTTTCTATGTTCTGTGACAATGAATTCGGTTCAAGGTGTTGCACTACACAGTACTCGCTTATCAACGCGGTACAGAACGCGTTCTTCTGGTAACACTAACATATTCAAGTAAATATCTATTAGAATGGACCAGCTAATGCTGCAGCTTTGATTTCAAGATTTCAAGATTTGTATTCATGTAATGTTACAAATAAGTCACAATTGTTATTTATTTACCCTTGGAAGAACAACAATGTTCTTGTGGTAGGGTACATACTAAAGCTAGGTATACATCAATTTGCTATTTTATTTTTTTAGAATTATACTCTAGGTTTTTTATCTAAAATCTATATATTTTTAATCTATTCCCACATTTACCAGTTGGACACTATAATTCGGTCTGAATGACCGATACAGTATTATTTTATTTATATTAGTTGTTAATATAAGTAACTATGTGTGTATATTTTCTTTTTTAGTATTTTAACTTTCTGGTTAATATCTGTAGATCTATAAGATTGATAGATCTAATAGATCTAACAGATCTAATATATCTGAGCTAACAATGCATATGATTATGTATATCTGTAAAGTCTATAATTAGGGCTGACTGATAACTAATACCAATTTATAGGCTTCGTCTTCCTCTGGTAGATAATATTGTTGAAACAACTCTAATTTTGAGAGTCCCACAGATAATGTAACCAAAAGAAAACAAGAAAAAGAAACCGGACTTCCTTATTGATTCTTGAATTTGTCAAGCCGCGGCCCATATTCTGAGAAACACTGAGATTTAAGGAAATATTCTTGTCTAGTCTGATGATTTATTTGCCAAATGGGTGGAGTAGACACGAAACAGCGACACGTGCATCTCTGTGCATTCACTGCAATCAGCTCATTTATCACCTTCAACCTGCCGACGACTTGTTTTACATGCAATTGTATCACAATCAAGCTACTTTTTTAAATGTTATTTTGTAATTAATTCTCGCTCTGTGCGGTAGGTACTAACATTCATCGGTCAATAAGACAAAATGAAAGCAAATTTTATTTTTAAAATGTGCGGACAATTTACAAGACTGTGTAAAGATTTACGGATTTATGCATTCATATTTCTGTACAACACCAGTGGATGAAATACGAATTGGGATGATGACCACACAATCAGGCCTCCATCCATTGCTATTTGATCTCATGAGCTAGGTCAGCATTGGCTAACTTTCTCTGGGGCCTCATTCTACAACTGCATTGCTGGTCGCCTAGCAATTATTTCATTGTTATAAGTAAGGAAGAAATTGCTAGACGACCAGCAATGGAGTTGTAGAATGAGGCCCCTGGACTGTTTTATGGACATTGCTCGAGTTGGGAACAACAATGCCGATAAGAAAGGTCTTCTTCTGTTCTGTGCTTTATTTACCAAGATTAATGTCTGGTCTATTTGGTCATATTGGAACAAAAATTATACACCAGTCAATAAACAAAATAAACACAACTTATGTCAAGTATTAAGCCTTAGCCAATAACAGCTTCGTCTGTCAAATTCAAAATACCTTCCTTATAAAATACCTTAAAATACCTTCACCTGGGATAGAGCTCTATTCGGGCAACTGCTCATGATGTGTTCGGTTGTCTGCTTGGGATGCCCGCAGACACAACTCGGACTGTGTATCAAAAAGTTGCATCTCCCATGCTGGGTTCTAGTCCTGTTAAGGTTGCACCATGCTCTGCAATTCAGATGAAACTCTCAGTTGTTGAAGTCATAGACTCTGGGCAGCTGCGATGAGCTTCAGCCCATCATTTGTGGACACCACATGTGCTCTCAAGCAGTCTGTTGGCCATGAGTAGCGTAGCGGTGGCTTCCGAGATCGCACACGTGCATTTGGTGGCCTCAGCAGATCCTCTCCGACGGGCAAGTCAGGCCTCTTCAGTATCTTTGAGTGCTCCCTCAATAGCGCCTGTTTTCTTCGCAGTTCAGCTGGAGCAATGTTGGTCAGCGCAGGTAACCATTCCAGTGGAGTAGATCGCAGAGTGCCCGTGTTCGTACGCATAGCTACGTTGAGTTGCGTGTCTACTTTCTTGGTAGGACAGCTGTTCCACCATGGTTCCACCACACGGAGGCACAATAGATATTCCGCTGTTGAGTAGACCAAGGCAAGCGCTGATAGACGGATGCAACTTGCTGATGCGCCCCAAGATGTTGTACGTTTTTGCAAGACTGCTGCAGGTGTGCTTAGCTGCTGTGTTTTCTAAGTGGATTTTGTATGTTAACGTTCGGTCAAGTATGTCACTCCTTAGTAGGTATTTTGGATACGGATTGTGTTTCAACACCGCCCCGTTGAAAACCACCTCTGAAGTGTCCTGCCTCATGGTTGTTAAGGTGAAAACATGTTACCTATGTTTTGGTGACACTTGGCTGCAGACGCCATTGCCTGCCATATTCGCCAAGCACCGCCAGATCATCAGTCAGCGTTTTTGAGCGCGGTCAGCGGTTGAATGGGTGACCATTCAACTCTGCCTTGCCAGTTGCTGCCGTTGGGCCAGAGAGACTGGGGTGTTTGGGGGTTAGTGTGACGACCTATCCCTTCACCTGTTATCAGTCTCTCGACGGCGCGGGTAGTGAAGCCCCGTGCTGTGAATGTTACACCGTCCTTATCGGATGGGACGTTAAGCATTGCCCCTCGTGGTAGTATCTTTCGTCAGGAGTAGCCTATACATGCTGGTACCGGGTCTCCTCCCTTCTCTATATATTACATTCTCACTTGGACCCTCGACTCTGTTTTATTGTTATTATTATTATTATTATTATTATTATTATTATTATTATTATTATTATTATTATTATTATTATTATTATTATTATTATTGTTGTAGCCTACTCCTGACGAAAGATACCAAGGGGGCCAATGACTTAACGTCCCATCCGAAGGACGATGTGACATTTACAGTACTGGGATCGTATAACTTTTGTCAACAGTCGATCGACGACAAAGTCGAGTCAATGCTAATCTCGCATACTAAGAGTTGTCGATCGTTTGTCGGGCCAAGTTATATGATCGCAATGCAGCACTGGCCCGCGCCGTCGAGAGACTGATAACAGGTGGAGGGAGGTCATCACACTAACCCCCAAACACCCCAGTCTCTCTGGCCCAACGGCAGCAACTAGAAAGAGTTGAACGTTACCCATCAACTGCTGACCCCGGTCAGTATGGAGTAACTGACGATCTTGGCGAATTATTAAGTAATTTTCTTAAATCGCTGAGCCTAATTATATAATTCTAATCATTTGCCAGGAGATCATAAAATTATATTTATGGCAAATTTTTTATCTGCTAATCATGACTTCGCAATTAACCATACCATTGTTGACAATGCTCGCAGAGATTTGAGATTCGGATGTATGTGTACAAAGTTTCCTAAAAATGCGTGTACATGCAATATTTGTATAATTTAATCGTGTGTTGCATGATTCATACTGCTGCGAAGTAAGTAATATTCTTAACCACAAAAACATAACAATGCAGCTCATACTTTTCAAAAAACGGTTTGTCCAATAATAATTGTCTTCATCATTTTACTGGTTACTACCAATAAAGAGTAAATCTGAGTCCCCATGTTTATAGAAATTGAAAAATGACATGTTATTACCCTTCTTGCAGAGAGTAAAACTCTGGAGTAATTTATGTATCTGTTTGCCCCCGCAGCGAAAAACAAAACTACTGTACTGTTAACACGTGAATACTGGTAAATATGTTAACATTTTAATGGTTTATGGTCAAAACGTAAATTTACATTCTTTCATGATATCATTACGTCATCTGTCAAGGATGAAATCTAAACCATAATTAATAGAGCCAAACGGAAGCGAACGGAAATCGCACGGTTCGTCAGAGCGTTTATTTGAAATTTTGTCTTCCCACTAAATAATTTTAAAAAATCAGATAGTAACGACCCATTACAGCCTAATAGACTAAATATTGCACCACAGTGGAGTACATTATGACCTCTGGTACAGCCTCAAAGTGTTAAATACGATATTTTTAGTAAAATAATCGTATTTAACACTTTGAGGTCATACCAGAGGTCATAAAGTACTCCAGTGTGGCGTTATTTAGTCTATTAGGCTGTTATGGGTCGTTACTATCTGATTTTTTAAAATTATTTAGTGGGAAGACAAAATTTCAAAAAACGCTCTGACGAACCGTGCGATTCCCGCTCGCTTCCGTTTGGCTCTTCGCTTACGCGTTACACCAGCGATCTTTACACTCAATGTTCTAGCTGAGCGTTTCAAACACAGCAATGCTCATTATCTGCTCAGTGCTCGTTAATTAACGCGTCACCGGTTTAAAGATGAAGGAGTTTAGTTAGATGCTAATACATTATTCATAATCCCTCTTCATTAAATGTATTTCGCTGTAAAGATTTGTATAAAAATGACAAATGTTTTGACCATTTCGCTGATTTGATAGCATAGATCTATTAAAAGGAAGCGTTGGAAATCAATGATTTGAGGAAATCACTTCT
Source organism: Leuctra nigra (assembly GCA_934045905.1). Lineage (NCBI taxonomy): Eukaryota > Metazoa > Arthropoda > Insecta > Plecoptera > Leuctridae > Leuctra > Leuctra nigra. The sequence goes on from OW203763.1 coordinate 46,151,254, forward strand.
CCGTGTCAGACCTGACAGCCAGGGCGGTGATTGATTCTTGAAATTAGTGGTCAGGTCAATAATAGTCACACCTTACCTGAGGCAGAACAACCAGATAGAACATGCAAAAGTATAGCAGCATGAATTTATGTAAAAAATACACCCACTCTTCGGTTCTCACCACTCCATGAATTAATGAAGAGTAGAAAAATTGTTATTCTTGATTCAAAAAAAAATGAAATGGAATCATTCATGAAATCATTCATGAAATGGAATTGAAATACGAATCAACGATCATAATATATTTATTTCAAATTAATTAGTTAATTCAAGGTGATCCCAACTAGAGAAATAATTCTCTGATTATAAACTTCACGGAAACATATATTTTATTATAAATGTTTGCCTGATAGTGTTTGAAACGTCCCATGACATCTGCATCTTTATCTATAAAAGGCTGTATTTATCATTTTGACTCATCTATTTGAAGCTCAACTTCTTTAGTTGATTTTTCATTGAATAACATCTTGTACCTGTCAGGAATGCCAATCAATACAACAGTTCGCAAAAGCACCGTTAATTAACTAAGTCATTTTTATCCAGTGCATAGACATTCTTCAGCTATAACAAATTTGTTGTTGGAATAGTTTCGAATAAAAAAATCTACTAAACTGCTTACAAATATCATTCATAATATCAGCTTAAATTTATGAATTATTTAAAAGAGGTTCAAAGTAGAGACAGTAAAATAGCAAAGTGGCTTACTAATAGTCTAATACCCAAGTTAGCAGAGAACGCTTAATTTGACTTGTATACACCGGAGCCCCAGGTTCCATCCCGCTACCGAACGTACTGATATCAGTCATATCAGTCGAGATGCAAATTACAAATGCCAATCGATTCTCTCCTTCCCACTTTCTTACAGGCGAGCAATTAACTAGCACTCGTATCGTTTATAAAGAACATCAAAAGAAAGAAATCAATTCCAACACATTACACGAATTTGTAAAGAATAATGATAATTATTATTATACAAATTATAACAGCAAAAAAGGGTAGATAGTGGAGTGGGAAGATTGAAGACTGAAGACGTAAGTAATAAAACATAAAATCCTGAAGGCAGCAGCTTTTATAAGAAGCCCTCATTAAGCCCCTTAAATACCTTTCCAGCTATGTATTAGATACCTGTAGGTCGCCGCTTTCCGAACCTCCCACAATCCACATAGCTCTCTACCTGTGCCTTGCCGACGAGCAGATGCATGATCTTGCTCAACGTCTTGCTCCAGCCAGCATCCAGCATCCGAGACGACCTGCGAGTGCGACCAGCCGAGAGAATGGGGCTCTAATTGGTAATCGAAAACGTAGGTATACTAGAACGTCCAGACACCAACGAAGATTTCTTTTTCTTTCTTTTTTTACTTGTTTAATTGACAATAGTGATATAATGAGAAGAAGGAATGTAAGAAGTAATTGACACGGGGTTGAGGATTTAGAATGATTAAGAATTGCGGTGTGGATGAATGGCTAAAATTATTTTAGAGTATACTACTTTCTTATTTACATTTGTTAAATGCTTATGTTCCGGATTCCGGAATGTTCTCTGAATCTAATAGCATAACATGGTATCAGCTCAAGTCTAGCAAAAAACGTCTCATTTATGTCTGTTCGACTTTTGACTGCGACCAACCAGCCTCTCGTGCCAGCGACTGGCTGATACATCCCCTGATCAGAAAGAAGCCAATTACTAATTAGTATATTTCCCTGAGCAAAACAAACAAAAGAAAACAACAGCACAGTTGCAAGAATGATATGTGACACAAACGGATGAAACTATCTGTTAGACATCTGTGTCCTGTACCACGCGTTGCCCCCCTCCCCCCTCCCCCCACCCACACGCACACAACAATGGGATACCGCGCTGCTAGAATGGTAACAATGTGAAAAACACAAAAACATTGCCGTTGAAACGATCCGACAAGCCTGGAGGCAAAGTGAGCCTCTAATGCCCCCCTTTACCTCTCTCCCACCCTCTAAAAACCAGCGTAAACTCTACGACCAATCAGAAGCATTCCCATCTTACTAACAACCAATGAAATTCATCGGACCATCTCCAAAGAGAGTGCAACACATACTTCGGTTCGGAATCTTCAGAGTCAGTGTTGACTTCGCAACAAGATCACATACATTCGTGGACTCTCCAAGCTACATTCGTTTAGTGAGAGATATTAAATAATCATCGGGTGTGTTTCTCCAAATAGTTCTTCACAATGGTGGAAGGTGATCCTCTAAAAGGTGGAGGGGTGATTTAAACCAGGTCTAAGATAACGGTTCTCGAAGATATTGAGAAGAAGCCATGTGGTTACGTTCACATGCTGTCATCAGGAACAACATCGTCAGGGTAGTTTTCCTTCTGGTAGTTCATTATCAACTAGCAGAATGCAACTGGATGTAAGTCACTTAAACTAATATTTAATATTTTTTTACCTCGAGTAGGTAAATAATTTTTCATGGGGATGTTGAATTTCAAAAAAAACAATTAGAATGTTCTTGGAAAATGAGTTGATGATTTATAATAATGTTGAATTAACCTCGATGAGTCAGACTAATGAAAACAATTTAAGTATACATTTGTATAAGTCATAAAATCCACTTTTATGACCATCTTAAATTTTACTGTATAAAAGTTTACAAAAAAATCGCTCTGTCAAATTTCTCTATTTTATAACTTAAGGGTGGCAAAATAGAGAGAGAGGATTTATACCATGAATTGTCATTAATATTATAAAGCAAAGACATAGTCCACAATGGCGTGCGTGCTAAAGACCATTATTTATTCGCCTAACACCAGGTATACTCGTACCTTGGCTGTGTCAATATTTGTCTCATGTTTGTTGTAGCATAACGTGCTTACAAACTCTGCCGGTAACACGGAATGCGACTGGCATATCGAAAACAACTACCTAAAAGCAACAAACTTGTAAACTAAAGGGTAAAAACATGTTCTGATTTCCCTATCAAAGTTCGTAAAAAACAGAAATACTCATGTAATGCTAAACGTAGTTCTACCTACTAATTTTCAAAACTCAATTTTTCATGAACGTTGTTAAAAGAGAGCTTAAATCGTGTACTGGCTTGTATCATACAGAGGAACATAGAGTACAAAAACTCTAATAATACCTATAGAAATGCTTTAGGTTGGAATATTAAAAAAAAAATTGATCATAGAACAATCGATTTTCAATTGAGCAGACAAGACAATATCAGGATTTGGCGCTGATAACCTCGCTGTTGAGCGCCATAAACCATAATATCTATATATAATCAGGATTCTTTTGGAAACTAAATTGTATTAACAATACACTGAAAAACTTTAAAACGATCATTGCCAGACATTTACATTAATTCGTAGGTAATCAAATGTGGCTTTTACAAAAGTTATGTTGTTAAACTTCTAATTGAACTTTTCAAATTTTTAAAATGCCTGATTGAAAGTCCCGTTCATGCATTGACGTTTCGTTTTCTTCAAGTTGTTATTCATTCAGTAAAATTCCACACGACAACCAAACTTGTCGTTCTTTTCAATTGATTCATTTTCAAAGAAAATCCTACTCGACAATAGCCCCATCCTCTTACCTTTAACACGGGTCTTTCATTCTCACCATAGCATAGGCAATCGTTTACCTGACTGATCAAAGGTAATTTACTTTTTAAAAAAATAGCTACAATAACTTTCGATTCAAAGGCAATTTATAAATGAAACGGATCGATCCCCTAATAGTAGCTTTGAGAAACCAAAAGCTTGTACTTTCTTCTGTCATGCAAGTCCCGGATTGATCTTGTCATGGATGCGAGTGGCCGACCCATCCTTGCATGGTTATTGATTATTATAAGCTATTCATGAATAGTTCATTTGTGATCCTTTTAACAGCTTACCAACTAACTAGTTACTTTGATCTGATCGGCGAAATCAATACGTTCATTTCATCATTAATGAATGTAGAAGAGAGGAGTTTATTATCAAAAAGCAACATGTCCAAAAATTCACTTTTTTGTTAACGATGGTTCCTAGTGCTATAAAACCATGCGGATCTGAAAATGTAATTTGTTTGCTACAAAAGTCAACATATCCTGTAGGTAGTAATGAGCTCGTGAATATCGACGTTTGTAACAAAAAGGCACATGTCCATAAAGTTTTGTTATCAAAGTGCAACATGTCCAATTGTTGTTTGAATTTTAAAACAAACCAAACCACAATACATTATGATACAATTCTATTTGCACATGTTTTCTTGATTTTGTTTCAAAATGCAACATGTCCAATGGGTTAGTTTCAAAACGCAACAAGTCCAAAATTAAAAGATTCATTAGGAAAAGATTAGAAAAATATTGAAGTTACTTTTTCAGCATTCCAATTCAATTTTTTTTGTTTGCATTTTAAAACCAATCAAAATGCAATCCTATTTGCAGACAATTAGTTACAAGTTTTTCGTTGTTTCTGAACAATATAGGTGAATGGACATGTTGCTTTTTGAAAACAAACTCCTCGAGGTAGAACGTGAATATACTGAATATATCACTATTAACATTTTTTAACAAATATAAAAATATAGGTACCTACACGCCAAAAGTGGCAAAAAAATATAATCTTCTATATAATATATTTGGGTCGGGGAGGGGGGGGGGGGGGGTGTTATATAAAAATAATTAGGTGTACTAATAGTCGGTGTTTCCATTTTTAAGTCGCAGTATAATGTTTCATTCGGAGTTAATAATTACAAAAACGTGGTCCGTGCTCAAACAGAAAGATACATTTATTTGTAAAAATGATAAGTTCAAAAGTCGAGATACCTATCTGTAGAAGGTATTTGATTGTTTTGTTTTGTATTGGAAAAACAAATTTCTAGCGTCATGTTTCGTTGTCTCACTGCTCTGTTTTGTTATAAACTATACATGTAGTTTTATATATTTTGTTATTTCCTTATAACCTCATTTAATTTATAATATTGTGTATGTATGTATGGACTGCGTTTTACGTGGATTATTGAATTGATCGATGGAATCCTTCACATAACTTGAAATTCATCAGATGAAGATGCAGATGAAGATGTACAGCAGCCTCGTTATGTTCTGATAAACCAGTTTTGCAAATCATCCCTCTGTATACAAATATCTGTACTTTAGGCAACTTATACTACGTCTGTGTGACTGGTAGTCGCGATATGGGATAGGTTTTATCAGGACATATAGAGGTGACTACCTAGGTATAAATTGCGTTTTGTTTGATTTTAAGGTGGCGCGATCACTCGAGGCATAGTCTCAGATCTTCATGATTCTTTGTCTACTTATTGATAATCATAACATACACAATACCTGAAAAATTTAAACACTTCTCGTGTCTAGATTCTGAGATAATTTGAGTTTTCTCCCCCATGTTATCTTATGGCAGACAAGTAAAATCGTGTAATTTTTAAGCTAAAATGAAGATCTAATTTTTTTGTACCGTTAGATTTTAACAGAAAACTTTTTTCTGGTAGACATACGGACATACTATCAGGAAAAAAATTAAAAACAATACCAACGTGTTCTAGTTTAAAAGTTATTAACCAAATTCGAAATGATTTTCCTATACCTCCCATGTTAAAGTTTTGTACATTCTCAAAAGACATACATTATTGGGCGGGAGTTGCAAACTACAGGACTATAAATGAGTATTTTTTTTTATCTAAATATAGTTGAACTTTTGTAAAAAGTTTAATTTCAAAAATAATTAAAAATGTGATATATCGAGTGATCGCGTCACGTTAAATTTGAACAGAAAGGGTTGTGAATTTTGGTTATCATTTGTTTCTCAATATCAGTCAACTCTCTTATTAGGCCAAGCAACCAAGCATTTAACCCGGAACAAATTGCAAGATTTGTCTTTTTCATCAGACCTTATTCAGAAAAATTCTCTGATTAGGTACAGAAAAAAGGTTTTCAGCACAAATGTGTTAGGAAATTGCCTAAAATTACGTGTCAAGTTAAAATTTTTAGAATATAAAATACATTTTTTTAAGAAACACAAAACACATTTTGCATTTCTTTTTCGACAAATAAAATGCTCTATATTAAGATATAACTCACAAAAAAAATCAGATGAAGTTTGCAGTTTTTGCGTCTGATAATAGCTTGCTTTAAGGGATGTTTGGGCCTCTTTGAAACCGGAAGTGATATGCTATCTTAAAAAACGGCTGAATGATTGGAAATTTTATCGCATGTGCAGTTTTGTCCTATGATGATACCTTGCCCTAAGCTTTTTTGTGCCGCCATTTTGAGACCGGAAGTTACAATATATCTCGAAAACGGCTTGTTCGATTTGGACGAAACTTGGGCCAATGGATTTGGACGGTCATCTTTTTATGACAGAACAACAGTAAAACTAGAAATAAGAAATTAACAAACCGGAAATAACGTCATAAAAGTTCAAAATGTTTCTAAATCCCTCTTCTCACTATAATTGCAATATTCAGCCGCCTATATAGCCTAATAGTTAGCCTTCGTTGCTTGGCCTATACGACGCGTTCTAGGCGAGAATGATTTAGGTAGATCAAAATGTGCCACTTGATCAGTATCTAAGACCTAAGCGATTGAAATCAATTGAGAATTAAACTAACTAAGGACAATATTTGTCTATTTTTTGAGAACTACCCGAGATTGGAATTTGCTGGATGAACTGGATTTGACAGAAGATATGAACAGTAGCGAAGGAAAGTCAAGGGAAATGAATGGATTGTAGAGAGATGGGAGGAATGAGAAAGTAAATAAGATTTTGGAAGAAGAATTGTGGATTATAATGTTTATATAGATTTTGTTTTTGTAAATTGTATTGGAATTTGTTTGTATTGACTACAATTATTAGTTTAGTTTTTGGTTATTTTTCTATAAGTACTTATTTGAAATTATGATATTTATTGTGTACGTAATTAGTTACTTATCACCGTTTTTTTAAAAGAAAATGTGAGTAACAACCATAAATAATTAAATATTATAACAGATTGAAATGCAATGTCTATACGCCAAGAAATAATGTAATACCTAGGTATAAAAATTTTAAGCATTTTGTTACAAGGAATGACTAGAATATTTGCCCAAATTGTTGCACATTAACAAAATTAATGGTTATTATGGTTCTACCCTATAATAATATATCCCACTTAGAAATTTCTTACTTGAAAATTTGAATAGAAAACACATTATTCTGTGTAATGAAACAAAAGACCCTAAAAAAAAGTGTAAATCATCTTTACAGTCCCGCAAAAGGATAAAGCAGCATCCCTTTTAGATAGCATAGCTAATGAGATGGTCATCATTCATAAATAGCTGGAGCCATTGACATCAGACACGTTGTTGATGCGCCAAGATCTCACAAGAGAACGCGAAGCTTTTTTCAAATCGGGTGAGAAAAAATCAAGGTAAAGACAATTATCGAATTTTTGTTTTGAAACGTACATTTCCTTTTGTTTTTGATTGCAATTCAGCCCCGTGGTACAGGCAGTGGTAAAACACAGTCGAGCGGAAGCAAACTGTTCAATATACAAAACCAAGGAGACGTAATTCTTGAGGTCCTGGCTTTGATTTCAGTGACACTATTCCGATTGTGGTTTACCGTGATGAATACAATTACTTAGTTTTGTCGAGATGCATGAAATCTGATTGTTTAAATTTCATATTTGCAATGATTTTCTTGTCAAAGGTAAAATGTTTGACGGCTGAGAGTGAAGCAACCAACTCCCAAGGTGAGCAACTATCAGACCAAACTATTTTATTTTTATATATTTTTTTTCTTGGATTTATTGGAAAAGTCAAAAGTATTGGCAATTCGAATTTTGAAGTCAGGCGCGACATTTTTTCTGACCTGTAACAGATTCTTGAACAGAACTGCGATTGGTTTTGTCATTCTTGAGTTGCAAGACTGCGGCGTCCAAATACCATAGCTTATAGGTAGATTGAAGAAGCATTGGGTCTACAGGCATCTACATCTACATTCATCTACAGGCAGTTATTCAATTATGAAAATAATGCGCATTTGCTACTGAAATATCATAAACCGAATATGGTTTTCAGTTGATTTTCATATTATTATGAAGTAATTAATAACAAATGCCATTTCGTCTGATTTTGAAGCGTTTTTGCTATCATGGAAAAATAAATTTGATAGACTACCTAATATTTACCATCCGAAAGACTGTAATACTAGAGTTCAATATATAAGACTATTTGTTAATATTGTTTCAAATGAATCCAATTTATTTATATTTGTTGGTTCAAAACCATATCTAAATATCTCACTTCTCAAATTCATCAAATAAAGAAGTAGCCATCATTTCAACAAATAACTGGATTGAAAATGAAATATACCAATAGTTATGAGTAGAGTCAGGATTTTTAGGCAGTATGAACCCACAAAAAAGCAAAATAAAATGCCAAAAAAGGCTTAAAGGCAGTATCAAACCCCTCAAAATAGGCAGTATAAGCGTTAAAAAGGCAGTACGATATCATCGGCAAAATCGTAACTATACGCCATGAAAAATGTGAAAATAATGTGGATAGTTGGGATCAGCTAGAAATCTCATATTTCATGATTTCATTAAACAAGTATTTTTTTATTTTTCAACATGTCCTTTGGTATTATACAATGAATACACTTAATGCAAATTTACATGCAATACAACAGAAGTAGGTACTATAATTAGGAGGATAAAAGCAAATTCATGCCACTTCGCATTTCCATTCCACTTCGCATTTGCCAGCTGGAAAAACAGTTTTCGATTCACATTTTTAAATTGAATATATAGTTTATGTTGTACCGTATAATGTATTTAGAATAGGTAGATAAGTACCTACCTACAGAGAATTAAAATTAATATTGATTTTGATTTACAAGCAAATTTACCATTTTGATTTTATTATTTATCGGGAATATTTCGGTAAACCTAGGACGATTATGCTGAAAACAGTGAGTTGAAAGTATACCTAGTGAAAATAGTATAAAAGTAGCAAATAGGCAAAATGAGCCGAAAATGCCAAAAAAGGCAGCATTAAATGTCCAAAAAAGGCAGTATAATTTCTCAAAATGCCATAAAAAGGCACTATCAACCCAAAAAGGCAAAAAAGGCAACATCAAGTGGGTATATTTAAAATCGGCATGGCATGTCATGAAACGGATATATCCCTGATTTTGCCGGTCCTAAGGAGCATATTCAGAAATAGGCATTTGCCTGAAAATCCTGACTAGTAATATGAGTTTGTAAGGCTGCTTCATCGATGCGATTTCAAACACGAACCCGAAAGACTGTTGGCAAGATGAAGGGCTTCAGTCACATTGGACAATATCTGGCTATTAATAAAAACAAATTATTTCAGTGTTTACCTTTTCTGGTTACAATGATATTGATTTTATAAATATATCTGTCACAGCTATGACAATAATTCCTGATCAGCACAAAAAATCACGAAATATATCAAATAATCTGATTTTTTCGTCAACTGTAAAAACTGAAATTTACTTACAGTTTTCAGCAGTTCTTGTTTCGCTAATCAGGGCCATCTTGGAAAACTAATTTATTATAAAACATTTAAAAAAAATAAAAATTATAGTTAATTAATGACAAGTGTGAAGTGACTGATACTTGTATATTGCTATAAGTATTCATGTTATATTATACAAAGAATTATGAAAGACAAACTTGAAGGGGTTGCAAATATCATCATCGATAAGTGACAGTCTCATGCAATCTGCTTTCGTACGAAATATGGAATCTAAGCCAGCGAAACAAATTGTGTTTTCTAAGCCAGTGAAAACTAGTGTACACTTTCAGTTAGAGTTTCCATTTTGGTTCTTATGATCAATTGAAACCATTTATTTGGCTTTATATCTTAAGTTACACAGACCTACGTTAAAACAAGAATGACATTCTTGTAATTTTCAACTCAATTTCAAGTCATTACAGAAATTTGAATTTTAGTTCCTCTCAGTGTCGGACTGGGATAAAATTTCTTACCGGGCAACAGATTAGAAACCGGCCCACGGTAAAAAAAGCGGCCCATTTTCAGAATGAACTTTTTTTGGCAAAACTATGCTACAAGCCAGCGGCAGGCGCGTAGGTACTTTATTTTGGGTGGGGGTTAAAATTATCGGTGATCAATGAATGTAAGAAAAAGGTAATGCGCAGCCACAAGGGGGACCCAGGTAGCCCCGCAGGGCATTTTATGAATTTTTGATATAAAATAATCGAATTTGAAGCTATTTGAAGAATTTGAAGAATTTAAAACGTGTTATATGCATTATCCTGTGGAAACTTTAGACTCATGTGATATAATCTGAAACCATATGTTTTATAGAAACCCAATTGGCCCCGCAGGGAATTTTTTGAGTTTTTGATCCAAAATAATCGTTTTTGAAGCTATTTTGGCCAGGGGATCGAACCCGAACCTGAACCCGAACCCGTAACCCGAAAAAACCCGTAATTTTGTGAACCTGAACCCAAACCTGAACCCGTATTACATTTTTGTCTGAACCTGAACCCGAACCTGAATCCTTATAAATAATATTTGTGAACCCGAACTTGAACCCGAACCCATATTTTTAAGGGTTTTTTATGGGTTTTCAAATTAAATAAAATACATTTTATATTTAATAATTTGAATCAATCTTAATGTAACTCATGGCCTTTAGTGTCCCAAATTCGTTTAAGCAGGGAGTAAAATGAAAAATCTCCCTGCGGGGCTAACTGTAGGTATGTCTGAAATCCCAATTCTGCCATCATTTCGCATTAATCATCAAGTCATCGCACATTCTAATTCTTCGACTGGATCTAAGTACTAATTTTATAGAAAACAAAGCATTTAAAAAATAACATTTAATGCCCTAGAAAACCTTTTAAAAATATGTTTTTTATAATGAATGTGTGTTTCAATTTCCTAAAACCTTGGTACCAGCATACTTTTTTGTGTCAACCAAATTTTTTTAGAAAATCAAAACGCCTTTACAAATTATATGCCAAAAATCGCGTAAATTCAGGCTGATCATTCAGTCCCCCCCCCCCCCCCCGCAGTCCCCAATGCTTTATCCTGCGTACGTCTATGAGTCCCATGCGTCAGTACGACATGCGTTCAATGATAAAGCATTGACCAAAAAATAAAATTTTAAGTCAAATTAAATGAAGTTTGTTGATATAATTCAAATTTACTAAACTGTACACCAGAAAATGAATTGGTCTGGAACACAAATATGTATAGATACATACTTATTAATCTAAGTGTAGAGCCGGACCCGAACCCGAACCCGAACCTGAACCCGTAAACGATCGGGTTCGATGCCCTGATTTTGGCATTAATTTCAAAGAAATGTAAACTTGGGGTATGCAATAATCTTGGGGAAACTTTAGACAAATGAGATAAATATGAAATTTGTATTATAGGAACCCAATTTGCCCCGCAGGGCATTTTTTGAGTTTTTAATATAAAAGAATCGGATTTGAAGCTATTTTGGCATCCATTTCAAAGAAATTTTAAATTTTGGATATGCATTAGGTATCCTGTGGAAACTTTAGACAAATGTGATATAATCTGAAACTATTTGTTTTTAGAAAACCCAATTGGCCCCGCAGGGCATTTTTTGAGTCTTTGATACAAAATAATCGACTTTGAAGCTATGTTGCATCCATTTCAAAGAAATTAAAAACGTGTGATATGCAATATTCTTGGGAAAACTTTAGACAACATGCAATATATAATCTGCAAATTTTATTATTTTATCAAACCCCTAAAGGCCCTGGCAGGGAATTTTTTGAATTTCTAGTAAAAGATAATGGATTATGAATCGGTTTTTTAATTCCTTTTATGAAGGTTGCAATAAGCAACAGAACAGCAATGATCAAAATAAGTTTCTATGTGTTTTGGTATCAAATTAGTCGTATTATTATTAAATTGTATTCATTTGTGAATTTTCCTTCCGTTCCCACCAAAAATTTTCTTCGATTTTGCTATAGTCACCATGAATTTTCTGGTCCTGCTACAGAGTCTGAATTAATACAAAAAAAATCTTCGAGCGCAGCCAATCTATTAGGAAGCAGAAAATATCAAAACAATTGGATCATTTTTTTAGAAAGCTGATAGCTGAAGGATATTCCGACAATGTAAACAGTCAATTGCAGTGCGGCTCGGCCCGAACTTGAAGAACCGTTTGAGTAATCATCCTAGGTTTGAGCGGCCCTGACAGACGAGTTCCGATATCATATTATCACACCACACCACAGTATACAATACTCTAAGATAAGAATACCTTGCAATTGAAGTAGATGGTGTGCTTAATGGGGTGATCTACGTAACATTGTAATTCTAGACTATGAATTAAGTAGAGATACTTTATGGAAGTCGACACCGGCCCTTTTCTACAGGTCGATCGGCCCATTTTGAACCGGCCCACCGGGCATTGCCCGGTTGCCCGGCGGCCCAGTCCAACACTGGTTCCTCTAATTGTGACATATGTTTAGTTGTCTTTGCAGTTTGCAGTATAACTCAAGTAGTGGTCTACAGAGCGACTAGATATTCATTCATGATCATTTATCAAAACAAGTTAAATATGACGAAAGATTTTGTTCATTCTAGAACAGAAAGAAGTTGAGAGCGAACAACATGGCGAAGGAAGTCTCCATTTGTCTCTTTCCATGGCATAAGCAATAGCATAATAGCATAATTCTAGCATATATGCAAATGTTGCCAAAAGTGTAGGCAATAAACAAATCTGACAGTGGCAATCCAACGGTCATAAATCTCATATTTAGAGTTATTTTTTTTTATGAAAGACAGATTTGCAATTTCTTATGTAATAATGTGTTTTGTTATATTTGTACTTGTGGGCTTGCCCGTTACAAATAAAGGATTAATAAATAATATATAAATAAATAAGATAATAATATTGCTCCATTAGTTAATTGTATTTTTTGTATTGAATCAATAAACCAAATAATAATATTAATAATAATAGTACCTATACGCAATATTTATTTATCCATACACATTTCCCAGTTAAAGATTCATCTGAAAAAGTGATTTAACTTAATATTCATAGCCTTGACACATTTCTTTCCTCCTGATTACGTCACGTGCCAGAAGCCAATAGCAATCTCTTCATATTACATTATTCTTCGGGCAATGCAACCAGCAGCGATCAAGAACCCCTGTAGTACACCCACCTCCAAGTGTTCGTACTGTGTTTCTCATAAGAGCACAATGTATAAACCGGTAGGAACACTTGGAGGTGAGTGTACATAGCAATGTTTTTACTTGTAGTAGATTGCCATTTGAAGATATCCTCAATTTACCATCATATTAATTACACTTGACATTTTACAGATCTTGTATAGAGATAGAAGGGAGAAAGTCAATTTCAATGATTTTGAAGGAGATCAGTAAAACTAGAATAGTCTGTCATTGTTCAACCTTGTTGTAATGGTGACACTGGTTATTTTGAAATAGGATTTGATGATTTTCAAGCTAACCGCGTAGAGCTTGATCCTGCTACTCGGGAGAAAGAAGTTGTCAAGTTATTTGGGCATCTCCCACATTAGTTAGAACGGCACGGCATCTAACTTCTTGTTGTCGCCAGGTACTTGGGCATCTCGGGCGTCTCACCGCAAGTCCAGAGGGACGCCGGCATCGTGGCGACGCCTGGTGAGCACGACGACGCCGACGACGCCGCCGCCCGTGCCGTCTGCAACTCCTTGCCAGGCCTCGTCGACCCCCAGATCAAAGTGTGCATGAGGAATCCGGGCACGATACTCTCAGTCTCCGACGGCGCTAGAAGAGGGATACAACAGTGTCAATATCAGTTCAGAAATGAGAGGTGGAATTGTACCACTCAAAATGATGTGCAAAGTGTGTTTGGATACATTCTCGAGAGAGGTAAGTGACAATTCAGCACTCGTCTTAGTATCTAGTGGAGCGGTCGCTCCACCCAGCCAAGTCGTACCGTACACTCACACTCACTCAACATACCGTAAATGCCTAATAAACTGAGGAGCAGACCAAACACTTTTACTGTAAGCAACAACATGGCATTTTCGGCCTACTGGATCTTAAAATTCTAAAATCTCACATTGTTGCGGAATATCTTAATTTCGAGCTATGGCCCACCCCACCCCCTATACCAAATTTGGGAACAACAGGTTATGTCATTTGCGAGCTAGAGGGCCGTGAAAACAGTAAAATTACACCCCTTTTAAAAGCTATCTTCTTCTTCTTCTTCTTCAGATATCAGGAAACACTGTTGACAGGGCCACAGCCTAAACTGGTTAACCGATCGATCTGAAATTTTTACCACATGTGCACTTTTGGCGTCTGATGATACCTTGCCCTTACGAATTTTTTGTGCCGCCATTTTGAAACCGGAAGTGACGTCATATCTCGAAAATGGCTGAACCGATCGGAACGAAATTTTCGCCAATCGATTCAGACGGTCATCTATATGAAATATCAATAGTTGAAATAGATATGCACTATTATCAAAACCGGAAATGACGTAAACAATATGCCAAATCTGACTAAAATCATCTCTTATAACAATAACTACATATTCAGAAGGCTTATAATGTTACATAACATTTATAGATAAAACATTTAGATGGCAGTGATGTCAGCCGCAATTTTGAAAACCTGAAGTGATGCGATAACTCGAGAACGGCTGGACCGATTGGAACGATGCTTTCGCAATTCATCATGGAATATAATTTTAAGCTTACATTTAGCACCAAACACAATTATTCTCCTTAGAAACCAAATCACAAAGGCGTATTTTTTAAAGGAATTATAGTCATTGGTGACACAATATATGTTACAAGTTGTAAGAATAAACTGAAAAAAGGAGTGATATCCCTATAAAAAACACTCCGTGTAAAAATACCAGCCAAGTCTCTTCAAATAAAAAAAGTAGAAGAAATCTTAAAATTATCAACACTGAAAAGTAGTGATATCAAAAAATGGCCAAGTCAAAACTTTTCAAAAAATACTTGGCGCATCGTTTCTTAGGAGATTATAGATATATTTTATGTATAGATTAGTATATTTGATTTCCGGTTTACTTCTATACTAATGCACGATGCGCCAAGTATTATTTGAAAAGTTTTGACTTGGCCATTTTTTGATATCACTACTTTTCAGTGTTGAATTTTAAGATTTCTTCTACTTTTTTTATTTGAAGAGACTTGGCTGGTATTTTTACACGGAGTGTTTTTTATGGGGATTTAAAATATCTGGTGAAGCTGGGTTCAAGCCCGGTGTAAAGGAATGTTTTACTGAAGCACGCAACTTATGCTTATCATAACCCGGTGTTGATGATCATGATATTAATATCATCATCATCGTTACTGGTGTATGATTATTGATTAAAATCCTACGACTACGAATATCCCGGTATATGACGATGACGACGACGACGACGACGACGACGACGACGACGACGACGACGACGACGACGACGACGACGAGCCAATGTTGGTCTTAATGACTATGCAAAATATGAGTTTGATCAAATTTATCAAAGACCATTTTCATTTTTCAACCCTCACGAGATATTTATTTAAATTTTAACCAATGAATGGATTTAAAAAAAATTAGGGTCTGCAAACAGAGAAGGTTGGTTTTACATGTGTGCAAAATTTCAGATCGATCTGTGAAACGATGCAACCTGTGTATCGGTTAATATTTTTTTTGTCTCGGGTTTAACGTCGCACTGTTCTGCAGCAAGGCTAATGGCGACGGATGAATGATTATGATGATGATTGGGAGATGATGGTGAAGAGTAGGTAAGGATGGAAGGTGGGAAGGAGGCGGTCGTGGCCTATTAGTAGGGTACCTTCCCAGCATTTGCCTGTCGACTGAGGGAAACCAACGAAAAAACCTCAGTCAGGAAGGACGGCCGCAAGAATCGAACCCGGGCCTCCGGAATACAAGTTTCGAGCGTTACCACTCAGCCAACCTGTTCCGTTAAGTATCGGTTAATAGCAGAGAGAAAAAAAACAGGTGTCCGTGCCAAAAGAGCCAAAAGAAGACGCTCGCTTCGCTCGCTTAATTATTTTGGTTTAACGGCGCGTCAACGACGAGGCTATATTGCGCACATTAATGTTTACTTTATACTTTGATTATAAGTGGAGGACATGGGGATGGTTCGACCTAACGGGCCCGATCCGGGGGAGTCCAGCACTGGTGGGAAGGCCAGGCCGGAATGGGGACGGACCGGGGGGTGTGAGGATTCGGGCTGGCGGGACCCGATTTCCAATTCAAGGGAGGGCATGGCTAGGTCGACCCTGGCTGCTCTTTGTCTGGGCCTCACCACTGACCTGTCCGGCATTGGTAGCCCTTACACATGAGCATATGTTCGCCGGCCTAGCTGCAGTGGATCATGTCCAATACAATCCCCACCACCGCGCTATGGTAGCAGCCGTCGGGGATGTCGCGTGTTGTAGAATCACATCTCGAATGAATTCCCTCTCACCTCATTGAGTACAATTGAACCCAAAAGTCGTGTTTGGTCACTAGTCAAGTGGTATCGGTCGGTCTACACAACGTATATGAATAATATTAATGGGATATAACAATTATATATTTAACTAATTAAAACGTTGGCCATTTGATTTGGCCATTTCGTTGAACTCTCCAACCCACACATCCAGAACTTTCAGTTCGACGATACTATAGAGAGAAAAATGTATTTCAATTGAAATAATGCATATATTTTGAACATCCTAGTAATTTAAAGATAAAATTATCATTTAAAATACCAACAAATTAAATTTAAATTTAAATTTGTATTACATAAATGTCTATTTTTCTCGTATTCATTATAAATACATTTATTTGATCCCTATCAATAAGTTTTTCTGTCAGTGCAGTGTGAAGAACTACTTGCGTTTTGGTCAGCCGTCAAGAGTGTCAGATGAGCTATTTGAACACTTTTCTCGACAAAATGTAATATTCCAGTCCGTTTTAATTTTGATATTTTATATTTGGACGCTGAAAACGTACACTGTTGTGACAAATAACTTAAATTCACAATTCAATTAAAAATCAGTACAAATAATACGTATTCTTGGAAAAATCTACACAACCATGTACATGGTGCTCTTATATTACAAGTCTTCCAAAGGGGATTGATATGTTTAATGTGTTTTGTTAAATATGGATCAATTGTTTGAATAAAATTATAATAGTTGACAATCCGTTCGAAATTTTCAGATTAAACAGAATAATTAAAAGTTAACAAGTGAGCTTTCGAATTTCCAAAAGTGTTTTTGCCGAGTGACAGTCAGAACGTCGTATCGAATCTCGAATTCTATTTCTGTGTCTACTGTCAAATGCTTGATTGATTGATTCATGATTTAATTAAAATGCACGCTGTCATTTGTAGAATGTCTGTAATGAAAACGCAATGAACTTAATTGGACGAAACAAATGCGATGCTGAACTAAGATATTCATCCGCTTGATTATCAAATTGGTTTTTCAATGGAGCAGGAATTGGAATCTGAACAGAGTAAATGAGAGTTTGCAACAGGATATCTTGATCTGTGATTGTTTCATTGTTGCTCACTGCACTGACGTTTCTTTTAGTAAAGCCATACACTGGGAGATATTGTGTGAATAAAATATTTTTAAATTGAATTGAATAAAAAACCCAGCATTTTCAAGTAATCTAGTTGTGGTGCACTTCTTTTTGATTTATCAATTTAGTCAACAAATACACTAAAATAACAATAACTGTTTAATGTGTGTGAAATTAGATATAATGCTTATCTTATTTACCATACAAAATTTGAACGATATCGGACAAACTGTTTATTTTAAAGTGACAGCTCTCATATGACATTAGTGTGTGCGCAAAAATTTAGATCGATTAGTTTATTGGTGCAAACAGGGGCCATATTCTAGAACTTTTAAATTTCAAATTCTGATGGAATTCGATTCACGGCCATAGATTAACGTTGAATATGGAATCGAATTCCATCAGAATTAGGAATTTAAAAGTCCTAGAATAAGGACCTTAGGCCTTATTGGGCCATGTTAAGGACCTTGGGCCTTAACATGGGCATCATGTTTTTGAAAACAAAAACATGAACATGAACAGTGAAAATGCGCTAAGATTATTCTATAGCAACTCGACAGCTTAATAATAATGACTCAGAATACGGCCACCACAACTAGAACGAACCTTTTAAACACCATTCGATTCGAAACATTCCATCATCTATAAGAATAAGAATAATAGGTAGGACAAATTGTAAATATGTTGGAGTTTGTGCTGCCCTAAGACAAGAGTACGCAACCATGGTCAATGCAAAAGCTTTGTGATAGATGCAGCATCCAATGCTTTGCCATAGATAGATGCAGCATCCAATCATAGATAGATGCAGCATCCAATGCTTTGCCACAGATAGATGCAGCATCCAATGCTTTGCCATAGATAGATGCAGCATCCAATGCTTTGCCACAGATAGATGCAGCATCCAATGCTTTGCAACAGATAGATGCAGCATCCAATGCTTATCCAATGCTTTGCCATAGATAGATGCAGCATCCAATGCTTTGCCACAGATAGATGCAGCATCCAATGCTTATCCAATGCTTTGCCACAGATAGATGCAGCATCCAATGCTTTGCCATAGATAGATGCAGCATCCAATGCTTTGCCACAGATAGATGCAGCATCCAATGCTTTGCCACAGATAGATGCAGCATCCAATGCTTTGCCACAGATAGATGCAGCATCCAATGCTTTGCCACAGATAGATGCAGCATCCAATGCTTTGCCACAGATAGATGCAGCATCCAATGCTTTGCCACAGATAGATGCAGCATCCAAAGCTTTGCCACAGATAGATGCAGCATCCAATGCTTTGCCACAGATAGATGCAGCATCCAATGCTTTGCCACAGATAGATGCAGCATCCAATGCTTTGCCACAGATAGATGCAGCATCCAATGCTTTGCCACAGATAGATGCAGCATCCAAAGCTTTGCCACAGATAGATGCAGCATCCAATGCTTTGCCACAGATAGATGCAGCATCCAATGCTTTGCCACAGATAGATGCAGCATCCAATGCTTTGCCACAGATAGATGCAGCATCCAATGCTTTGCCACAGATAGATGCAGCACCCAATGCTTTGCCACAGATAGATGCAGCACCCAATGCTTTGCCACAGATAGATGCAGCACCCAATGCTTTGCCACAGATAGATGCAGCATCCAATGCTTTGCCACAGATAGATGCAGCATCCAATGCTTTGCCACAGATAGATGCAGCATCCAATGCTTTGCCACAGATAGATGCAGCATCCAATGCTTTGCCACAGATAGATGCAGCATCCAATGCTTTGCCACAGATAGATGCAGCATCCAATGCTTTGCCACAGATAGATGCAGCATCCAATGCTTTGCTTCAGATAGATGCAGCATCCAATGCTTTGCCACAGATAGATGCAGCATCCAATGCTTTGCCACAGATAGATGCAGCACCCAATGCTTTGCCACAGATAGATGCAGCACCCAATGCTTTGCCACAGATAGATGCAGCATCCAATGCTTTGCCACAGATAGATGCAGCATCCAATGCTTTGCCACAGATAGATGCAGCATCCAATGCTTTGCCATAGATAGATGCAGCATCCAATGCTTTGCCACAGATAGATGCAGCATCCAATGCTTTGCCACAGATAGATGCAGCATCCAATGCTTTGCCACAGATAGATGCAGCATCCAATGCTTTGCCACAGATAGATGCAGCATCCAATGCTTTGCCACAGATAGATGCAGCATCCAATGCTTTGCCACAGATAGATGCAGCATCCAATGCTTTGCCACAGATAGATGCAGCATCCAATGCTTTGCCACAGATAGATGCAGCATCCAATGCTTTGCCACAGATAGATGCAGCATCTTGCCACAGATAGATGCAGCATCCAATGCTTTGCCACAGATAGATGCAGCATCCAATGCTTTGCCATAGATAGATGCAGCATCCAATGCTTTGCCACAGATAGATGCAGCATCCAATGCTTTGCCACAGATAGATGCAGCATCCAAGGCTTTGCCACAGATAGATGCAGCATCCAATGCTTCTTCATACGCGTCGACCATCATCTAATCTTATTTTAAAATTTTCAAACAATGAAAATATGAATGTTAAGTTTTTCAAAATCCAGACATTTTGAAAGAAAATCAATTTTCAATTGATATAGCTTGAGTACATCATTACAAATGTGTGCTACGCAACATCGACTGCAGAAAGATATTGATCACTCCCTTTTATCAAAGAATCAAATACTGGTTATAGCATTAAGATACAGAGAAAAGTACATGTACCATAAATTAAAAAGTATTTACATTCACTTTATTTCGCTCAGTTAAATAATTGTACAATTGATTTGTCAAAATTCAATGTCACTATGTTTCTCTATAACAAGAAAGTCTGCAACATTTTCAATGCAAGAATAAAGTATCTTGAATTGTATGAGTAAAAAAGGTCCAAGACAGTGAAAATTAATGTATTTGAAATACAAAACAAAACATAAATGTATCAAAGAGAAGAGATGCATGCATGTTGCCCACGCCTGGTTGTACATAATAGATAATAGGTGAATTACAATCTCTAAGTTTACGTTTCTCTTCTAATAAAACGAACTTTCTCGTCCAAACACTTTGTATGTCCCACCCAAAGAATCCCGCCCAAACTGCGCTCCAAATCTGTGAGGCACTACCTAACAGAATAACAGAAACTCTACTCAGACAAACTTTATTTGTCCAAACTGTCTTTCAATGAGGTGCTAAAGCTGGGTTTCACTTCCCTAACACCAGCCCTTCCATCATAAATAGCAAATGTTAGCAAACCATCTGCTACAGAAACAAAATGCAAACTGCCAACTTCCTCCTGAGAAACTTTAATCTAACTTTGATTTCAGTAGAACTTGAAAATTGCAAAGATCCTATTTTTTGTTGGTTCATGGTGCCACCCACTAAACAGGCCTCAGAGGAAATTACTAAACTATAAAATAAGCCAAGCTACGTAAGAGAAAAGACAAAGAACTAAGGTGATATAAAGTGCGTCATTATTTTATTAGATGTCATTCTTTTTTACTATGTTTAGCAATGCGCCTAATGGCAACTTGATTACTGTGTGGTGACGTACAGGTGAAATAATAGACGTTAGACGACGACATAATGTGAGAATAACGTATATGAGTACCCCGCAACCCGCAGAGTGTATTGGCTCTCTAGGCTCTGCGCGTTGCAATAAGTGAGCACGTGCAACATGCAACACGATAGATCTGTGTTGTAATGATAATGTTATATTGTATGTTCCGTTTATTGTGTAATTTCTTACTAATTCTATTATAAAATTTTTAGTAGATAAGTAAAGATAACTCAAAATCAAAAACGTTTTACCTAATGATGGGAAATGTCTGATAATAACCCCCTTGGATGCATGTAAAATCGGAAGTATAAGCATTGTTATTTTTCGATGCAAAGCTAATCTGCGTGGATTCTTATAAATTACTAAATCCGAGCTCTTGATACCGGATCCTAAATTAAAAAAATATGTACCTGTACTAAAATGTTCATATTCATTTGGAGGCACAAGATAAGAGCTCTTTCGAAACATCAATTATTCAACAAGCTAGACGACTGAATTATTTTCAAAACATTTAGTGAGCATTTTACACATTTTAAAATCACCTGTTCAGCTACACATAACAATATCAGCTGTTCAAACTAATCACATCATAGTCTAACATATTCTCCAACAAAGCACTCAGCAATAATCTCCGTAACATTATCAGGTATCGAATTTCAATCGTAATCACTCTACAAATTCACACTTCTTACGATATGGAAATGTACACGAGCTTCGAAACTGTTTGAAAAAAAACAATCACTAATAAGTGAATATCATCGCCCTAAAGAGCTGATCTTTTGATCCTGATGTTCTAATGTTCAGCATTCACGTTACCATAGGTATCTAATGCATGTCGTCAGATTCACCATTAGAGCTCGGCGGTCAAGCCTTTATATGGCTAATTACAAGCATTAGCTTGACCTCTGCCGACCGAACAGGTTTTCTAGCTTGCCCTCTAGCACTTTGCCTCAATACCTATTGTCTTTGTTGATAGGTGGACCCTGGTCAACATTTTCGGTCACCGAAACGAATTCATTCACGTAATCTTGTTATCTTTGTATGTCCATTAGACAGCTAAATACAAATTGACAGGCTATTTTAGGGAGTGATTAACGGCGCACTAAAGGGCAACATCGCACCAAGATTTTTTTTTATATGGAGATGTGAGATTCTTGAATAAAAGAATTTCAATTGAGATAAAGCTAGCTGTTTTGGAAGTGTGAGGCCGATTTCTCTCTATGAGATGTTTAGCAGAGAGGTTGTAATTGAAGATATGGGTGAGGTCATTTCTTTTATAGGTTTATCTCTGTCTTTTCTTCACTATGTATTCATTGATTAGTTGAAAACAAGTTACACATTCTTTCTACTACCCGCTACAAGGTTCGAATTCACACGAAAATATATTCAAGATTATATCAGACAGATTCGAATTTTAATATATGTTAACTCAGCAGACATTAAATAATCAAAATTGCTCAAAATCAGGCTATAGTGTCTGATTCAAGATGGCCCCCAGGTTAGTATTCGTAGAGACGGTTGTCTTTCATAAGGTTAGAACTACAAAGAACCGACAAAGTGTGTTCACAATGTGACCATTAAAACATAGTTTAATTATAATAAAACTTTTGAAGTGCCCTTAAAAAGTATTAACGGTCAACTTTATAACGTAGTTTTGAAATGAAACAAGCAAAATTACAATTGCAACTTCTTGAAGTCATGTCAAAGGAAAAGTCTAGAAATAATGGCTTTGAAAACCTGAATGCTAAACATTCGTTCGAGTATAATAATTAATAATGGTTTTCCAAAAGTTGCCGATTCAGAGTGTAATTTTAATTTGATAATTGTATACCACGCCACATTATAAATCTCATTTGTGTCACGATAAAGGACATAAGTAAAAAAAAAATCCTTCGAAAACTATAATTAAGCTGTTATGGACTATAAGTTTATATTTTTGAATCAGTTCTCAACACACACAATTGTCGGTATTTATATAGCTTCTCAACTTAGTTAATATGCCAATGATAAATAGGTATAAATTGACACAACTTGACTTGATTATGTTTGTGTGATTTATATTGTGAAATATTATAAATATAATTATATTTCTGTCTGGAAATGATGTAGCTAGTAATATCACGTGCAACGTAGAATGTCGGTACAAAACGTGGAATTTAGATACCACCCAACATGAATGCTCTTTCTAAGTGTCTGCAATTGAAATGGGTTCGTATTGAATGGACTACCCTCGCCAGTATGTAAAAGCATGGCTAAACGTGAAGGGCAGTGAGTGTGTGCTGACTGCTCACTGCTGACTGCACTGTGTAGGGGACGAACAGGCGGATGGAACTCGACAGTCGGCTGTCAGAGATCGCCGCATAGAACGAACCGTTGTAGAACGAATTGAAATTCGTTACGCTCGCTCCACGAACAATAACCCATCAGCCATTCGAGAGAAGAGAGTGAAACTGGCTGGAGACAGGGATTTGGGAAGGGGGGGGGGGGGAAACATGGGATGCAGAGATGAATTTCAGTGGCGTAACCTACTGAACGAGATACCAAAAATCGAGAAAAATCATTTTACTGGTCACTTGTCAGTTTGAGAATATGTCAGTGGTGAGGAATTCAACTTAAATAGCGATAATTTGAATAATAATCTCGAGCAAATTTGGCCTGCTCTAACTAGGTACCTTGAACTGAAGATTCGAAGTTGCCGTGAAATATGAGATGCGAGAAATTTGCAGTCAACACCAAAATGTCCGTAAACTGCCAATAACTTTTGGATTTAAACACAGATTAGTCTGAAAACTGTCAAAAATACATATAGTGTTGGTCCCAATGACCATGCAAAGTTTTAAGTTGATCGATCAAACTCTTTAGAGTTTAAATTTCAAACGTCACATGAAAGATGGTTTTAAATTTTAACCAATGGGACGATTTGGCTGAAACCTTGTAAGATTGGGGAAAATGTTGGTGATAATGACTTGTCAAAATTTCAAATTCATCAAACCAACCAGTCGAAAGATAATTTTTCTAAAATTTGAACCAATCAATGGATTTCAAAAAATTCGGGTCTGCAACGCCCAGAAATGTTCCGTACATATGTGCAAAATTTCAGCTCAATCGAAAAAAAAACTCTGACCTGTATAGCCTCAGCCACAGAAAAAAAACAGAGGTCCGTGCCAAAAGAGCCAAAAGGAGGCACTCGCTTCGCTCGCTCAATTATATTAAGATGGCTTCACCAATCGGGGTATGGTCTCAGTTCTTCATATTTTTTAGGGTAGGTACTTATTGAGATTCATGGCATATACAATGCCTAAAGGATTAAACACTCATTGTGTCTAATTTCTGAGATAATTTGAGTTTTCTCCACGAGGTTATCTTATGGCAGCCACAGCCAAGTAAAATCGTGTCATTTTTACCAAGGAAGATCTAATTTTTGTTTATTCCGAGATTTGAACAAGATCTTTATTCGGGTAGATTATATGGACATACTATAAGGAATAAAATGAAAACAATAATAACGTGAGCTATTTCAAAAGTTAGAAACCCAAATCGAAACGATGTTTCTATGCCTCCTGTGTTGAAGTTGAGTGAATTCTCTGAAGCCCAGACAAAGTAAAGTGGACGCTACACCGCTGTGATTAAACTACTGCACATATTGGACTGAAAGTTACGCATTAGAGAAAACAATAAACATACGAAGGTTCTATGTGTGAAAATTTCAAAACATTACTTTTGTAGGAAAGAATGCTGTTCGAATTTGGTAGTCGAAAAGTCGATCATCTCAGCGACGTCCAATACGCGTCCGGGACACAGTTTCTTCAAACCTACTGACGATAACAAGCTAAAAATGTCACATTTCATTCAAAATATGCTACTATCGATTGAGTAAAAATATCAATACATTTGAATCAATGGAACGAAAGTTCTGATATCTTAAATATTAAATACAGGAGATAAATTCACTTCTGAAGTCATACGAGTTTTATATAATTAATATGTGTAATTTTCAGGTCGATGTGTGCAGTAGTTTTATTTATAGCCCATTCATTGGACTTTTTGCGTCACCCGGTATAGTAGTACATAATGGTAATTTTAACAAATCAATGTTTTTGGAATTGTGATCGGTTGAGCCTATTGTTAAGACAGTGCTTAAGTCCTTTTACCTCTAAGGTACAGATATATTAATACCAAAACCCAAAATTTTACTAATCACTGGCTAAAGTATAATTAGATTCACCTTCAAGTAGGTATTACCGATCGAAGATTGCTATTGGCGTTGCCATGCATGTTCCGATTCCTTCTGGATCTAGCAATTAGACGGATAAAATACAATTTATTTCTTCATTTTTTGTTAGAGGGAATTGGTAATATATTACATCAAGAGAAATGAGAGATTTTTGGGAGCCACAAAAAAATCGGGGCACGTTTAAATTTGTAAATTGCGAAAATAGGAAATATGAAAATAGGAAAATCCGATGTTAGTAGAGCCACAAAAACCTCAAAAAACTTCCTATCCCTAAGTTAGACCATGACATGAAATATGTGTAGTATTATGCCGGCTCTTGCTCCATTCTTTTTTCAGTCTTCACAAAAATTAATGAGATTTTGCATTCAAATTTGTCTGATTCAGTTATAGTTTTATTTATAGTTTTAGTTATATGAATTAGTTCTAAGTTAGTTTTCTGATTCTGATTCAGTAGTGATGATAGTCTCCATTGGAACTGAGTTATTTATATTTAAAAGTCGTTATATTGTTATCTCCGCGTATTCTTCATCCACCTTGTTCTTCATCAAGCAGAAAATTGAAATGCGGTCAATATTTTCCAGAACGAAAATAGTGGAGTTAAAAACGGTTATTTCAGTTATACAGCTTCACTTTTAGAATGAGCAAAATATCCTCTCACCCCCTTGGGTGCAGTAGTTTGACCAGATAGTGTTTTCTGTCCCGAGATGATAGCTCGAGATGATAGCTCGAGATGATAGCTCGAGATGATAGCTCGAGATGATAGCTCGAGATGATAGCTCGAGATGATAGCTCGAGATGATAGCTCGAGATGATAGCTCGAGATGATAGCTTGAGATGATAGCTCGAGATGATAGCTTGAGATGATGGCTCGAGATGATAGCTCGACATGATAGCTCGAGATGATAGCTCGAGATGATATCTCGAGATGATAGCTAGAGATGATAGCTCGAGATGATAGCTAGAGATGATAGCTTGAGATAATAGCTCGAGATGATAGCTCGAGATGATGGCTCGAGATGATAGCTCGAGATGATCGCTCGAGATGATGGCTCGAGATGATAGCTCGAGATGATAGCTCGAGATGATAGCTCGAGATGATAGCTCGAGATGATAGCTCGAGATGAGAGCTCGAGAAGATAGCTCGAGATGATAGCTCGAGATGATAGCTCGAGATGATAGCTCGAGATGATAGCTCGAGATGATGGCTCGAGATGATAGCTTGAGATGATAGCTCGAGATGATAGCTCGAGATGATAGCTCGAGATGATAGCTCGAGATGATAGCTTGAGATGATAGCTCGAGATGATAGCTCGAGATGATAGCTCGAGATGATAGCACGAGATGATAGCTTGAGATGATTGCTCGAGATAATAGCTCGAGATGATAGCTCGAGATGATAGCTAGAGATGATAGCTCGAGATGATAGCTTGAGATGATAGCTTGTGATGATAGCTTGAGATGATAGCTCGAGATGATAGCTCGAGATGATAGCTCGAGATGATAGCTCGAGATGATAGCTAGAGATGATAGCTCGAGATGATAGCTTGAGATGATAGCTCGAGATGATAGCTTGAGATGATAGCTCGAGATGATAGCTCGAGATGATAGCTCGAGATGATAGCTCGAGATGATAGCTCGAGATGATAGCTCGAGATGATAGCTAGAGATGATAGCTCGAGAGGATAGCTTGAGATGATAGCTTGTGATGATAGCTTGAGATGATAGCTCGAGATGATAGCTCGAGATGATAGCTCGAGATGATAGCTAGAGATGATAGCTCGAGATGATAGCTTGAGATGATAGCTAGAGATGATAGCTTGAGATGATAGCTTGAGATGATAGCTCGAGATGATAGCTCGAGATGATAGCTCGAGATGATAGCTCGAGATGATAGCTCGAGATGATAGCTCGAGATGATAGCTCGAGATGATAGCTCGAGATGATAGCTCGAGATGATAGCTCGAGATGATAGCTTGAGATGATAGCTCGAGATGATAGCTTGAGATGATAGCTCGAGATGATAGCTCGAGATGATAGCTCGAGATGATAGCTCGAGATGATAGCTTGAGATGATAGCTTGAGATGGAGTTACCGCCACTGATATCCATGTGGGGATAACCAGCAGTGTGTGAGCTCTAATAGAGATGAATCATCTCATTATATCCTTCCGCCACTTCCCTCGGTCAAAAGTGACAGATTGCCAGATGAAACTAATATGTCATGCGAATAGGGAGCTCTCTTCAATCATACAAATAACGAAAGAAAAAGATATAAAGGACCTGAGCAAGCTGGCTCAAATGTAAAGCTTTGGACTTGCATTCCGGATGTCCCGGGTTTGATTCCCGTGGTCCCCCCTGCCTGAGCTTTTTCCTGTGCTTTCCCTCAGTCGATAGCCAATTGATGGGAAGGTTCCTGCTACTAACCGCCTCCTTCCCACCGTCTATCCTTCATCGTCGTCGTCGTCGTCGTCGTCGTCGTCGTCGTCATCATCAGATTGATCATCATCATCATCGTCTCAATCATTCATCCGTCGTCATTAGCAAGTTGCAGAGCCGTGCGAAACACCAACTAAAGGAGAAAAAAGAGAGTGATTACGAAAGAGATTCTATAATTCTGCAACTAATATTCTATAATAAACTTGGATGTGGAATTTGGTAGCTCCGTGTCTTTAGCACTGTGTTTTCGGATGGAATATGAGTACTGCAATCTCTTCGGCCACGGAGAGTCCCAGATGTATTTATTCGTCAAGATTCCATTATCAGAAGACATTATGATATTTGAAGATTCCGCCAGGACGGGGATATTTCCATGGTGACGATCCCCTAAAACTAATAACCAACGCCAACCGTGGCTTAATCTGAGGATCCGAAGTCTTGTGAACATCTAAATAGTTTTTCAGAAAGGTTAATGAATTGAAGGAGATTCTAGTTTTGATTTCATCAAGATCAACCGGCTAGAACAGCGGTAAAATGCGGGATATTTTACATTTTGAACCATCAAAAAAATTGCTTAAATTGAGCTTAATCAAAATTGCTACAGGAGATCAATTAATAATGGGTTAAATTATAATTCTGCAACTACCTGTGATATATGAGGATCTGGTTTTGAAAACGCAATACGTAGGTATTGTGATTTGTATACAAGTTCTAGTATCAGATTAGGTAAACATTGTTGCTCTTCATGTCTTTTCACCTCTAACAGAAAGAACGCAAATTTGGTCAAGTTGCATTTTGAAAGTATAAGCTGATCTATTGTGCTAATGACGACAAGAAAAGTTTTATAAATAGATATTATTTCCAGCACAGTACATTACAAAATGATGAATGATGATGATTATGATGATTATGATGATACGATGACGATGACGATGACGATGACGATGACGATGACGATGATGAAGATACGGGAATCAGGGCCGGCGCGAGGGGCGGGCGAGGCGGGCGATCGCCCGGGGCGCAAGCGCCCCCCCCCCCCTGGACTTGGCATATGTACTACATTTTTCATATCACGGTCAAAGTATAAGAAAATATCACGAAAACAAGTGCTTATAAAAGTTATAATTTCTTTAATAAAGGTCCAGGGGGGCGCTTACGACCCCTTAGACTTAAGTCATTTACAAAATTTATAAAATTTCACGTTCAAAATATAAGACAATATCATGAAAACAAATGCTTACAGGTATCCAAAATATATCATTTCTTTAAATTAAGGTCTAGGGGGGCGCTTAATATCACGAAAACAAGTTCATACTTTCAGACAAAATTAAAATTCTTTATAGAAATATCGTACTTTTCCCCCAACAAAATCTGGTAAAGTTATCATCAAAATTGCACCAAAATGATTGGCCTTGATTTAAAATTTTCTCGGGGGCTTCGCCCCCGAACCCCCTTATCCTCCTTGTGTTTTTATAAATAAGCTTGTAATTATTGTCCGTCTTAAATGTATTTCAGGACACATGATTTGGTTATAGGTTTGTATAACCATTCATTCAATCAGAAAGCACTTATTTTACAGTCTCAAATTCAACCGTAAATATTGAGAAAATCACAAGGTTGCATTGATATGTCAAAAGTGTAAAAATTTATTCAATCGCGAATCAGCAATTTTCTGGTGCTACCAGACGCGTAGGAATGGGGGGATGGGGGAGATTATCATTCCTCCCAATCGATCAGACTAACTGCCCATTCACCATACAAAATAAAGTTTATTATCCCAGAATCATTTATAAATTGCTTTAATTTTAAAAAATCTCCCTGCGGTACAACAAGGGCAACAAGGGTAATTGGAGGGTATTTTGCTTCAGTTCGTACATTTTTGAGCCCTAGAATCCCTTTTAAATTGTTAAATTCTAAAAAAACGGCCTGCGGGCTATTTCATGGTAAAAATTGTATTTTATGACAGGAGTAAACCCGTGATTTCCGGTGCCCAAGCATGCACCAAAATGCAACAATTCCTATTTTAGAATTAAAAATTTTCCCGGGGCTGTTCGCCCCGGACCCGAATGAAGTCGTGCGGTGTTCAAAATGTGATATATTTGGGGGGGGGGGGGCATACATTAGCTTGCCCGAGGTGCCATTTTCCCTTGCGCCGGCGCTGACGGGAATAATAGACGGTAGGAAGGAGGTAGTTATGCCTTTAGTCTTTGCTTTAGTGTAAGGAAACTTCTCAAGTCCAGAGTAATGCCTGACTGATCAACTACTATACAGATGTTAGTAAAACAATGAGAGTTTGCTCCATCCGACTAATACTAGTCTGTGGCTTTAGGGAGTATAGATGCACATGTTTCAAATATCAATTCACTTATACAATGTATATAATTACGATACACGAAATATCACGGATTTATACGAACTATCTATACAGTTTGTTTCGTATATATACGGGGTTGAAGCGTATATTGCATTTAACATATTTAGTAAGATTTACGCATGTTACTTCAACAATTCTTTTTTGTAACGAAGTAACAATTTAACAAAAAGTTTACAGAGTTGATAACATTACAAAGTGTCAAGTGATTCTTAACGTTATGTCAATCAAGGTATCAATCAAGGTATCAAGGTAAAGGGAATCAAGGTCATGACGAAGTGTAGTGTCACGAAATAAATATTCGTAGGTAAACAAGTACACAATAAATGCATTTTTCAACAAAAAATACAGCATGGAACCATTGACTTCATGGAACGTCGTTTGAAATTCATTTAACATGGGCATTTCGTGTTATTTTACATACTTGGTGTTTCATTGTTTTAAATAAAAAAACATATCCATGAATTTTTCATCCTTTCTGACTGCCCCATATTGATAATATTGTAGATACCGTGCGTTTTTGCCAGAAGTATAATCAAGCGAGCGTAGCGAGCGTCTCCATTTGAAACTTATGGCTCGAATCTCTGTTTTTGTGTGTATTTGTGCATTTGGCGTCTCCTGCCAAACGAAGTAATGGATCAGGCCAACTTTTTCACACAACTTAAATTACTATTCTCGCTATGGTCAAAATGATTTTCAGGAAGTTCGCTCCATTGGTTGCATCGGAAACTTGATGTGTAGTTATAGTTAGCTTGGCAATGGGGATGAAGGAAACTCTGTGTATATAACTGCAATAGTTTGACCGATCATCACCAAATTTTGCAAGGTCATGTCTACCAGCATTATAAGTGATTTTTTACAAATCTGTAATGAGCTTCAAGAGTAATAGACATTTTACTGACATTTGTATACTTAATTTAAAACGGCCTATAGCCACACCACCATTTGACCTATCAAATGGTCTTCGATTAATCTGATCAATCAAACTCATATTTTGCATGGTCGTTCAGACCAACATTGTCTCTTATTTTACGAATTTTCAGCCCTACCAGTCAAGAACATAGATGCACTTATTGACAGTTTCAATAACTGTCAGAAATGACATTTCAAAACAGAAATTCCACTGCATTCTGGGTTGCTCTATGTAGCAAACAAGGTCCACTCGATCTCCGCCTAGCGGACAAGCGGCCAACCGCTAAACAAGGTCGTCGCACCGGCACATTAGAAGCCATTGTGGAGCCCACACGTGTGATTTTCATGGCCGTCATCATGTTACGAGTGTAGTGTTTTTATGAAAGTTACGAGTTATATTATAAAATGACTGGATGTGCAGCACCGAATTGCACTCGCCATTCTAGGCAGGGTTTTAGATTATTTAGATTCCCAACATCTCCTAGGAGAAAAAGTAGATGGCTGCAAAACTGCCGGCGGGATAAATGGACCCCCAAACCATCTTCAAGATTATGCGAGGTTAGTATATTTACTTTTTACTTGCCTACCAGTCATGTTACCATTCTATTACATGTCTTACTACATTCACTGAAGCTTATAAACTTGATCTACATATTAGAAGATTATCTAGGTACTTTTTAACAATCTCTTATTGAGTGAAGACAAATTTTAGTTTGAAGGTTATGCCATGCTATTACCTTCCTAAACAATATCTTTTTGCGTTTTGCCTTGATTATGTTCACAGCAATGTTTAGCTAAGGTAAGGACTCTAATAATACTAATTATTTTCAGATCCATTTTGAAGATTCCCAGTACGAGAGTTTTCATAGCGACAAGCGAAAACTGAAACGTATAGCAGTACCCACACTCTTCGATGTTCCCAACGCTCCAAAATTACTGACAAATAAAAGACCCAGGAAGCAAAGATCTGTTGAAATGGTAAGTAGCATGAAGACCTTTTGGGTAATAGGCGACTTCATTCGGTTAATTTACGATAAGCGTCTTCACTTTGACCTTGATCGTGTTAAATGAAGGAGCAATTCTAGATTGAAGACGCTTATCGTAAAATTACCCTTCATTCTAGCATTGTTTCTTCGTCCCACAATGACGAAGGCTTGAGTCACATATCGTAAATTTACCCCATTTTGTTAACTCTAGATCCACAAAATGCAAATTGGCAAAAATTTGGTTTCTGTAGTACCTAGAGAAGAAACTTGCAAATGCATGACTATCAATTCACATCCGATACAAAGGCTTGCTTATCAACTCATTACACAGAGCATTTTCTCACTTTTCCAAGTAATAATAATACCTACCTAATGTAGAGGTATTGTTTTGAGCACTTGAAGAGGATTGTATTCAACAATTAAGTCATAACATCTTCCGTATCCATGTCACTTCTTCTCTTCTCCATTTCTCTTATCAATCATTTCCTACTTGTATGGAAATTTCGTTCTGCATTGTTCTGTTGTGCATCTAAATCAGTGGTAATATTGGAAGAGCATCCAAGCATTTGCTTTTCTTTTCATAGCTCAGGAAAAACCACGGTGAAAGCCATCAGCAGGATGTGTGTAAGGATCGTGATTCTAGTCTACAGTAATTCGCGAATTCTCTTTCTAGGTAGTTTGTTCTTGACTATTGTCTTGAATGATATTAAACTTTGGGTCTGCTCTTCATGCTTGCAATTCTCTACCTACTGAGGCTGAATGGGAAACAGTTGTTATAGTTTTTAAATTAGGTTCCTACTTGGTATCAAGTAACAACTTGATAACAATGGGAATAACTACCTACTCTGAGAGTATTTTTGTACCTAGTTTTATTGCTTTCACAGTTGTCTCCAGAAGAAAGTGGCAATGATGTGCCGCAGGATCATCATTATGCCAAGGCCGCCACTAGCGACACGGTTCCTGTATACAGCACTGCCAACTGGTCGGTCACGGAGTGGGAGTACACAGAGGAAGATGATGTTGTTTCAGAAGTTGTGGTGAGTACATACTTTATTACTAATTAATCAACATAGAGGTCTGCACTGCAGTAAATGTTAATGCATCCTACCTACCTACCTACTTTCGTAGAATGTCTTGTTCATATGGACTTGAAACATCATGAATGCTTAGAAAAATGAAGCACAGGTACTAGTGTCGAAGTCAAAGCTTTTGTGTAGCTAAAAGTTCATAGACTTTTAATAAGGGTGTTACATGTCTTGGGATTTGCTTGGTTTAGTAATTAATTAATTAATTAATTAGGTACATTAGTTTTATTTTGATTTTAATCCACTTCTAAATTTTAGGATGACCTTCCCACTCTTGCTACTGATGTTCCACATGCATCTCGGGAGGAGACCGTCATCTCTAACAGCCTTACATCATCAACTGCCAAGGCCTGTGACCCCAGTGAAGACGCTACTTCAGACCATGACGGGGATTTGGAGGAGACCGTCGTCTCTATCAGCCTTGCATCGTCAACTGCTGAGGCCTGTGACCCCAGTGAAGTCGCTACTGCAGACCGTGATGGTGATTTAGAGAAGAAGCGTCTCCAACGTAACATCTGGAGGCTGCAGAAACAACTGGCGCAGTCAAGAAAGGAGAATGTGAATTTACGTGCAAATGTGAACAAAAGGTTGGGATTTTTAAGTGAAAACCATCGGAAGTTTTTATTAAGCGGCAAAAAAGTATCTGAGTATTCCCCAGAGATGATAAAAGAAGCCCTTCAGATTAGGTATGCTGTAGGATGGAAAGGATACAAGTTCCTAGTTCAGAGAGGGTATCCATTGCCATCCTACAGCACAATATGCCGCAAGCTTCAAAAGGCGGATTTCAGCCCTGGCTTGTTGAGGGACATTTTATTTTATTTGCAAATTAAATCGAAGTCATGCCATGCCAGAGAGAAAGATTGCATGCTAGTCCTTGATGAGATGGAGGTGGCCCAAGGCTTGGAGTTGGCCCATAACATGCAACGTTATGTTGGCAACAGCACGTTGGGGTCGGCTGCAACTGATGAGGATTTGGCGTCACAGTTGCTAGTTGTGATGGTGAGAGGTATAAACAGCAACTGGAAGCAAGTGGTTGGGTATCACTTGCTTACAAAAACCAATCGGGACGACAGCCTAACTGATTTCATCAAGGAATCTGTTCAGGCTGTCGAAGAAGCCGGTTACAATGTACGAGGCATAACAAGTGATATGGGCCCCAAGAACCAGGCGATATGGAAAGGTTTTGGATTGTACAATGGACGTTTCTGTACAAAGTTTGTTGTAAATCATCCTGTGCATGAAGATAAACCATTCTTCATGTTTGCCGATGTGCCCCACCTTCTCAAAAACCTGAAGCAGGCACTAATTTCCCATAAAATTACGTTGCCTGCTTCTACTGTTCAGGAGGAGAAGCTGCCATATTCCAAAGTGAAGGTGAAGTATCTGAAACAACTCCTTGAACTAGAAAAGCAAAACAATTTCAAATTGGCGCCAAAACTGACAGATCGGCACTTAGACCCAAACCAATTTGAAAAGATGAAGGTGTCGATGGCAACAGACATTTTTTCAGTTAATGTGGCATCTGCGCTAGAGACACTCGTATCATTGAACCTGATGAGTCGAAAGGCGTTGGCCACGGCTTGGTTTTTACGTCACATCCGTACGTGGTTCGACGTAATGAACAGTCGGGCCCAGAAAACGGCAATAACAAGGAAGAAAAGGTATGTTCAAATGAAAAAACTGCAAGACACAATTAAACTGATGAAAGAGGTGAAGATTGGGGACGGTCGTTGGAAGCCTGTTCAGTCTGGATTTATTCTGTCCACGAATAATCTAATTTCTTTGCAGAGATGTTTATTTAAAGAGGGATACAATTACTTTCTTACGTCTCGGGTGAATCAAGACTGCTTGGAGAGTTTATTCTCTGTGCTACGTAGGCATGGAAATAACCATCCAAGTTGTTTGCAAGCTATTCATGCACTGAAACTGATTACGGTGTCACAGTTTATAGAAAAGCATTCAGAAACGTCCAGCAACTACGACAATGATGGAGCAAAACATTACGTAGCATTGTTTTCCAATGCAAATAAAAACAAGTCATCAAGTTCATCGGCAGATGTAGGCTTGTGCTGCCCCATGCCTAGATACGGAGTTCGGATTGATGATACACCGTTCAATGGCGATGCTGCTGAAGAAAATGCACTGAACAACTTGCTGGGAGCAGTACTTCGAACTGTTCGCCTACGGAACCAGCTATGTTCTTCTGACTGCGAGAAACTCTTCATTCAGTCTGGCGTAAGAAGAAAGTCGGTAATTGCCAGGAGGGAGGAGGTCATCATCGACAAAAGAAGTAAAGGAAATCAAACTTACCCATCCCACAATATGTTCCAGTATGTTAAGCTTATTGAACAAATAACAGCACATCACCTGAAGTTTTGTAAGAACCATAAACACCTATTATCCCATACTCTATGTAAAATCACAGATATAAATTCACCCCATGTTATCTTGCTAAAGTGTTCAGAAGATTGCAAAGCCCTAACGTTTGTCATCAAGCAGTTCATTCGCGTGAGATTGCACATGCAGTCAACGGACATTAAAGAAAAGGCAAAGGTGTCTCGTAGGAAGAAGGCATTCGGTTCAAAGAGTGCAAATCGAATTTCAATCTCTTATGATGATGTTAGCGTACCAGGTGGTAATGCG
Source organism: Leuctra nigra (assembly GCA_934045905.1). Lineage (NCBI taxonomy): Eukaryota > Metazoa > Arthropoda > Insecta > Plecoptera > Leuctridae > Leuctra > Leuctra nigra. The sequence continues at coordinate 46,187,124 of OW203763.1, forward strand.
ACGATTACCAGATATGAGTATTAGCCATGTTTGTTGTTACCTACCTATTAGTTACGACAAGGACGACTGAGTATTTTAGTTTGTGACATCATCATTATGATTCATCATGTGAACCATCATGCTAGGTAATTGGTTTTTCATGCATCACTATACATCTCTCCCTGCTACAGACATGATGTACTAGTTTGTGATACCTACTTATTTTTATGAAATGTAATTTTCTATGGTGTCTTCTGCATTGTTCATATCCTCATCATTTATCTAGATTCATGTTTGCATAGGTTTTCTTGTTTACATTCTTTATGAATGTTAAATTATTATAAGTTGTTTTGAGAGTGATTTTCTAGAAGGTGACTTATGGAACAAATTATTACTACCAATACTATTTGTTTCCAATTACCTATATTATATAGGTACTGTGAATTTGGTGTGATTTTTTACAAGGTGACTAATCGAACATAATAATTGTTACCAATATTTCTTACCTAAATATTGTGATTGTGGTGTAATTTTCTGTCGAGTGTCGACTGAGCGATTGGATAGGTATCCTGATGATATATCAATCCCTTTGTACGTATAACTTTTTCTGGTAGGTAACTCCTTTCTAAGGTTATACCTTAGAGTTATACCAGAAGTTATAGTGTAGATAATAGATATAGCATTATTTTCTACAGGGTGTCAAGTCAAACTAACTTTTACCAACATGATTGTTTTACTTCTTAGTTCGAAAGTGATGTTTTAAAATTGATGGTATTGTGAACATTGCATAATTATATTTCATTCATTGCGATTGTCTTTGATGTGTCGAGTGGAACACATTATTACTACCCATTAATATTTTATTTGTCATAATTACCTATATTATTGACATAATTTTCTAGTATAGTCCGATGTAAAAATATTTTGTAAGAGTGGTGATGATTATTTTTTATCTCGGCATTCGATTTGATTAAATCGCCATACATTATCAAAGACAATTATTCACTGTTTATTTTGTTGTCCAGTGTGATCGAACATCCTTTTTCCCCAAATTACATTGAGGTGTTGGTTTGGTATGCTTCCAATAAATTTCTAAATATTTATGAAAATTTCGAAGTATTTATAACGGAAAATAAATGTTACATTTCTTAATTTTTTATTCAATTATGAATATTTTCCTAAATACTGTAAATACATTCATAATTTTCACTTTTGCCGTTTGTATAATATTTTATTATTAAGGGGAATGTACAATGAATTTTGGACTCAGCTAATATAACTGGCACAACCTTCAAACTTTAGAATCAAATAACAACTTACTCAAAAAAAAAAAAAAAAAAAACTTTTTTTGACAAATTTTATGGATTTTATTTAGTTTTTTGCTTAAAATCATACATTCACCAAATTTGCTACTCCTTTTTTGGTATTTCAAAATACAAAAAATTATTTTTTTATTTTAGTTACCAGAGGCACACTGCATAAAACAACGTGGAGTTTTTCAAATAAATTTACTTATTTTATCAGTTAAAAATGTTTGAATAAATTTTAAAAAAATAATAGCACTAAATATGTCAAATTAATAGGTAAAAGTAGTAAAATCAGAAATGTACGTATTCAACAAATTTTAACTCCTAAAATAAGTAAATTTATCAGAAAAACTCCACGTTGTTTTATTCAGTGTGCCTCTGGTAACTAAAAAAATTTGTAGTTCTTTGTATTTTGAAATTCAAAAAAGGATTAGCAAATTTGGTGGATGTATGTTTTTATGCATAAAAACTAAATAAAATCCATAAAATTTGTCCAAAAAAATTTTTGGTTGAATTTTTATTTTTTTTGAGTAAGTTGTTATTTGATTCTAAAATCTGAAGGTTGTGCCACTTATATTAGCTGAGATACAAAATTCAGTGTACATTCCCCTTAATGTATTGCATTCGTATTACTGATTTCAATTTAAATATTCCTTGGTAACATAGTTTCCATATTACCGTTTGAATTTTGCCGCTATTTCCCTCTATGTGGGAGACAAACATGGCGGATTACTGATTTAACATTGTGGAAGTGGTTGCGATGACCTGGTTTAGGCGGTGGAACCGGCTGTCCGCCATCTGGCGGAGATCGAGTGGACCTTGTGTAGCAAAGCAAAGTTTATAGATGGCTTTTCTCAATATCAATGTAAGACAGATTCTTTTCTTAGTGAATCAACTTGCAATACATAATGTAGTCAAAATGTAATGTAGGTATTTCATATACATAGGTATAGGTAAACCTTATCTAAAATAATTTATTTTACGATATAGATTGTGTTTCACAGTTATGAAAACAACGTTTTGACTAGATAACATCATATTTTACACATTTCCAGCCCAATCGGTCAAGAATTTACAGACTTATTGCTGTTTTAAGTGTTTGAATATCTGTCCAAAGAGATTGATGGAAAAATATCAGTACAATAATCTGTTATTTAATTGATCCAGAGTGTTTATGAAAAGTTGCAAGGAAAATTGGTAATAAATAATGTATAGTTAGTTATCTTTGATTGAATGGATCGTGCTTGATTGACGATGTCGTGCGTGTCGGTGCTCGCTCATCAACGCGTTACACCGAGCGTTTTCCTAGTACAAATAACACAAGTGTATACGAGTTTAAGGATACATGTATGACAAAAGCACTAATAATGGCTGGTGAACTGAATTAACTTAATTGATAGATTGTAACCAGTTAGACAAAGGACCATTTAAAATAAACTGGAACCTCTAGAAAGCCTTTGTCGGTTCTATATTCTAATGGGCACTTTCAATTACGTTATGTACGTTTGTATGTACAAAAAAAAGTTGTAAAAAAACCGTCAAGCACCTCACTACCTAAAAAGATTGAGATCTAAAAGGTTGGGCAAAGCAAAATTTTGTTTTAATATTTTCGCACTGAAAATTCGTGAAATCATTTCGCCCCGTCAAGCACATGATTTTAAACCTAACGTTGTGCCAAAATTGTACATAAGAAGCCACCAAATTACTAAACCAACCACCAAACACACCTGTTAATACATTAACACCACCAAATACTCTTTCAAAGTTTTATAAAATTATACTAATTTAAAAGTTAAAAAAACTGCATTTAAATAATTATACAAAATTAATATAAAACAAAACTATTATTTCAATTTATTTAAAATCAACAAATAAAAAAATCTTATTACATTGTGTCAAGAAGAGCACAAAGAAGATGACGAAAGAGACGAAGAAAGAAAAAAATAATATAAAATAATAATAAACTTATATGGTGCATTTCCGATGCTCTATCATCTTTATTATTTTAACGTTGATTTTAATTTAATATAATTGTTTGTTTTGTATTTAAATGAATTTTGTTTATTTATATAAATGTCGGATTTTTTTTATTTTAAACTATTACAATTTTGTAAAAGTTTACTTTGATGGTTAACTTTGTAATTTGGTGGTTACTTCATGTCAATTTTCAGCACAACGATAGGTTTATAATGTTGTAGGTAGTACTTGACGGCGGTAAATGGACGAAATAATTGCGCGATTTTCAGTGCGAAAATATTTTGACAAAACTTTGCTTAGCTCCTCTTTTAGATCAGATACAAAGATGTAAACACTTATAAAACCGAGCAATGGAGCCTTTTTGTGTGATTTCTAGTTAAGTAACCGAGCACCAAGATGCCACCAATTGGCAATTACTGTTTTATTACAGAAACTCTAAAACCTGGATTGTTAACATTCCAAATAAGTACCTTATTAAAAATATAAAAGATGTATAATATTGAATCTACTAATGTATACTCATTTTGTTAGAAAACTTAACAATTTTATATTAGTTTATTTTAGTTTCCATGCATGGGTATAGTTACTTCTTTGCTATGCAAAAAGTGTGTAAAGATTTATATATTGATTATTCCAAACTAATATACTTCAGTATATTATTTTCGCTCTTTTCAAAAGGAGACATTAATGGGCGTAAAGTCTATGATTGTATAGAATTAGATTTTTTTATCATTGAAAGTGTGTTTACGAAAATACTTATCTAATGCTCAATTTGATAAGTTTTTCAAGTTCATAAAACGTTGTGATCTGCTCTATGGTGCAGAATGTTCAGTACTGCGTGGTTAATTATATGTTTTCCTCAATATATGAGAGCTAAAACTGACAGCTATAGTTATATCTATAACAAATCTATGTTTTCTTATTTTAGCTTTGAGCTTTGAGCTTTTTCTTAGGTATTTCAGTTAGATTGAATCCCTATCAGGGTTATGGCTTATGAATCATATTGTGTTTTAGAGAATTTCTGTTCTAGATGTTGCATGAACCGATGCTTGCTTATCAACGCGTTACTCTAAACGTTTTCCAAGCGTAAAATACAATACGATTTTTCACTTAAGGCGATTCGAGGGATACCACGTGACTAGAAATATTAATCCCGGTGGGCATGTGGGCATGTGTTACCCATCAATGATTTGGCAAAGGCTCGGCACGCCACTGAGGAACTTCCATAGCCTTCTTCTTCTCCCACTTACGTAATGATATCCTTCACAATCACCCACATGTATCCATAAAATAAAATCTTCATTTCTTACTCGGTCTAGTCATTTCATTTCTCATACCACTTTTTCTTCAAGTTTTCACTCCATTATCAAAGAGCTATCTCAACTACCAAACAAATATTTGCAAACCATAAGTTAATTTTTTTCCTTATTGTATTATGAGGCAGAACCCGAAGATTTTTTTTTTTTTAATTTTATTTATTTAGAAAAGTACAAATTACATGTTATTGTAGCCCCGCTAAACCAAAAGGATGGCTTGTCTGCGGGGCTACACACTAATTATAATTACAATTAAAACACAAAATACACTAAAAATACATTTATAATACACTCAAGGGAAGAATGCACACACAGTGACAGGTATTCAAAAACTATATATATACTAATTTCAGCAATCAAGGAAAATTATGCATTTGGAAGATTTGAACGATTCTCGGAGACCCATTTTCTAATGATATTTTTAACATCTGATTTTTTTTCTGTTTTGCAAACCATATGAATTATAATGTAAACTTGGGGCCACATATCTATCTTTATTCCTAGTACCATAATTATGTTGCACTGGTATTTTATGATCTTGTATGTAATAATTTGTTAAAAGGAAAGTATGAACATGAATCTAGTGGAGCGGTCGCTCCACCCAGCCAAGTCGTACCGTACACTCACACTCACTCAACATACCGTTAATGCATAATAAACTGAGGAGCAGACCAACTACTTTTACTGTAAGCAACAACATGGCATTTTCGGCCTACTGGATCTTAAAATTGGAAAATCTCACATTGTTGCGATATATCTTAATTTCGAGCTATGGCCCACCTCACTATATATACCAAATTAGGGAACAATATGTTATGCCGTTTGCGAGCTAGAGGGCCGTGAAAAACGTGAAATTACACCCCTTTTAAAACCTATCTTGATCTGATGATGATGATGATGATATCAGGAAACACCGCAATCACCGCCACAGCCTAAACGGCTGAGCCGATCGATCTGAAATTTTTACCACATGTGCACTTTTGGCGTCTGAGGTGCCTTTTTATAAAACCAACAGGAAGCCGCCATTTTGAAACCGGAAGTGACGTCATATCTCGAAAACGGATAGACCGTTAGGAATTAAACCAGCGCCAAATGATTCAGACGGTCATCTATATAGAATATCAATAGTTAAAGTAGAGATGTACTATTACCGAAACCGGAAATGACGTCATGAAAATGAAGAACTAGATTTTAATGACCTCTTACTACAATAACTACATATTCAGAAGGCTTATAATGATACATAACATTTATAGAAAAAATTCTAGGTGGCAGTAATTTCAGTCGCCATTTTTAAAACCGGAAGTGATACCATATCTCGAAAACGGCTGGACTGATTGGAACGAATCTTTCGCAATTCTTCATGGAATATCACTTTAAGCTTAGGTATTTTGAGCACCAAACACAATTTTTCGTATTAACCAATTCGGAAATGGCGTATTTTTTAAAGTAATTAGTCATTGTTGCTCCGATGTGTGTTACAAGTTGTGTAAATAAACTAAAAAAATAAGTGATATCCCCATAAAAAACACTCCGTGTAAAAATACCAGCCAAGTCTCTTCAACTATAAAAAAATAGAAGAAATCTAAAAATTCAGCACTGAAAAGTAGTGATATCAAAAAATGAGCCAAGTCAAAACTTAATTTTAAAAACCAAAATATACTTGGCGCATCGTTTTTAAGGGCATTATATGTATATTATATATATTTAGGTACATTTGACTTTTGGCATATGCTTCTATACTATTTATATACACGATGCGCCAAGTATATTTTGGTTTTTAAAATTAAGTTTTGACTTGGCTCATTTTTTGATATCACTACTTTTCAGTGCTGAATTTTTAGATTTCTTCTATTTTTTTATAGTTGAAGAGACTTGGCTGGTATTTTTACACGGAGTGTTTTTTATGGGGTTTGTTTTACTGAGAACAATTTGCAATCTCTTTCCCGTATTTCCTTGCCCGGCCAAAGAATTTTATAGATTCTTTTCTGTATATTGTCTATTTTATGAATCAGTCGTATGCCCCCAAGCCAAAATGCCATATCTGATTATAGATTCTACAAATGCCAAATATACTGTAATTAATGTTTTATGGTTAACGTATGGTTTTAAAGTTCTAATACTATACATTCCAGACCTCTATTTTCGACACACTTGCACGATGTGGGCATTCCATTTAAATTTACTGTCTAAGATAAGTCCCAAATAAACTAACTCTTCAGTAATTTACTATCTTAATTTTGCATGTACAGTCAAATCGATTTGAGGAGGTGGATTGTACGTTGAAATTACGGTGAATGCAAGCATAGTCATGACAAATGAGTTTAACTTCCTCTAAAGAGACAAATGGAGAATGAATATGCATTACTTTAGTTTTGCTGCTATTAATAGTTAGTCCATTATCATGAGCCCACCGCAAGACATTTGTAAAATCAGTTTGTAGATACTCATTAGCTACTGAGAAGTGCTTATGGACTGCCACTATTGCAGTATCATCTACAATCTACAAACGAAGTTCAAAAAAGTGATATCCATCCGATTAATTTTTATGTAAAAAATTTTCGAAGTTTGAGATTTAACATATGGATTCTTATGAAGAAGATGTATTACATTTTCCTATATTATTATAATTTATTTTAATCCGTACCAACAATTTTAACAAATAATTCTTGATATATTCCTTGAATAATATTCAATGCATTGAATACTTAAAATACCCATGTCACCTATACTTAAGGTGGTGCAAGCGCTCGGCCGTTTTAGCAAATTGAGAGAGAAAACATATTTCATAAGGGGGTGTAACTTTGATAGGATGTTCACATGATCAGTCTGATTGTATATTAGAAGCATTTTTGCATTTTGCATCGTTCCTTGTTAATTAGGCACTGGTTATCCAACCCCGCGCAAAACTATGACATTTCCGATACGATTGGAGAGTGAGACCAACCCCGTTAACTAATTCACCTCCCATTTTAATCATGTTTAGATAAAAGATAAACTTAGGGAGGGTTATCACTTGGCACATTTTTAAAGTTAAATTTCATACGGAACCCAGCGAGACAAGAAAATATACAATTTTTCACCAAAAATAAACCAATCATAACTAATTTAAAACACAAAAAATTACAAATGTACCAAGTGATAACCCTAAGTTTGTCTCTTATCTAATAATGATTAAAAAATCATTTCGTAAACTCATTTTGTCTCCAATCGTATTAAAAAAAAAGTGCCTCCAACAAGCGGTAAAATCGATCGCGCTTGCACCGACTTAACGATTGAGGTAATGACAATTAAATGTATGAAATCTTAAGTTCTTCAAAGCGAAGGTTCATTTCATCCTTGAGACTTCTCCTCACACTGGGCGTCCTGATGATTCTGATGATGAGAGGGTGATTGAACAGTGTTCTCTCCTGGTTGCAGGGAGCAAGGAGACTGCTCTCATCTATGCGGTGACGAGTGCAGGGGTCGTCCTGATGATTCTGATGATGAGAGGGTGATTGAATAGTGTTCTCTCCTGGTTGCAGGGAGCAAGGAGACTGCTCTCATCTATGCGGTGACGAGTGCAGGGGTCGTCCTGATGATTCTGATGATGAGAGGGTGATTGAACAGTGTTCTCTCCTGGTTGCAGGGAGCAAGGAGACTGCTCTCATCTATGCGGTGACGAGTGCAGGGGTCGTCCTGATGATTCTGATGATGAGAGGGTGATTGAACAGTGTTCTCTCCTGGTTGCAGGGAGCAAGGAGACTGCTCTCATCTATGCGGTGACGAGTGCAGGGGTCGTCCTGATGATTCTGATGATGAGAGGGTGATTGAATAGTGTTCTCTCCTGGTTGCAGGGAGCAAGGAGACTGCTCTCATCTATGCGGTGACGAGTGCAGGGGTCGTCCTGATGATTCTGATGATGAGAGGGTGATTGAATAGTGTTCTCTCCTGGTTGCAGGGAGCAAGGAGACTGCTCTCATCTATGCGGTGACGAGTGCAGGGGTCGTCCTGATGATTCTGATGATGAGAGGGTGATTGAATAGTGTTCTCTCCTGGTTGCAGGGAGCAAGGAGACTGCTCTCATCTATGCGGTGACGAGTGCAGGGGTCGTCCTGATGATTCTGATGATGAGAGGGTGATTGAATAGTGTTCTCTCCTGGTTGCAGGGAGCAAGGAGACTGCTCTCATCTATGCGGTGACGAGTGCAGGGGTCGTCCTGATGATTCTGATGATGAGAGGGTGATTGAATAGTGTTCTCTCCTGGTTGCAGGGAGCAAGGAGACTGCTCTCATCTATGCGGTGACGAGTGCAGGGGTCGTCCTGATGATTCTGATGATGAGAGGGTGATTGAACAGTGTTCTCTCCTGGTTGCAGGGAGCAAGGAGACTGCTTTCATCTATGCGGTGACGAGTGCAGGGGTCGTCCTGATGATTCTGATGATGAGAGGGTGATTGAACAGTGTTCTCTCCTGGTTGCAGGGAGCAAGGAGACTGCTCTCATCTATGCGGTGACGAGTGCAGGGGTCGTCCTGATGATTCTGATGATGAGAGGGTGATTGAATAGTGTTCTCTCCTGGTTGCAGGGAGCAAGGAGACTGCTCTCATCTATGCGGTGACGAGTGCAGGGGTCGTCCTGATGATTCTGATGATGAGAGGGTGATTGAATAGTGTTCTCTCCTGGTTGCAGGGAGCAAGGAGACTGCTATCATCTATGCGGTGACGAGTGCAGGGGTCGTCCTGATGATTCTGATGATGAGAGGGTGATTGAACAGTGTTCTCTCCTGGTTGCAGGGAGCAAGGAGACTGCTCTCATCTATGCGGTGACGAGTGCAGGGGTCGTCCTGATGATTCTGATGATGAGAGGGTGATTGAATAGTGTTCTCTCCTGGTTGCAGGGAGCAAGGAGACTGCTTTCATCTATGCGGTGACGAGTGCAGGGGTCGTCCTGATGATTCTGATGATGAGAGGGTGATTGAACAGTGTTCTCTCCTGGTTGCAGGGAGCAAGGAGACTGCTCTCATCTATGCGGTGACGAGTGCAGGGGTCGTCCTGATGATTCTGATGATGAGAGGGTGATTGAATAGTGTTCTCTCCTGGTTGCAGGGAGCAAGGAGACTGCTTTCATCTATGCGGTGACGAGTGCAGGGGTCGTCCTGATGATTCTGATGATGAGAGGGTGATTGAACAGTGTTCTCTCCTGGTTGCAGATCTATGCGGTGACGAGTGCAGGGGTCGTCCTGATGATTCTGATGATGAGAGGGTGATTGAACAGTGTTCTCTCCTGGTTGCAGGGAGCAAGGAGACTGCTTTCATCTATGCGGTGACGAGTGCAGGGGTCGTCCTGATGATTCTGATGATGAGAGGGTGATTGAACAGTGTTCTCTCCTGGTTGCAGGGAGCAAGGAGACTGCTCTCATCTATGCGGTGACGAGTGCAGGGGTCGTCCTGATGATTCTGATGATGAGAGGGTGATTGAACAGTGTTCTCTCCTGGTTGCAGGGAGCAAGGAGACTGCTCTCATCTATGCGGTGACGAGTGCAGGGGTCGTCCTGATGATTCTGATTTTGAGAGGGTGATTGAACAGTGTTCTCTCCTGGTTGCAGGGAGCAAGGAGACTGCTTTCATCTATGCGGTGACGAGTGCAGGGGTCGTCCTGATGATTCTGATGATGAGAGGGTGATTGAATAGTGTTCTCTCCTGGTTGCAGGGAGCAAGGAGACTGCTCTCATCTATGCGGTGACGAGTGCAGGGGTCGTCCTGATGATTCTGATGATGAGAGGGTGATTGAACAGTGTTCTCTCCTGGTTGCAGGGAGCAAGGAGACTGCTCTCATCTATGCGGTGACGAGTGCAGGGGTCGTCCTGATGATTCTGATGATGAGAGGGTGATTGAACAGTGTTCTCTCCTGGTTGCAGGGAGCAAGGAGACTGCTTTCATCTATGCGGTGACGAGTGCAGGGGTCGTCCTGATGATTCTGATGATGAGAGGGTGATTGAACAGTGTTCTCTCCTGGTTGCAGGGAGCAAGGAGACTGCTCTCATCTATGCGGTGACGAGTGCAGGGGTCGTCCTGATGATTCTGATGATGAGAGGGTGATTGAACAGTGTTCTCTCCTGGTTGCAGGGAGCAAGGAGACTGCTCTCATCTATGCGGTGACGAGTGCAGGGGTCGTCCTGATGATTCTGATGATGAGAGGGTGATTGAACAGTGTTCTCTCCTGGTTGCAGGGAGCAAGGAGACTGCTTTCATCTATGCGGTGACGAGTGCAGGGGTCGTCCTGATGATTCTGATGATGAGAGGGTGATTGAATAGTGTTCTCTCCTGGTTGCAGGGAGCAAGGAGACTGCTTTCATCTATGCGGTGACGAGTGCAGGGGTCGTCCTGATGATTCTGATGATGAGAGGGTGATTGAACAGTGTTCTCTCCTGGTTGCAGGGAGCAAGGAGACTGCTTTCATCTATGCGGTGACGAGTGCAGGGGTCGTCCTGATGATTCTGATGATGAGAGGGTGATTGAATAGTGTTCTCTCCTGGTTGCAGGGAGCAAGGAGACTGCTATCATCTATGCGGTGACGAGTGCAGGGGTCGTCCTGATGATTCTGATGATGAGAGGGTGATTGAACAGTGTTCTCTCCTGGTTGCAGGGAGCAAGGAGACTGCTTTCATCTATGCGGTGACGAGTGCAGGGGTCGTCCTGATGATTCTGATGATGAGAGGGTGATTGAACAGTGTTCTCTCCTGGTTGCAGGGAGCAAGGAGACTGCTCTCATCTATGCGGTGACGAGTGCAGGGGTCGTCCTGATGATTCTGATGATGAGAGGGTGATTGAACAGTGTTCTCTCCTGGTTGCAGGGAGCAAGGAGACTGCTTTCATCTATGCGGTGACGAGTGCAGGGGTCGTCCTGATGATTCTGATGATGAGAGGGTGATTGAATAGTGTTCTCTCCTGGTTGCAGGGAGCAAGGAGACTGCTCTCATCTATGCGGTGACGAGTGCAGGGGTCGTCCTGATGATTCTGATGATGAGAGGGTGATTGAACAGTGTTCTCTCCTGGTTGCAGGGAGCAAGGAGACTGCTCTCATCTATGCGGTGACGAGTGCAGGGGTCGTCCTGATGATTCTGATGATGAGAGGGTGATTGAATAGTGTTCTCTCCTGGTTGCAGGGAGCAAGGAGACTGCTCTCATCTATGCGGTGACGAGTGCAGGGGTCGTCCTGATGATTCTGATGATGAGAGGGTGATTGAATAGTGTTCTCTCCTGGTTGCAGGGAGCAAGGAGACTGCTCTCATCTATGCGGTGACGAGTGCAGGGGTCGTCCTGATGATTCTGATGATGAGAGGGTGATTGAACAGTGTTCTCCTGGTTGCAGGGAGCAAGGAGACTGCTTTCATCTATGCGGTGACGAGTGCAGGGGTCGTCTACTCGGTGACGCAATCCTGCAGTTCAGGCAATCTCACAGAATGCAGTTGTGATGCATCCAGGCAAGGTCAGGCGACACCTGAGGGATGGAAATGGGGAGGATGCAGGTAAATATTGTTTTCTAGTATTGAGGGATGGAAGTGTTTTTAATACCATACAACATTGCTGGCTATCTAGCCTAACGTGAAAAAATAACTAGATTTCCATTTCCATAGTTCGTTGCTGTATCTCACTGATTTTATTGCTATCGCTATTGCTAGCAAAATTGT
>OW203763.1:46199571-46311211 GCA_934045905.1 Leuctra nigra
AATGAAAAACTTCATTGAACTTTCACAAACTATTTTATTATTTATAAATGCAATATTTCGTCTACTTTCAGCAAACTTCATCTATTTAATTTCTTAAATTTAGCTTTTGTTTTTGAAAAAATTGTTTCCTACAACCATCCATCTGTTGTTAAATGTCAAATGCCTGATGAAGTTTGCTGAAAGTAGACGAAATATTGCATTTATAAATAATAAAATAGTTTGTGAAAGTCCAATGAAGTTTTTCACTAATAACACTAATAAAACAGTTTGTGTTTACTAGGGCTAGGATGTTTATGTTTAGGACATATCCTTTTTTAGTTTTTTGTTCAGACACGTCTAAAAATGATACATATATTTCATGTGTTCCTGATTTCAAAAATATGTATTTCATTTTGCCTAAAAATGACTTTTTCTCGATATTTTTAAAAGAATTTAGTCATTTTCTTGCTAAGGTATTTTTGTCCTTCTTTATTGGGGAAAATAATATTGTATGCTTGTTGCAAGTTACAACAATTGTATGAATTTTGGTCTTGACTACAATTCATAAAATCTCCATCCACCATTTGGATGGCCATCAACAATTGACACTTGATACATGACACATTCATACAATAATTTAAGTTAGTTTTAATTACTCCAAGTCCAACTCAGCTAAACCGATAAATCGAATAATATGTGGACGAATATTATAGATAACTTAAAATTTCAAATGTCCTTTATCGGGATTTGTGGTCCTTTTTAAATAGTTTTAAGGTACTATTTGCCTGCCTTTTTGGACGTTTCATAGCTCCTAAACATCCTAGCTCTAGTGTTTACACATTATTACTTTCATTACCTCGGAACTAACCCTCTATCAACATATGGTTCATTTTCTCGATCTTTCTATGAACATTTATATCAGATTGTTCAACTTGCAGTCAATGCGTGGAGTAAAGTAAAATATATTTTGTGAAGAAATTGGTCTGATCGTTAGTACTTCGTTTGACCAGCGAAAAGCTGGTTATGCGAAAAGCTAAAACAAATGGGAATGAAATAGATTCGAGCGTTGTCATCAATTTGGAAGGCTTTCAAAAATCGCGCTTTAAATGTAAAGAAGTGAGGGTGGGTAGAGATAGGCGGAGCCAATACGCTTTCGAGAGGGGTAGAGATGTCGTATAATTGCAACAACAATAACGGGTCGACGGGTTCAGAGCTAAAGGGATGTAGATCTGGCATCACCGTTCATGGTAACATGTTTTTCGCAAAGGGTAGTACAAGAAAATTAGGTGGTACGCCGAGGGTTTTTATGGGTTGTCAGGTACTTTTTTATGGCCTTTAGGTGTTACGCGTATGAACCCTTTTATCTACAGGGGCGAGATTTGTATTTATATGACAGCTTTTGGGAGAAGGTGTTTGGTGATAGTAAAGAAGAATACAGAATGTGAAACGATGTAAAGAACGTACCTATACCTCATGTCGGAAAGTCGGAAAACCAAGGACGATCCAAACTGCTTAAATACTCTTCATAATCCTTTGATGTCATGGATAATCAAATACCATACAATTTGAACATTAACATTGTGCTGTCTTTGTTTGCAATATTCCTAAAATAAAATCGTTTTACCTCTGCGAGTCATAGATATTATGGAAGAAAGAAAGTGCGACCACGACAAACGCAGACAGGTATCAGCCTTCTTACCTCTAAGGTATATCAGCGTGGAGAAGAAATTCGGAGCCAACTTGCTCCGTCGAAGTCTACGCTGCCAGAACCTACACGTGCATAACAATGTTAGTGTTACATCGTTTATAAACAAGGTTTTAGAGTTTAATAAAACCTTTTGGTACATTAACATTTAGTTTTTCAAAAAGAAGAAGTGGGATGAAAATATACAAAAAGTAAATGACACTTAAAAGTCTTAAAGGTTATATATCTACCAGGAGCGTAGGAAAGAGGGGGGGGGGGGGTCAGTGATCCCCCCCCCCCACCCCACTTTTCATCTTGACATCCCCAGATACACAAAAATTTTGGTAAATAGATGCAAAAATTCACAGATGAGGTTGCGGATTCTTAAAATTATCCAAGTTTTGCAAAACTAGCTGATCGGGTAATTATCCAATGAGACAATGACTCATTTGTTCAATATGATCATCCTCATGAATATAATTTAATTTACACTTTAAACTATGATACCAAAACAAATACAGATGTTTCTTATTTTATTGCTTTTGCTTATTTCAACCTTTTTCCAGAGGAATTCAAAATCGATTTTTTTACTAGAAATTCAAAAAATACCATGCGGGACCATTGGGGATTTTATCAAATAACAAAATATGCAGATTAAATTGCATTTTGTCTTAAGTTTCCCCAAGAATAGCGCATATTACACATTTTAAATTACTTTGAAAAGGATGCCAAAATAGCTTCAAATTCGGTTCCAATTTGTACAAAAATGTCAAAAAAGACCGTGCGGGGCAGACTGGAGGCGGTCCCCCATTCCCCCCCTTATGGCTGCGCACTACCTTTTCCCCACATCCATCGATCCCCGATTATTTTGACCCCCCCCCCTCTCAAAATAAAGTTCCTACGCGCCTGCTATCTGCCCTTGAATAGTCGAGAGTTCTCTCTTTAGACTATCGATCTTTACGCTGACTTTGTTGGTTCATTTGGGTAAAACATTTGACAACATTTTCGTAATATAGCAGCCTTTATTATTGGGATATCTACAAATTCTAGTATCAAGATTTGAGGTTCACATAGTCATTGCTAAGTTTAAAGTTAGCGCATAGTTCCATATTATATATTTCTGGTGTTTATCGTCGAAATATCATTGAATCATTTGTTCATTGAATATTGTCTGGGGTTTGGAACCCATGAGGTTGGAGTGAAATTACCAACTCTCTACAAGGTCACAATCACACATAGTATTGCTTCTACACAATACAAGCATTCATATCAGACAAGTTACTTCTATCGTCCAAGGAAAATAAATGTAACTTCTTTCTTCTCATTTCGTTCTTGCCAATCTTCTAGTTTGGCAAAGCTAATTTCAATCGGTGACCAATCTAAAACAATAGGTACATTTAATTAATTCATGTCCTTGAAGTATTAAGGAGAAGGATCATCGTCTAAACCGACATTTATTAGATTGTGTCCGTCTCGTTGAAGCGACGAAGTTGTAGACAAAAAACGTTTGCCACATTTGCAAAAAAAATATCTTCTAAAAATTATGAGCGAATTTAGAATCCAAGATTTCACTGATTAGCAAAATGCGTGACTTTTATCCAAAAATACGAGGTGTAACAAAAACAAGTTGGCGTAACTCCTGATTCTCCCTAGACGTCAAGATGTCAAACACGTTTCGTGTTTCGTGATGGTCTTTCATCCACCTAAACTGCTCAACAATTTCATTGATATGTGGGATGTCGAAAAAACTTTCAGCCGGAATTCCATCTTGGGTATCAGGAACAAGTCTCAGAAATCAGATCTTTCAAATTGGGGGGCATGGGGGATGGGATTGAGGGGTGATTTTGGAATTATGTACTACGAACGACGATTGATGTGTGGGTCATTCACACGAAGTGAATGTTGATCGGTTTTTTGACATGTAAAACGACATTATACATTTGACATTATGAAACGTCAACGACAAGGTTTTACTGTAAAGATTTTAAAGGGCTGAGGGAGATGTCATAAATGTTCGAACATTGAAGAACACCGTCTGAGTTCGACCATGGCAAGCTTCCGCGCGCCTTCAAACATTGTTTACCGCTTCCCCATCACCCTCTTCGCACGAACTCAACCCTTGCAACCCTAAGATGCAATTCCGGCTGAAATGATACGTCTTCTTTCCACGACTTAGGAGATGAAAGCCCATCGCGACCTCGCGACACGTGCTCCGGCCAAACAAGTCACACTTGACGTCTCGGGATGAACGGAATCATTGCAATAACTCAAAAATGATGTAGGTACATGCGCATGCCGAAGAGTACTACTTCAAATATGATCGCCGAATCTATAGGAGTTAGGTACGTAAAGTGATTTTTTACTTTATGGTCATGTTGAGCGAACTTCTTAGTAAATAGAAGTTAAGGGATTGTTCCCTTGAGGTTCAACTGGATTTTCTTGTGTCAAACTCGCGATATTGTTTTGTCCACGTTAAAAAGTGAATCATTCGCTGCCAGTGGCATAATGCCAGGGGCCCAGGCACTAGGGGGGCACCACGGGCACTACTCAAATAAAGCAGATTTTTATTAACTTTTCCAAATTAATTTTTCCGAATATTTTTCTTTTACTCAACGTGGTCGCCTCCAAGTAGAGAGTAATAATAATTTGTATGTTGTGTGAACCATTCTTAATGAAATAAAATAAGCCTCCAAATTTCAAGCATTAGCCGTAATAGAATGTAAACAATTACAATGTAAAAATAGAAATAAACAAAATAAACAAATAAAGCTAGGCGCATTTATTTTGCACCGGCCACGAACATCTATTGTATTTTTTTTAAATTCATTTTCTTCTTGTTATGCCCTCTTTTTTAATGCAATGCGATGAGAATTATTTTTTTATGTTCAAAATTATTTCGATTTTTAACTTTTAATTTGTTTAAATTTTCTATTACGGCTAATGTTTGAAAACTGGAAGCTTATTTTATGTCAAATTCAGGCACAAAGTTAAGTGTAGTTTGGCGGCAGAATCTGGGCTGAATGATTTCACGAATTTTAAGTGCGAAAAGTTTTGCTAGACGCTTATTTAGATCTCAATACTGTGGTATAAGTGCTTGGCAGTCTTTTTACAAGTATTGTTTTTGTACAGTATTCAATATATTCATATATAACTAAAATATATATATATGTTTATATATATATATTTTTTTTTTGGGGGGGGGGGGGGGGGGGGGGGGGGTTCACCAGAAGATTATTTTTCCAAACTACTATACCTATACTATTATCTATAGATAGGATTCTGAAATTTGAACCCATAATAGAAACCAAAATGTAATATGTGCAAGTTTCAAAAACATTACTATTGTAGGAAAAAAGTTACAGCTGTTCAAATTTGGTTGTCAAAAAATTGATTATACGGAGCTCAAATAGCGCGCGTCCAGAAAACTTCCAATGGCCGTCCGGGACGCTGTTTCTTCAAAACTACATACGATATCAAGCTGAAAATTTCAAATTATATTGAAAATATATTAACCCATTGGCCTATTTGGACGATAGGAACTCGCCATTTATAAGATGGCCACTGTGGATTTGGACGAGATAAACTCGCCAGTTCAAATTTTAGGTAAAACTGAAAATTAAATACTACCTATAGCTGTGGAACTTTTTCTGCAAAAATAACCTTTCGGCCATATTAACACATTGGCCTATTTGGACGATAGGTACTCGCCATTGATACCTGCACACTGATACTTGTATCATAGGGTATTATATTTGTTAAAATGCTACATCTGTAATGTAATAACAAATTTGGAAAAAAAAACTACTACTAAAAACTACTACATTTATAAGATGGCCACTGTTGATTTGGACGAGATAAACTCGCCAGTTCAAATTTTAGGTAAAACTGAAAATTAAATACTATAGCTGTGCAACTTTTTCTGTTGAAAATTCATAGGCCAATGGGTTAAGATCGATTGGGTAAAAATGTCAATCAATTTGAATAATTAGAACGAAATTTATGGAATCTTGAAGTTGAGTGTAAAATCAGAATATGTAAATTATTTCTAAACTTTTATTACACACGTTATAAAAGTAAATTTTTTCCCACTATTCTGTTTTCAAGCTCAACTTCAAGATTCAATAACTTTCGTTATCGATCTTAATCTATTTTCAATATAATTTGAATTTTTCAGCTTGATATCGTACGTAATTTTGAAGAAATAGCGTCCCGGCCATTGGAAGTTTTCTGGACGCGCGCTTTTTGAGCTCGTATAATCAATTTTTTGACAACCAAATTTGAACAGCTGTAACTTTTTTCCTACAATAGTAATGTTTTTGAAACTTGCACATATTTAATTTTGGTATGTTTTTTTATACCGTCAACCGGGGTGGCTATGGACGATTTTAGCATAATTTGAAGTCCTGTGAACTCATGGTGATCAAATTTTTTATTTTGGTTTGGCCAAAAGTGCTGTTGGGGTCTAAGGAAAGCATAGAGACTCACACATATTTTTTCCCTCCATAATACACATGTTTTTTTTTAAATTTTAAAGTGTCCAAACTCACCCCGGGGGTGGGGGTGACTTTAGACACACACGTAAAATCAATGAAAAATCATATTAAACCAACAGCAGGTGTGACTTTGGACAGTATTTATGTTTTAAAAAAGATTTTTGATCATATAAGCCATTTTTTGCATGAAAAAAGAACGTTATTAGCCAGTTTATTATAAAATGCTTGAATATGCATTACAATACCAAAAGGGCACTTTAATTACCAAATTAAATTATAGGTAGTACTAGACTAGGTAGTAACAAATGATATCACAACCTAATGATTAAATGGCCCTTTGGTAATGATTTTTGGTAATGCCAGGCTCCCTTTAGCATTGTCCAACTTCACCCCTGAAAAGCACAAAAATCGGAAAAACGTGATAACCACCCACTGAAACTCAATGAAAAAAAAATTATTTAATCAAAACCTCAAAACAACCCATCAAATTGTAAACTGATTCAGGTCTGAACATATTTTAAAACATATGCTATTGTGGGACACAGGAAGTTTACAGCCTATGAAAAAAGCACTTTTTATGGACATATATCTAAAAATTATTTTCCTAAACAAGAATGGTTACAAATTCCATGAAAAAGTGTTCCCTCCACTCCTCAAAGACCTTGAAGCACCCACGATTTTTTTTAGTTCAAAGTTTAGCCGCTTGGGCACAGGAGAGCTATGTTTATGCGGAAATTTCAAATTGGACAAAGTCACCCCGGCGTCCAAAGTGACCCCGGATGTGTACACATTTCAGAATCCTATCTATAATAGTTTTGATATAGTGACCTCTCAATCAGGGTGTTTTTTTGCGCCACCCGGTATAGAACTCTGACTAAATAATACCTAAAAACTATTATAACTATTATAAGTAGATAGGTATATAAGAACTATTGAACATTTTCGCAGAATAAGAAGGAACTTATTTAGAAGACAATGATGCCGATATTTCTGACATTAAAGTACCTAACTGCAATAATCAGAGATAGAGGCCGCTAACAAAATACCACAATTTGCTCTTTAAGGATAGTTGCTTTTTGGGAGTATGAAAAATGTGGAACCTTGTAAGTTTAAATATCCATATATTCATTACTAGAGTCAGGATTTTCAGGCAGTTGCCTATTTCTGAATATGCTCATGAGAACCGGAAAAATCAGGGATAAATCCGTTTCATGACATTGGTTTCAAATATACCTATACCCACTTGATATGGCATTTTTTGCCTTTTGGGGATTTTTTCGGTTGATAGTGCCTTTTTGGCATTTTGAGAAATAATACTGCCTTTTTTGGCATTTTGGACTCATTTTGCCTAAATTGCTATTTTTATACTGTTTTCACCATTCAAACTCACTTTTCGTTGGTACTCGATACGGCAATTTGATCTTTGGATCCCCGACTGACAATGGTCCAGGAACTCCACATCTCCTATGTTCGATTCATTGCATAATACCAAAGAATGTGTTGTCATGGCAGTGAATATTTGAATAAAAAAGTACTCGTTTAATGAAACTTACAAGGACATACATGAGATTTCTAACTTATCCCAAATTCATATTATTTTCACATTTTTCATGGTGTAGTTGCGTACTTTGCCGATGATACTTACTTTTTTTAACGCTGATACTGTCTATTTTGATGGTTTTGATACTGCCTTTTTGACATTTCATTTTGCCTTTTTGGTGGTTCATACTGCCTGAAAATCCTGACTCTATTCATTACATAAAGCACTTGTGAATAGATGCAACTATCGAGTAAACAATTAGCTTTTGGCGTTAAGACCAACAACTGTAAAACACAGGAAACGTGAGTCAACAATATGCAAATTTAAAAGTGAAATATCTTGCTAATTTTTTTTTCAGTATTCAGTAATATGTTCATTATAATACTTTACACTACATCATCAATCAATATTTAGTATTTACTACACAGCATATTATTTGCTCATATTTCTGACTTGTTGTCACTTGCATAATGTGTATGTTACTTTGCCATTATAGCCACCTACTATTATATCTTAATTTTAATTTTAACTATAGGCTAGAACTTTTTTCTTCTTACAGGTTATATGGAAGAACAGACGCATGTGTCTGAATATCGCCTCTTTTGTAATGTATTCTTCGTGCAAAATAAAGACATAATAATAATGATACAAAGATATAAGTCATCATAAGGTTGAGACATTTCTTACGGATCATTGCAATTGCATGAATGGTCCAAACAAATGATTTGCAATCAAAGAAGATGACTTTTATTCTGAGGAACCTACTTATTCGTGTAAATTGTAATTCGATTGAATATAAAGGAAAGATTTAAAAATCTTGCATGTAATACGGAATATACTTTTAAGTGGAATATATTCAGTTCAGTTCAGATAATTGTTTATTCTTTGGCCTCAAAGCTATTCCTCATTCAATACTTCCAATAATGTTCGCAATGCTCGCATTCTGCTTGTGGGTAGGCACTTCCACTTACAGTGACGTACGTCTAATTGCCTACCCACAAGGCGACAGGCGTCATCTACATTCTAACATTCAGAGAATACTCACTTGAAGAAGGAGGGTCTCAGCGGCCCCAGTCAGCGAGAGCCCAGAATAAGCCCGGGCATGGTCGTGTCAGAGTCAGAGGGTAGAGGTAGATGAGGAGTGGGAGAAGAGAGTCAGAGGGGTAGTAAGGAGAAGGGAGAAGGAAGAGGTGACTATGTAAGAGGAACCTAGCAGACAAAACAGTTCAAACAATGATTAGTTCAAATTGCTTAGTTGTTAGCCAATACATAGACCTACTGGGCAGGTTATACAATGTCATGGTTAAGTATCAGCATGATACATCTGTAATATCATTGGTTTTATCTTGCAGATAAGTCAGGGAATATTTAGTACTACCTAAGCATTGGAGGTATTATCTGTTAGTTGTTGTACACTTATTCAAAATAATCTGTAAAATGTTTTGAATCGTCAGAACTCTCCCGTTTATCTTTAGCCTAAACTACTAAGATTACATGAATGAGAGGGATCGAATGAAAACACACAGATTCAAGTTAAATGCCCGAGTGTTTGTAGGAGTTGAATTCATTCCAACACACCTATAACTAAATTGTTTCCTCAATATCAAAAATTTAATCCAATAATCAATCAGTTGTAGATTTTGAATGTTTTGAAATTAATGTATTTGACATTTATTTACCTATAGGTACCTTGAACTAAAAATGAATTAGCAGTTTTTAAATATAAATGGGGAGTTTTGAAGTAGGTAAGGTATTATCACCGTAAATTATTGTACAGTAATACCTAGTACACTTTGGGCAATAATTGACCAAAGTCAATCCAGATCAATTATTGATCTTGCATGTGTTACACTTGGCAATGTGAGCGCACAATGTTAAATGACTGCCAAGTTCCTAGAACTCTGTTAACGGCTTTCAAGTTAATCGAGATAAAGTGTGCAATGTGAATGAGGTATAAGCGTAATTATTATATTTAAAAACAATTTGGGGCCTCTCCAGCCAGCCAGTAGGTAGGTACACTTAATTATTTCAGTGCAAAGAAAACAAATTTTGAATTGCATGAAATGCTCCGTTCAAAAAAGAAATTTATTTGGACTGTGAGGGCATGTGTGGAGATCTCAACAAAATTATGACTTAGAGAGCATATTTCTAATCAAGTCAGAAGTATCCACTCCTAAGTTCCTCATTTATGACAATGAAAGTAAGGGAATCACAAAGATCTGCCAAATGCCACGCAAAATGCTGGCAAATTCACTATTAATGCAGACTGTTCTAAAACTGGTTTCCTTTGATGAAAATCAAAATCATGAAAGTTAGGTACACAGTATAGTAATTTACTATAATAATATAGGACAAACAAATGTTCCATGATTGTAAAGAGATTACTCTGCTCTAGTTCTAGCAATGTATGTGCACGTGAAAACCATGCCATGCACGTGGCAGCGTGCCATGCTACTTCAAACCAAGTCAGTTACGTGCGCTCATTCCAGCGGATTCTTCATGCACATTGGGGTCTAAAAGTATCAGACACGTTGTTGTTCACTTGGGAGTCGTGTACCGACTGCAGCTTTTCACAGATTCAGATGCATTTTCACAGATCAAATAATAACGCTAACATAAAAGACCAGCACAGGAGTGTAACATAAAGAACTTAAAACTCAAAATATTTAAGAAATTATTTAATAATTAAAATATAAGTGAATCATACAAATTATATGTTCTGAAGATCCTTGCTATGGAATTTGTTGTCTATAGTAATAAGATTCGAAATAAAAAAAATACTTATCATCAACTATTATCTTACAGTTTAGAAACTCAGTCAACAAACAACATAATCAATGAGAATGAATATTATGATAAATCACCCAAATGATCAAACAATAATGACTGAGAAGTTTGATTATAAAAAAAACAAGACAAGTTTTCCTAGCGAGGTATTTCCTTTACTTAGCACAACCTTTGCAATCAAAGTCAGCAACAATTAGTTAGTATTTAATTAATAATAGGTCCACAAAATAAAAAGTAGTACATAAGCGCAAATACTTTCTGTAAAATGATAAAGGCATACATTCTATTTTCTTGTGATGGCGAGGATGAAGGCAAGTAAAAAATCTACATTACAACCTTACATTGAAACAGCTGCATTCAAAAATATCAACTTATAAACATTCAGATGTAAATTATTAAATCCATATTGAAGAAGAAACTGTTTCAAACATGTATAAAACTAACAAGATAGCTCAAAAATGTGTAACAATAAAATCGATACTAGTGTATAGCGTTAAATAATTATTAATTAGCAGATGTTACGAGTGTGTTTTCATTAATGTCTCCAATATCACAGTTTGACATTAGCTGCCAATTAGTTGCAGACACATTCGAGTATTTAAAAAACCTGTTACTTCATCATTTGTACTGGTAAGTACGCAACCCACCAAAAGTTCGTTCCTTATTTGTAATCAAAACCGGGTGATTTACTGGAAAATGTGGTAACAACTTATTCTGGTGACTGTACATAGAGTATTTACAGTATCTTGGATAATATTAATACAAATTCAGTTGCCGAGTTGTGTGTGAAAACACATAATCAATCAAATAAATATCATGTACAAAATTGAAATAATTTTCTTAAAGGGAACTGAATCTCGGCTACTATCTAAATAAATAAAGTACTCTCATCAATAAATACAACTTGGAATTGGAATCAACTTTAGATCCCATCTTGGCATTGTCTTAAGAACTACCCAAGCTTTATAAAGTATTTCAATACAATTCTTCAATGTGTAGTATGATTGCCCAAAAGAGAATTTGGCAACTATTAGCAGCTCTTCAACAACTCAAAAACTATAATTAATTTCTATAATGCATAATAAATGTACATAGAATAATACAATGACTAGTAAACTTGCATACCATTGAAAGTGAGTGCATGTTATCATCAACCTAAAGACTAGGGAGCTCAGCAAATAAAAGAAGCATACAAAACAGGAATACACTTTAAGTTTAAATCAATATTTTCATATCATTGAGTAAGAAACAACTTGAGGCATGCATTTTTAATTGAACCGTCTTTGCCCACGTTGACGAAAAGATAATCCTGTATGAACACAAAAATTGACATTGGTTAATACGGGATTGATTTGATTTGATAGCCGTCTGCCAGGTGTAATTGAGACGCATCCAGAAATAAATGTGAGGAGGTTGGAAGAAAACTCCTATCTGTATCATCTTATAAAGCAGTGCGTAAACTTGTGAAGTTATTGGGCAATAGCTCAACACTAATTTGTATAATTAGTAATTACATACTAATTAGGCACTGCTGAAATAACAGGTTTGAAATATTTGTGTCTTAACTTAAAAATTAAGTGTGAATAATTAACTAATTAAGTTCAACATCCAAGTCAATGTCATGCATCCCGTCCCGACATGTATGTGTGATATTTTCAAGAATATTACATAATCAGTTATTATGTAAGTGAAGTTGTAACTTTGCCCCTGCACAGACTACGTGGTATAAAAAATAAAATAAAAAACGGTTGAAAGGTTTGGTATCGGAGTTCATCTGAA
The DNA here is from genome assembly GCA_934045905.1 of Leuctra nigra. NCBI lineage: Eukaryota > Metazoa > Arthropoda > Insecta > Plecoptera > Leuctridae > Leuctra > Leuctra nigra. The sequence continues at coordinate 46,211,834 of OW203763.1, forward strand.
CATAAATTACATGGTTTTTTATGAGATCAGTTAACCAAAAATGCAGCGAAAAAGTATTTAAAATAATGTTATCAGTCGATGCTACAAGTTGAAAAGTGTACTCCTGCTACAGCTGTCATGTGAGCAATGTGAAGGCATAGGATCTGTTCTATGTACACTTGGCCAAACAAAAATTGATCGTTCAATAAATCTGATAGGCTGATAAATGTAAGATCGCACCATCAGAAGTCAGTCTAAGCGATCTCATTGTCTCACTCTAGTAGGTGACCTCACGTTTCAATGATAATAACAAGCTTTGATTGGTTATGGGACATGACCAGCAGTCATTCAAATTTGTTCAACAATCAATTTTTGTTTTGCCGAGTGTACATAACCAGTCCCCACTTATCTTCCCTTCCTTTATTTCAAATCTACCAGATTTCACAATTCTGGCCCATAATTCAAGTGTAAATCAATAGTATAGAAGGAGATGCAAAGCCAACTGCAATAGGTACCTCACATAATACTGAGCTTATCTAAGTTTTGTAGTCAATATGAACTATGGCTATTCGTGCCGATGGAGAACATTTGTGTTTGAAGTCGACTGAAGTGGCAATTACCTATGTTAGCATCATTTGAATCATTGGGGGATGGCAATCCTGAATAGGCAAGCCGTATATAAAATCACAACATGTTCACAGATATGCCAACAAAGTTAAATCACAAAAAACTACTTTGCAATGCCAATCGGCGACCTTGAGTAAACGTGAATACATACATGTCATATTGTCCTTTCAGTCATCTCCATCATTTAGTTGAGTAAGTTTGTACCTTAAGATTAAATGTTTCAAATGCTGCCAAATTTAAAGGTGTGTAAAGATTGAAAATGAACTGAATAGCTGCTGGCATGGGTGTACCTTCTTCTCACGGGGATTTTCATTGTCGTAGCTCAACAAAGATGTGACGCTAGCAAATTGAAGAGAGAAAAAGTTTAAGTGCAATACATACAACTTTTTGTACACCACTACATACATACGAAACTAAAAATGTACATTACATTACTTTGCTTGCATTTCTTTACAATCTCCAGATATGGAAACTTTTGCTTGACTTTTGTGAGCATACAGTTTACTTGACACACTTGGAAAAAACATGTACATATAGTCAAATTGACCATCAGAACTTTATTTCCCCGTGTTTTCCGTATCAACTACGATGTAAAAAGCATCATCACAAAACTACAAGGATAGTCTTGGATAAACTCGAGCGCCCCAAAATAATGAGAACTGTTTAGGAAGAAATGAGTGAAACATTACACAACAACCTACTTTGTTTTCTTGCAGTGCTACATGCCGTGATCATAGTCTGTGCAAATCAAGCAAGAAAATATAGCTTTTCAAGAAGTGCTGACAAAACATTTCATTCACTAGGAAATTGCTCATGATTTTCCATTCAAATCGTCTTTTAAACCAACAGCCAGATATAATAATGTTGCAATACCTTCATAATTATAAGAATACGTACCTACTTAACTAACTTCTTTGATAACAAATATGATATTTAAAGAACACCTCCAAAAGTGGTTGTTACATTGATAATTGAGTGAGGGACTCCTTTTGACTCTTTTGGCAAGGGCCTCTCATTATTTTTCTATACTTTTTCTGTCCCTGCTTAAATACAGGTTGTACTGTTTCTCCGATCGAGCTGACATTTTGCAAACATGTCAAGACCACCTCTGTGGTGTGCAGACAGAAAGTGGAATCAAATTCTCTGACTGGGTAAAATTTTAAACGATTGTTTGACTCTTCGAAATGATTCGATGAAGTTGGACATCCAAATTCTCATATTGGTTACACGAAATTTAAAAAATCTCATTGATTGAAAATTCGAATTGTTCCGATCACATTGAACATTTGCATGCCCATCAAGATCAATATTTTATAATATAAAAATAAGCTAAATTGGTCAAGAACTTTTCGGCTTATTAACGTTTTAAATGTTTCAAATGTATGTTCAAATTCAACTATTTAAAAGTATGCACCTTAACCAGTTTATTGCATCCCTGCATGAAGTAAGTGCAGAAGCAAATGCACAAGTGACAATGAAAAGCAGGGTTTGTATGTTACACTGAGCATTTTCCTAGTTATTTTACCAGTTGATTGAAACGCTGCATTGTTGAATAGTTACGAGGGAACCCAAGTTAAGTAACATAAGCTGCAGCAATTCCTTGAGAAGTGATAGCACGATTCACTCCCTTTCGGTATTTTGGTATTTGGTTGTTTTATAAATGACTTAACCACTAGATAATTTTACATTTTGAAAGTAATTAAATAATAATAAGGTGCTATATGAATAAAGAACCTTTGACTGAGGGAATAGTAGTAGTAATATCAGAATAGTAGGCCCGGGATGTGGAACCCATGCCTCTGGAATGCTGCTCTTGGGCGACACGGCCACAGCCAAAGAGTATCTCTCTATTGATCATCTCTCAAAATGACATTATGGATTAATGTCGTGATTTCTCTCTTTCCTTCCATTATAGAAAAAACCTTGTTTGTTATCTGCTGCACTGGGGACCAAAACTTTGTACATTTCTAAAACAAGAAATAAATATTGCAACAGCATGAACCCACAAGGAAATTATAAAAAAGTTTTATAAATCTGGCAATTGGTTTAAAAATAAATACAGTTTTATGAAATTCCTTTGACATGTAAGTCAACATTGAGTAAAATATTAATTGTCATCGCTACTCAAAAACTTGTAAAACTTGTATCAGCTATAAAGTTTCAAAACTTAGAGATTCAAACGTACAATATTTCTAGAAACTTGGAGGCTAGATTTTATCTAACATTCAGCAACAAGAATATCCTTCGGTGCTATTACAATTAGTCTTAACGAAGTCAGAATGGCTGTGCCAACTATTTTAGCTGATCAATCACACATTTAAAATTTTTATGTATTTTTTAAATTTAAATGTTTTTTTTTGGTTTACTCATTCATTGGCATTTATGAAGAAGATAATGTCACAAGCCTATAGAAGACTAAGAAGTAAGTAATTTCATTGAAAAGCAATGGATCAGGGTGTCTGTACCATAGAAGACGAAATGGAATAGGGCTGCAGCATTATGCAACAAAATACACACAGAAAAAGAAAGGTTGCTAAATATGTGTATTCTCTCGTACATGTACAAATTACCAGACTTGGGTAGTAACGTAACGAAAGTAACACGTTACTGTAACGCAATTACTTTTTTGGGTAACGAGCCAGTAATTTCATTACATATTTTTCCAAGTAATAAGTAATATAATCTCACTACTTTTATCAGAGTAATTTGCCGTTTGTAACGCGTTACCGTGAGCCTCGCACACATTTTCACACTTGTATGTAATTTTCAAAAATATGGACAGATGACAGCACTCACCAGGCTTATTTTTTAATTTCCACTACGCAAAGTCACACAAAGTACAAAATAATAGTAATAAATTGTCAAACGGAAACGGCTTAAAATTACTTCGCTCTTATTGTGACTTCTTAAACATTCTTATTTGTATCCCTTCCAATAATTTTCCATTTGGTTAAAAATTTCTGGAAAAAGTAATTTTTGAGAGTAATTTCATTACTTTTTATCTTAAAAAGTAAAGTAATTTCATTACATTTCTGAAGTAGTAATTTACCAGTAATTTTATTACATTTTTTCCAAGTAATAAATAAGTAATATAATCTCACTACTTTTAAAAAGTAATTTACCCAAGTCTGCAAATTACCTTTAGGATATTAGGTCCAAACCTCATGTGGAAATACGTACCTATTGAACAAACTGAGGACATGAAGAAGAATTACTAGGCAATTGCACCCAGTGCTTTGGAATGATCTCAACCAAGATAAAAACACACATTTTAAAATACTTCTATGATCTCAGATCGCGACTTATCTGTCGATCAAGAGTACGACCAATGGAGATGAGTAACAGGAGAAAATGCTACCAAGAAGTTGACCATATTAGGAACTTGACTTGAAATGATGGAGAGGAGACTTCATTAACAGACAATATGGAGATACAACGACCTTGTATGGTCATCTAAGAAGAATACTCCATGGTTGGCAAGACAGCTAGGTCTTCAAGAAGGAAAAAGACAGATTGACCAAGGAAGAGATGGGCAGGAGTGAACATTTCCATGAGAAGACCAAGTCTACGAGATAGTGACTTCCTGTAGAAAGACACATTGCGATTGGGATGCGGAATACAACCAACAACATAGGTACCATTAGCCTAAACACCCATAAATGTTTGTATATTGTATTGTACTTGTAGGGGGAAAATATGTTTAATTGTTTGGTTATTTTGTTTGGAAATGGAGCACCTTGTCAGTGTCAGAGTAATGTGATTCATCAACTAAATAATCGACCCGGCTACTTCCGATACGGACAAGTCAAGCCCTCTTGCCCGGTGCCATGCTTATGAACAACTGTTGAAAGTCGGCTAGCTCCTGATGGAGACCCTCCATCTCCGCGTCCCCATGCGTTGGCGTGACGATGCCGTTACTCTCGGTAGCCCCACCCACCTGCTGCGGTAGCTCCGCCCCTTGCTCCACCGCCGCCACGCCCGCCACGCCCACCTTCTCCTTGGATATCGTGATGCCGAACTTGACGCCGGTCCCATCGCCGCCGCCCAGCTCTGTCCGTCTGCAGACCAACGCATCATCGTTATTACATCATTACTTACTGTTGGGATCGGTTAGGCCTCTTATACATGATATACATGATATTTAACAATTTTATTTGAAGCATACTTTGAAGCATTTGAAGCACAGGCACTACTTACAGGGTAGACAAATTTACTGATTTTACTGTATTTAATTTCAATGTACTACACTGTTTAAAAAAATGGTTAAATATTGGGAAAATCTTTGGTACAAAGTATGGTATATTTTTCTGATTTTTTTAGGATAATCTCAAAGTTTTTATAATCTTTCCCAAACAGTGTATGGGGAAATATCCGAATTATTTGGTATTCTCAGCTCACTCAAAAGTTCAAAAGTTTAATTGATAGCTCCTTGAGTTAAGCCCCATTTACACGACGGTGCAATTTCTTGAACAACTTCTGTGACACAGAGGTTCTGCTCGTGCGCAGTATCAATTTTGAGATGATAAAGGGAATCTGCACATGTGCTGAACTTTTGTGACACAGAAGTTGTTCAAGAAATTGCACCGTGTAAATGGGGCTTTAGACACATAGGTATTACAATTCTGTGAACGGAGTTTAAGAGACAGTTACATTTATGATCAATACACAAATACACATTTTTATGACCCCGACGAGCCTCGAACTCACGTTCTTCAGATTAGTAGGCCGATGCTTTAACCACTGGACCTTCGGGACAACTGAGGGTGATGCCGGCTTAGACTTGCTTTGAGTTAGTTTGAACATCGAGGTTATAATGAATGTTATTTAGGGAAATAATTGAAATATTTGTATACCCGGTGACGCAAAAAAAAATTCACCCTGATTAAGAGGTCACTATGTACCTATATCAAAACTATTATACCTAGATAGGATTATAGAATTTGTACACTTATTAGAAAACATACCAAAATCTAATATGTGAAAATTTCAAACATTCATTTATTAGGGAGGAAGTTACAAATGATTGAAGTTACAGTTGAAAAAACAGATTAAACCAGACGAAATTAACGAGTTTGATGAATTGATTTGGAGTTACTTTGTAGGAATTAGGTGAATTAATGTTTACATATTTATGAATTTCTATATAAACATAAATTTATGCTTAATAAATCTATGCGAATTTGTCTTGGATTTATTATTAAGTGAGTAGGTACCTATATGTGTGAATTTATGTAACTTTCGTATAGCGACATTAAGCCGAGTTAACATTTCCAATTCATCGTTGGAAATTCAGCCACAATAACTTTTCCCTCCATATCTTGTCTTCAAACCACGTCTCTATAAGTAACAGACATGCTTTACTAAATGGAGTCATTTTTAGGCCAAATTATGATTAACGCAAACTTACTAGTACCTACAAACAGGTGATTTTTTTAACAGGCTTCTAGTTCTTGTCCCCTTTGACGATCGGCATTCGTCATGATTTTGCTTGGCCTTGCGGTCCATTGACGATCTCTGATCGTCATATATCCCGCGCTACTATTTTCACTTTATAGTTGATTTGGTTGTTGTAAGATAGCGCTGCAATGCATTCTTTTGAAAGAATGTGAATGTAGCAACATTTCAGTCCGCTTCTCATATCGGTACATGCAACTATCGATTTATATTGATCCATGGAAGTCGATCAAGAAATCTTTTTGACACTTGCACAACCAAGATGGCTACCAAGTATACAATTTCTAGTTCCGATGACATTTTAAACCTTCTTTTGGATGGTTATTATAATGAATTAAATAGTAGTGAGAGTGATTTTATTTATTAAGATGAACGTATTGATGTATATAATTATGATTAAAGCGAAGTAAATACTTCCGCAAGTGATGACGATTAGGCGCCTACACGGGCGAAATAAATACATTTTGTTTCGTTAGAAATGGGTAGAATATTCGGACGCGCACTCCGAACGCGCGCTATTTAAAGCTGGTATAAATGTTTTTTCAAAGTATTAAATCAAATGCATTTAATTTTTTCCGCATTACTCGAATAATTCTGAAAATTGCACATAGTATAAAGTTTCGTATTTGTTCTATAACATGTGAAAGTTTCAGCCCTTTATCATTTATACTTTTGATGTAGTGACCTCTCAAACAGGGTGATTTTTTTTTGCGCCACTCGGTATATCACATACACGTATTAGGGAGTATACTGATTAAGGCTGTGCGGGACACGCAATTCCCGGGTCCAGGGACGGGATTTTTTTGTCCCGGACCCGTCCCGAAAAGTATTTTTGTCCCGAAATCAACCGGGATGTGACTGGAATCGGGACAAATGAATAATCCCGTTTTAAATAATATCCCGCCGTATTTCAAATTCGAAATGGGCCAATCAGAGCCCATTCAGAGCTCTGATTGGCTGCTGCGCGTGATTGGCTGACCGCTTCTTGGCTTCAAGGACAGAACTGTCACTGATTTCTGCCACCTTCCGCCATTTTAGAATCAAATATTACGTGGTTTAGTTTACCATTTCTTCACTCTGTTTTAATTAGTCAGTGTCAATTTCTTCGAGATTATTTGTTACATACCAGTATAAATGTAAATATGTAAACAAACATTTTTGCTAATAACCTTGGGTGTTTTTACTCCTGTCAATAAACACAATTTACGCATACATCGCACTAGGTATTATTTCAGTGCATAACCTGCAAATAATGGAGACTGATGGAAGACCAAGGTAACACATTAGAAGAAGACTTTAAATAAATAAATAAACATAAATAAATGTAGAGCTCGTAAACATTTCTAGACTTGAGGTTACCAAATTTACATCACATCATACCAAATTTACATCACATCCAATTCAGAAGTCGATTTTGCACAATCCCGTCCCAAAACCCGAGATTTTAATGTGTCCCGACCCGATCCCGATTTCATATTTTAAATTGATCCCGTCCCGAATCCCGAGTTCTTTTACAAATACCGTCCCGGTCCCGTCCCGAATGAAAAAAAGTTGTCCCGCACAGCCCTAATACTGATTGAAGCTTTTGGCAAGTACTTGGAAAATACCAAATATTTTGTAAATGTTACCTTATCAATGGATGAATGTTGTCAATACAATGGATGATGATAATTCCGAACCAATTGTCGAAATATTTGTGTATTATCGGATGGATACGCTTTATTAGGAAGTTTACTGATATAAAAGATTTTCCTCATAAAAGTATTTGAAAAATACAAAATATTTTGTAAATGTTACCATACAATGGAGGTTGCTAATTCCGAAAATAATTCCGAGAATTATCAAAATATTTGTATAATTTCACATAAATATTAGGAAATAATATACTGATATTAAGGATTTTCCCCAATTTTGGCATACAATGTATGGGGATATATCCCAATTTTTTTTACAGTGTACCAATAAATAAATAAACAAATAAAACGTATATCTGTCTGGCACACTTGGTTGAATATGACACACATACCAGGTTCAGACGTACTAAGTCAACAACAGGTTTAGACGGCCGAGTTGTGAGTTTGACCTTGAAGAGTTTTTTCATTGATTTTTATCAATATCTTTTACCATTGTAATTCGTAATAAAAAAGGCAATGTACGTGTCTTAAGAACTGTTAATGAAAATAATTTCATAGATACGAATGGGTATTATAAGTTTTATTTTGCCCTACCAAATGCCATATTTTCACTAATTTACAGGCACGTCAGTAGGACAAATAAAACTTATTAATCCTTCCCAAAATAAGAATTTACGTTCATTGAACAGTTCTGAAGTCACGATTATTAACAATTACATTGGTAAAAGATATTGATAAAAATCGATTAAAAAACTCTTTGCAAGGTCACGCTCACTACTCAGCCATCTTAGTATGATTGGCCAAACAATATTATATTAGCCCATTGGTGTATGATTTTTAAAGATAACCCCATGTCTGGAAATGGAGATTTAATTTTCAATTTGTCCACAAAACTCCTTAGGAATCATTAAAATTGCCATAACTTTCAGAAATCTTGATAATTTGTCATGAATATTTTAATAAGTTAGGAAAAATTGAACAGGCGAGATACCCTCGTCATAATACACCAGGGACATTAGCTATTACAACACACACTTATAAAAGTGAAAAGAGTGTAGGAAGGAATGTGCTAAGTGAAAACATCTGGCCATTCCGGGGCTCGAACTGGGGACCTCTCACTCGCCGGGCAAGAGCTCTACCAACTGAGCTACCAGACCGACAACATAACGCACTGATGAGGGTTAGAGATCTCCAAGGAGAATGGAATAAAGATAGTAAACGTTCACTATGAAATGTCTCATTGCACAACCATCCTATCCACTTAAGAGTCGGCTGCACCAGTGGCGGCCGGTGCCTTGTCTAGTAGGTGGGGCGCAATACCGAAGTTGTCCTCGACCCCACGGGGGGTCTGGGGGGAACCCCCAGCCGGCGGAGCCAACCCCCCGGAGGCGGAAATTTTTGAAATAATGAACACTATCAAGTCATAAGTTAATGATTTGGGAGCGTTCCATTTAAGTTTAGAGTAGTTGAGAAATCGCATTTATTACGTCGTGCAGTAAGTAGTTTCTTCTGTCATCAAAAGCATAGCCGGGTTTTCTCTGATTCCGCACCAAGTAGAGGCGCGCTTTTTTTTATCAGGTTTCCCCGTAGCCGTCTCATTTTCATCTTGCATATGATTCCATTTTATTTTTCCATACTAATATTGTTGTTGATTCTTATATTGTTGCCTAGATATAATATTGTTCCATGAATTCATTAAAGCATTTTTGAGTTGACACTCAACTCAACAATGAGTCTGGTAGCGATTGGACGAGTTTTCCTATTGTTGTTAAAAATTCGTTCTTAGTGCGCATACGATACGGCATTTTCGACGATTTTGGAAAACATTCATTGGCTTATATTTCTATTAGGTAAATAAAGAGCAAGCAGTGAAACAAAATAACGCGTTTATAGTTCACAACCACACATTCATGTGTGCCATTCCATCCAAAGATAAAAACATTGATTTGAGAATTTTGTGTACTAAGAAGACACACAGCTCGACAAAGTTGATGCGCCACTTACATTATGAGTCTAGTAGAGTAGGAGACAATGATGTACCGATAGGTACTGATGAACAAAACATAATTTACACTGATAATTATTTAATTTATCTGAAGAAATCCATAAGAAAAACATTAACGCTTCAAAACGATTAGCGGGAACGTTGAGTGATGGACAAGAAGTATGATCCACGAGCTAAAAGCATCAAGCCCGATGATTGCCGAATGCCGTCGGCACAAAGATTCTGTGCCCCAACACCGCGGTTCGGCTCGAGCGCTGCTATGGCGAGAACGCAAGAGCGCATGCGTCAACTTCTAGAATGACGTCAGGAATGGGGCACGGTATTAGCTGTGCCCCTGGTTGCCTACCCAGCCAGGTGCCGCTAAGATTTCAAGCGGGCGACGGAATATACAGTAATTTCATTGATTTGGAGAGCGTATGGATGGGAGTTTTAACATTTTACCTTACAAATTGAACATTTAAATTGTTCAAATTGAACATTTAATTTGTTCTCAGAATAATTATTGGTTGTTATTTGCAGAATATTATAATAAATCATTGAGGAATTAAATTATATATTTTTTTAGGTATAACCTGATATTTTAGGTAGGGCACGTGCCCCTGTGCCCCAATGCACCAGCCGCCACTGGGCTGCACTAAAATGTAAACATCGGAGATAATTTTGATTCTGTTGCTTTCACGGACGTAATTCATAATTAAGTACTACTTTTGGGTAATATCCGTGTATAATTGTTTAATACTCCAACGTTTTAATCACATAGCAGTGATCATCTTCAGGGACAAAATAAATTCAAAATTAATAAAACAGTGCTAACAGAGCTAGGAAAAAATGAAAATGTCACACAAGACAAAGCCCTCTCAAGACTATCATATGTCAACATTACACGGTCAAATATTATGCATAGAGATTAAATCAAAGTAATAACAAAGCTATAAATGTAAGAAAACTAATTGTAAGAAATATTTTCTATATATCGCTTTAACTTTTGAATGTTAAAAAAATGATGAAATTAGTGAAAAATATCCGCATAGTTATTTTTTTGTCGATCTTGGAATAAACACCAAATAAATATTGTAAGTACATAGGTACCTAATATGGTGTTCATGTTGCTAAGGTTAACTAAAAAATTACTTACACTAATAAGTTTTAACATTTTGATTTTTGGGTAGATTGAAGTATAAAAGTTATGAAATATTAAGGAAATATTATCTCCAATGTTCACTTCGAGTGCCGTCGCCTCTTCACGAGTTGCTTTCCATAACCTCTAGTTTCTCAAGAGAGTTTAGGTTGTGTGATCTAGAGTGTAATAGAACTCAACTGACCGGAGAGCAACCGCTTCCTTCTTGGGCGGCACGACTGGCTTGTTGGGCGGCACTGGAGGCGGCACCCCGCGGCTTCCCAGCTGCCCGGGCTTCTTGTCCACAGCTGCCGACGTAGAGGTGACGTGGAACGTAAGTTTGCCGCCCTGCGTCGATGTGAACACCTTCGTCCCGGGGGATGCAGACAGCGACACTTGACGAGCCGGCACCGGCGCAGCCACAGGCGCTGCCTTCGGCTGAACAGCACAATGGATGGATATATTCTGCCAAGGTCTCAACTCTTCAACATTAAAAAAAGTGAGTTCAAGTGACTTTTAGGAAGAAAAAAACTATATAAATATCGACATTCAGGCATAAAATAGACGTTTTTATAAAGAAAATTATATGTTTTATTTTACATTTGACGTGGTAATACACACTTGTAAGTACAATTAATGATTAATACATTTATTCGGTATTATTTACTTTCTTTTCCGAAATTAAATAATTAATTAAACTTGATATTCTCTTATCAACTCGTGTTGGAGATTTTCAGCAGATACTTTTATGTACACTCGGCCAAACAAAACATGAATGTTGACCAAATTTGAATGACTGCTGGTCATGTCCCATAACCAATCAAAGCTTGATATTATCATTAAAATGTGAAGTCACCTACTAGAGTGAGACAATGAGATCGCTTAGACTGACTTCTGATGGTGCGATCTTACATTTATCAGCCTATCAGATTTATTGAACGTTCAAGTTTTGTTTGGCCAAGTGTACCTACAATTAAATTTTGAAGGTTCCTTATTCAGTTGGCTTGAAGAAGGCAGTCGATGCACTGCCGAAATATTGCTCTCCGTGTTTTAATTTGTGTTTCTATTCAGTGTTGAATCAAAATGAGTCTTTTTGAAGCTCTCGAAGCAAGGGATGAGAAGAGTGGGGATTGCATGCAGCATACCTGTGGCGTTGTAGCAAACTCTGCGTTGGCTGAGGCAGGAAGAGCCGATGCCTGCTGTCTCAAGCCTTGACCTGGCGACACGGAGCGCGCTATCCCCGTCGCTGCAACACAAGCACACATTTCACAGCCACTACACCAGTGGTACTTAACTTGCGGCCCGCGGGACTAATTGTTATGGCCCGCCAGTTGATGTTTCAAATAGCTACTGATTCACAAAATGTGTCCACTGTGAAAATAATATAAAAAAATAAAAAATTCTCGTTTCATTTGAGAGAAATGTTGAGAGTTGTCATGTTAGGATCCACGCATCAGGTTGAAAATGCGACGAAAGCTTCTTAAATGTAAACTTGTTGCAACAAAATTGAAGCCATTTACCAATTCCGAAAATTGTAAAAGAGTGTATTGTTTTGGCGTGTGAAACATTGTTCGATTCGCTTCCTACGTAATAAACAAAATACACTGAATGAACCAGGCACGCAAAAAGGGGGCACTCGAGCAGACTGATGGGGGATCAGTCTGCTCACCATACAAAATCACCATACACCATACAAAATTAAGTTTAGCATCCCAGAATCACTTATTAATAGCTTAAATTCTAAAGAAAATGCACAATTGAGATTAGTTTGCATTTTAGAGCCCCAAAATCACTTTTAAAAATCTAAAAAAAACTATATCAGGCTCCGAATAATCAATTTTTATTTTTTGCATGACCAAACTCATACCACTGTACATAACTTCTTTTCTAAAGAAGTACCTACTGTTCTTGAAACTTTCTTGACACTTGTGCTTCACATGACAAATCTTTGTAAGTTCTATAATTTGTGATATTTTGAGCCTGATTTTGAAATACATTTGTTTACAGCGGTGCCTCATCCATAGGACTTTCTAGGACCACCAGGTATGCAGATCATGTTTATTTATGGTAGCAGACCTTCACTGTAGCAGTCCTCAATCCATTATTATACAATGATGAAAACTGAACCCAAATAATTTTTAGATGTACAAAGAATTGTACGTAGTATGAACAATCACAGTGGTGTGTTTCAATGCTGTACGTGCAATCTAAATTAAATTATTAAATTATTAAACAATAATCAACTACTTTTTTACTATCACAAACTATGTATTTGATTCTTATTACAATATATCGCCCGGTAACTTATTTACTTTCTTTAGACCTTATTTTGTCCGAGTAGACTTTGTTTTTTAAAATGTATTATGTAGGTACCTACTTGAAGAAACTAAGTGAATACTGGGCAAAATATTGTAATGAAAATCCAATAAATAGTTTGTGAAAGTCAAAAAGATAAGAATGATTTATTATTTTCTTTAATATAATCATCAAAACTAATAAACATAGTAGAATATTAGCAATTATTATTGAACCACGCTAATGCATTGTTTACGTACTTGGTCCACAAACAGGAACACTGCTAACCGTGGCAGTCGGTTGAACAACTTTGGCAACACTGCTCGTCATCGGAGTACCCGCTCCGGCTCCGGCTCCCGTCATGCCCGGCGGTGGAGAAATGCTGCCAACCTTGGCGGGCGTCAATGGAACCCCAGCTGGAAACACAGGCTCAGTTACAACAGAACATCAAGCAATCAAGCCACATTCAACATTCGCACACACTTCGGAAGAGGCTTGAGGAAGGTAACGGGACCATCTGTTCTTCCCACACACTTTGGAAGAGGCTTGAGGAAGGTAACGGGACCATCTTTTCTTCCCACACACTTCGGAAGAGGCTTGAGGAAGGTAACGGGACCATCTGTTCTTCCCACATACTTCGGAAGAGGCTTGAGGAAGGTAACGGGACCATCTGTTCTTCCCACACACTTCGGAAGAGGCTTGAGGAAGGTAACGGGACCATCTTTTCTTCCCACACACTTCGGAAGAGGCTTGAGGAAGGTAACGGGACCATCTGTTCTTCCCACATACTTCAGAAGAGGCTTGAGGATGGTAACGGGACCATCTGTTCTTCCCACACACTTCGGAAGAGGCTTGAGGAAGGTAACGGGACCATCTGTTCTTCCCACACACTTCGGAAGAGGCTTGAGGAAGGTAACGGGACCATCTGTTCTTCCCACAAACTTCGGAAGAGGCTTGAGGAAGGTAGCGGGACCATCTGTTCTTCCCACACACTTCGGAAGAGGCTTGAGGAAGGTAACGGGACCATCTGTTCTTCCCACATACTTCGGAAGAGGCTTGAGGAAGGTAACGGGACCATCTGTTCTTCCCACACACTTCGGAAGAGGCTTGAGGAAGGTAACAGGACCATCTGTTCTTCCCACAAACTTCGGAAGAGGCTTGAGGAAGGTAACGGGACCATCTGTTCTTCCCACACACTTCGGAAGAGGCTTGAGGAAGGTAACGGGACCATCTGTTCTTCCCACACACTTTGGAAGAGGCTTGAGGAAGGTAACGGGACCATCTGTTCTTCCCACACACTTCGGAAGAGGCTTGAGGAAGGTAACGGGACCATCTGTTCTTCCCACACACTTCGGAAGAGGCTTGAGGAAGGTAACGGGACCATCTGTTCTTCCCACACACTTCGGAAGAGGCTTGAGGAAGGTAACGGGACCATCTGTTCTTTCCACACACTTCGGAAGAGGCTTGAGGAAGGTAACGGGACCATCTGTTCTTCCCACACACTTCGGAAGAGGCTTGAGGAAGGTAACGGGACCATCTGTTCTTCAAAGTGACTTTTTAGTTTTGTGTTCACACTAATAAAAAAATAAAAATAAATTAATGCCTGCGTACAATTCAAGCTCATTACTAAATAAAGCCATGAACTGGAACACATTACACCCTCCGTTACTTCCTTCAAAACATTAAGTATGATAATACTTGAAAATCAATTTGAAGAGAATTAGAAAATTACAAACAAGTAAAGGACTTTGTCAAAAAATGGTTCCTGCTAATGAATTCTTGTTTACCTCAATAAAAATTTGATCCTTCGCATCCTTTCAAATTTGTTATGTTGACTTGTTTATTTGTGTATGATTGTGATTTCTTTTTCATTATTATTTGTGTGTGAATATTAACTGTGTACGGTGTATTATGTATAATAATATAATTCATTACGTGGAACCTCTTTAGTACGTTTTTCAAGGGAATGAAGAAAAAAACGTACTAAAGTGAAAAACGTACTTATGAAACAATTTAACATGTGTTCTTATGGGGAATGGACCTTTTTAAAAAAACGTACTAAGGAGAAAAACGTATTATTGAGAAACGTACTAAGAGGTTCCACTATGTATTTAATCCACAGATAAGTCCCTTTTAGGGATTTAGTGGAAGAGTGTTAAGTATTGTAATTTTTTTAAGTGTTAATAAAAAAAAATTCAATTCAATAACTCCCCTTACCTTCCCTTGCCGCTTCTATTTTTCCCATTTCACCTCGCAAAGCAAAAATGTAAGACAAAGGTCAAAACAAAAACGAACTCAAAATGCATGAAAATAGGAAATGACACATAATATTTACTTAACATCATTCATAAATAAAAATTCACACCGGACAAACACCCCGCCTAACCCCTCGGCAACCCCATTAGTCATGGTTTCCCTCAGGGTTTCCAGATCGTTCGAGTCAAGTTTCATACGAATTCACGGCGTCCTGACGTCAGATTCAACAAAATAATAAGCTTATTTGACATATTGGATGCCATTTCATTCGTTCTTACGCCACGCTCGAATATACGAGCACTTGACTGATCTCGAAAATAGGGGTCCAGTCGAGAGGAAAATGCTGGGAATAGGCCACGACTGCCTCCTTCATGTCTTTATCATCTTCTGTATCTGTGTATCTCCCAAACATCTCCTTGATCCCTCACCATTAGCCGGTCACATCATGATATTGTCAGATCTCCAAGGTAACCATCACATCTGGCTCGCTAGATTCTACCGTTGTGCTAGAGTAATAACCTCCTTCTACTCCCTCCATTTGTGATCACTGATCACTCGACAATCTCTCAATGGAGTAAATGCTACACCTTCCGTCAGATGGGACGTTATGGTATCTTTCGTCAGGAGTAGGTAACCATGCTGGTACCGGGTTTCCTCTCTTCCCTTCTCTATTACATTCTCACTAGTGGATCTAAGTCCATCAATAAGTTACCTACAAAAATCAGTATATTTTCGCTTGCTGAAATGTACCCTAGTGTTCATCCAATCTACAGAATACTGAACAGTATTCTTTTATAGGCAGTCATTTTGAATATTTTAATTTGGATATATTCTGACCTAAAAAGTACACTTTTGATGTTTTACCATTGAATGATCAATCAATGTGTTATAAATAGAATCTGCATGCAATTCCATCGAATTATTAAGTCATTACAGTATCAGCTCTATATAGTAACTTAAAGAGATATCAATTAACATCAGCAACGGAAATAGCCATTCCTTTCTAAGCCTTTGTACGTCATAGAAGTAATGCAGCTTAAAATGTTATAAAAAAATTAGCATGCTAATTCAAGCATTTCTCTTGTTGAACCTAAAAACTTAACGCAAAAACAAATCTACATGATAAATCAAAATAGTATAGCATGTGCACATCAAGTTTAATTGCAATAATACTAAGTATAATAAAAATGGAAAGTATAATACAATGAATTGTGAAAAATAAAAATGTTCATTCCATTGCCGGCACTTAAGACGCATTCGTAGAATAAACTTCTGCATTTCTGAATATTGTCAACTTACGTGAAAACGCCCAGCAAGCTCCTTGGAAGGATAAAGACAGAATAAAATCAAATCCATGTGAAATCTATAGTGCTGTGACTATTGCACATACAGAATTAAAATACAAACAAAAAGTAACAAATTAGTACGTAATTACAAATTGTAGATTCATATTACAACGTTTTTACGCATATTTATTAATTATTTCTATTCCGTAGATACCTATATTATTTGGTTAAAAAAATTGAACGTAAAATTAGAAACAAGTTGTATAATTTCCAACTGTGCAAATACGTGTCTTGTGTAGAAATTGTAATTTAGTATTGATAAATGCAATTTTGTTGGTTACATACTCGATGGCTGTGCCGTTCTGGTTGCAGTCTGTGGAGTTGGTAAAACTGGTTTGGCAGGAGGCTGCGGAGGTCTCGTTAGGCCAACCACCGACCCACTGGTATGACCCTCCGTTAGCTGCTTCCGTAAAGTGTCCACTTCTATTCGACTCTTTTCTAGTTCAATGAGCAGGTCCTTGTATCTGGAATAGAGTCATGTGCATACTGGATGCCTTTAAAGGAATAAGGTGTGTACTCCAATTCATAGCTTAATTACTAACAATGCAGTCATTACCTAATAGGAATTGTGTATTTATTGACATGCATTACTAAAATGAACTGTGTAGTAATTTATGGCAAAAGTAATTTCCTACTACTAATGCACGGCAAAAAGTAATTTGATAACTGGACATGAATGACAAAGTACTCAGGACAAAGAATAATCTCCTGAAGTAACATTTGGGTGAATATTTAAATGAGTTAAATGGAATTAGACTAAACTTACCTCTTATCTTCTTTAGCTAGCAACGCACGATGTTGCTGTCTTTCTATGTCGAATTGGGCTAATTGTTTTTCTAGCTCTGCTTCCATTTGCAATGATTTTTTACTTTCTTCTTCTAAGCCATCTGCCATCAAATCTATACGGCTCTTCTCTTCTGTTAAGATCTGTTTGCGAAGGTAAATATAGGGTAATATTTAGTTCTAGATCCATTATTGTTGTACCAAGATTACACAAAGATTACAATCAATTCAAATACAATTTTCTGACAATACCTGTGCCAAATCTTCCGATCGTTTCCGTTCTTCAAGATATTTATTCGCAAACTTCTTCCTATCTTGTAATAACATAATAACTATTTGCTTTTGGCGATTTCTTTCTTCTTCCAATACATCTGATAGCTTTTTAATATCTTTCTCGAGCTTCTTTTTTCCTTGCTTTTCTAATTCCAATTCCTAATGTAAAACACAGAAATATAAGTAGCATTCCATGCAGTCTTCAGTAGTCTCTAACATGGGTAGTCCTGCCCTGGCCATGCTAATTAGGACATTAGCCTTAATGAAAACAAGTTTAGTACCCACAAATCAATCAATTCAACATCCTTCCGGAGTGGGAAGGAATGTATCCAGAAAATACATAAATCTGTTTGAAGGGAAGTGTTGAACTGAACCTACTTTAAATGTAGCTTCAGGTCCCAGAGTAAAATAACAGTCTGGCTAGTTTCAAAACATATTTTTTTCGGTTCCAGTTTTTCTATTTAGTTTACATTGGTTTTAAACAACTGACCAGTGCAAGTATCAACCAGTAGTACCAATAATCTGCAAATGGTGGGAGTAATGATGGGAATTTAACTTTATTATAATTAATTTAGGAGCAGACAAAGGCGACTTTTTGACCGTTCAATTATTTTTCATGAATAAAAATTGACTTAAATTTTATACGAATCGAGTAGGAGGATGGCATCAAATCCATTCCTGAAACTTTAAAATGTCTCCAGGGCTAAACGCCCAGGACCAACATTGAATTTGGGGGTGAACTCTCCCCCCAAACCCTCCATTGTTTTCATAATATATAAAACATGTTTTCCCTGACAATCGCTGAATGTCCAGCCATTTATTATCACTGTTTAGGTATTATTAAGCCTCTTCATCACAGAGTCAGGCTTCACTAGTGAGAATGTAATACGAAGGTCATTCGGAAATACCAATAAGCGTATAAAACTCACGCATCTCGAATGAAATCACTTTGGGCATCGGTGTCTTCAACACACACTGGCAAGCCACAGACCCAATTTCATTGAATTCTGATTCCATACTGTTTTTACACAGCATTGAATAAGTGAAAGTCAATTGATGCCCCGCTAAGTGTAAAATCTGGTCTTTTAACTTTTTTGTCGAAATTACTCAATCAGACAATATTCTAGAAACACCCTCCAAGAGTGTAGGTAGGTAGGTAGGTAGGTAGGTAGGTAGGTAGGTAGGTAGGTAGGTAGGTAGGTAGGTAGGTAGGTACACTCGACAATTCATAAAATGGTATTTGAAATAAATGGATTGTCTGAAAAAAATGTGATGGCATCATCTGATGAAGTCTATGCTTACTCGTCATCTACCTCTAGTAGGTGAGCTCTGATTTCATTGAAAATAACAAGGATTGATTGTCAAGGAACCTGACCAGCAGCCAATCTGTTTCGTTCAAATACCGTTTTATGTGTTGGGTGTACCTAATTAATATAGCTAAATATTTGAATATAATAATAGCTAATGTCGATGGCTCTACCTGTTTTAACCGAGTTCTTTCCTTTTCCAATCCGTAAGTAATGTCGTCTCCCTGAGCTGTATCATGTTCATGTTTCTTCTTTTCTTCCTCTAATTCCTGTATTACCTGATGCAAAAAAAGGATGTCAGTAAAATGCATAATGCGACGTGTGCAGGACAGCCGCATAAAATTGGGCTTTTATTTTGTAAACTTATTTTTAAGGAAGCAAATCACACAAAGGTAAAATTTTTAAAAAAAGTAAAAAATAGTTACAAATTACTTGAATAGGTAGGTGCTTGAATACTTGAATTGTTACACAACTTTTGATGCTCTAATATTTATCATGTACAAAAGCTTTAAGTTTAAAATAATATTTAGTAGGTAATAATTTAATAATGAATCAGAGTTACTAAAACTCTGAACAACACAATTATAATTGAATTTTAGTTGGACTTTGGAAAACAAATATCTGCAAAACCAATCCTGAAAAAGTCAGTCTTTTTATAATCTTATATATAATCTCATAATTATCTTATAATCTTCCTATAATCGATAGCTTTATTTTGTAATATTCCTGTCTTTACCTATGATCATATTCATAGGTAAACCATTCAACAATTGCCATGGGTAAATTAAATTGCTATTTACAAGTGGCAATGATATGTAGGTATGTATTTAATCGCGTATAAGGCGCGCTCGCGTATAAGGCGCAGTGTAGTTTTGAGAAACATTATCTTGGAAAACACTATACGAGGGCTGTTCAAAAAATACGCGGACTGATTTTTTTTCTCTGCAACCAGTAGGAGCTGAAAGTTGCTATAGGTGCCAAATGTGGTAGTGAACCTTACTGCACATGCGTGATTTTTTTCATCCTCGCCTGATAAGTTGGACGCCATTAGGCAGCCGTTGAACGATGCTGCCTAGCAGCCGCTCGTCGCAATTTTATGTTTTCTTTTCCACTTCACGTGCGATGACGTAACACGACATCATCAGCTTGGAAACTGCTGGAAATCATAAGGAGCAATGCCTGTAGAGTAACGGGTCAGTCAAACCCCGTTTTTAGCTTGAAATCTTAGACCGGGGGTAAAAAATGTATCCGAGAGTTGTGATGAATTAGTGACCAGTTCCTGTCGGTCACAAGGTCCGGTCTCTTGCATTACGACTGCATAACAAACACAACGGAGAACTTCTTGATAAGACAGTTTGAAGTCTCTTGGATGATCAATGATGATCTTCGATCACCAAATGATCATCTTTCACGATCACTTGGGGAATGCCTTGCGGTTTACGTCTCGTTGGCTGCCTGTCTCAGTGTCAACAGAAGTGCGGCCTTCTTTAAACCGGTTAAACTAGGTTAAACCATTATTTTAAGTGTGTAACCTCCAAAGCATCTTTGCCGAAAGTCTGCTGAATCTTAGGTACATTTACACGAAGCATTTGACAAAGCTGAAGGGTGTAACGATGCTCAATGCGTTCAGACATCGCGAGAGAAAATGTGAAAATGAGACGAACGGTTGCTAGGCAACATCGTTCACTGGCTGCCTGATAGCGCCCAACTATCAGGCGAGACTGAAAAAAATCACGCATGTGCAGTAAGGTTCACTACCACATTTGGCACCTATCGCATTTTTCAGCTCCTACTGGTTGCAGAGAAAATAAATCAGTCCGCATATTTTTTGAACAGCCCTCGTATTGTTGTAGGCGCGTATAAGGCGCACCCCCACTTTTTGAAATGTAAATTTTTTATGAACTGCGCCTTATACGTGAGTAAATACTATTATTGAAACCTTGTTACTGTAGGGTCACTTGGGAAAAGTGAGACAGTGGGGGAAGTGTGACACCTGGCCCTTATCTAACATCTTAAATGCCCCTAGTAGCACCGACCTTGAACTCAGCACCTCGTAGCACCAAACAAATGCGGTATTAGGTAAGGGTCCTGGCTACTCTATAGACATGAGCAAATGTTTTTTTACCCCAAAAAGTCTAATGGGTTGTCAACATACTTAGATACTAAAGAGATATTCAAGAAAACAATACATTTGGGTCATTCATAAAAATGTATCCGTTTTTTGAAAATTAAATATTTTTTCTTGGGGGTTTTTATATTTTTTATTTAAAGATGGTTATAAAGATTGTTGGCATACAATTTTTTTTGGGCTGATATGAATATTCTACAATTGGCCGCACTTTAACGATTTAATTTTGTCGAAAACGCACCATTTTCTAGAAAATCTATTTTTAGGGCAGTTTAATTTTGTCAACTTCAACTAATTTACAACTATCTGTATACGTGAGCCAGAAAAAAAAATGTTTTGCGTTTTTTAATATATTTTTGAAAAAAAAATATAAAAAATTTTATAAAAAAAATATATATATTTTGATACCTATTGAAATTTTTTAAACAAATTTTCTAAAATTTAATATAATGAGTTTATGCTCTGTTCAAGATGAATAACTTCCCACTTTAACTCGTTTTTTGACTAATTTCCTGCTTAAAAAGGGATGTGTAACATGAGTTACAGACTAATTAATTAATCGTTTAGAAACTATGTATTGTATTCAAAATTATGAAATTATTTTGAGAACTCACTGCAGTAGTGAGTTTTATAGAAAAAAATTACAGTTAGTTTCAGCAGACAATTGAGGAGGAATTTTGAAATCAATCGATGCTAATTACGTAAGTGGCCCATTTCGTGTAACATGAGTTTGTAACATGAAATAATTATTATATGATAAGGTGTTCTAAATAAAAAAATTAAAAAAATACCATAATTTTGTACCTACTTATTGAGAAGCCCTTACGATATTTTTTAAAAATGTATAGCATTAATATTGTGGCTGTGGTATATCATTTTATGAAACAAAATACTTGAGATTGTAGCATGAGTTACCGTGGAATGACCCATTTGTATTGTAATTGTAATACACAATACAATACCTACATTGTAATACATTTCTATATTTGTTTTCTAAAACTACCTAAAAGATTTAACAAATGTTAATTAAAATTGACTGCACTTTGGTGTGATTTGAATTATCTGAAGTTTTAAAATCTGGGCTGCTTGACTTTTCCATTATTAATGTAACAGTCTAAAGCCTCGTTTACAACAAAATTAACTTTCGAAAATTAAGAAAATTAACGCAATTTCAATTTTCAAGCCGATGTAAACTTATGGATTCGTTCACAACGAAATTTTGTAAATTAACGTACGCCAATTTCACCTCAAAGTAGACCTACTTTCAACTTTCAAGTCGAACGTTAAGTGGCGCATGCGCACGGACACTTCTCTCACATCTAACTCACAGCTGATCGCGCTGGCCGGCGCCATCTTGTTTTACGTGTGTGTTATGTTGCCTAAGTGGTTGTTAACGAAAGTGGAATTGCGTTAATTTTGCAACGTTAATTTTTTAACGTTAAGTTAGTACAGTTGTAAACGCGGCTTTAGGGATATTATCCATTATTGTTATTTCAATTTCCAACGTGATTGCGATTTACAACAATTTTCCCCATTGTTTTACTTTTAAACAGCAGAAATTACTGAAAAAGAGCTAGAGCCATGTGAGTGAGCTTATAGTGAGCTTAAAAATGTTGAATGCAATGTGCATGCATTAACTTAACTTATTACACCATTAGGTAGGTACATTTGAGCAAAAATATTACCAAAACAATCATTTGGCATTTACTGATTTGTTTTTTATTGTACCTACAGCATTTTCATGTAAAACCCTACCCTATTCGTTAACTCATTTCGAGATTCTTAATTTATCTACTACCTACCTATTCACCACCTCAAAATCTAGCTTCAATAGGTACTCTTATGTACCTAATCATTTCTCACCTCAACAATTATTGCAAACTCTATATGAAATGAAGCAACAGATTGTATCATTGCCACATTGATTCTTTACTTATTCTTCACACAAACTGCAGTCGGAAGAATTAAATACCTTCATATCTAAAAAGTATCATGAACATTGTTTAAAATTGCAAACAATGCACGAACTCGGAACTGCCCCCCTCAAACTTTAAAACGCTTACCTACCTACCAATTAATCAAATGCCAAATAAACTAGGTAGGTAGGTTATACATGGCTTTGGATTCTATAGTAGGTACCTACCTACCTACTGAAAACCGTTACTACATAATTCAAATGAAACAATTAGTACCTAATAATTTAAATTTAGAATGTGACCTCCAAATACAAAAAATATATTGGATAATTAAAGAAACAGTGTTTTGGCAGGTAGTTAGTGTACCTTCAATTTAAGTTATATTCATGAATATACCCAAGGGTCAATTTGGATAATTCCTCTCACCTTCCGATGTCTTTCTTCTGAATCTTTAAGTATCCTACTCATCCGTAATTGAGCTCTGCGTTGTTGTAAGACCAGATTGTCCAGAGTCCCCATTTGGTGGTTTGCAATCACTTGAATCTCAGCTTCATCGCATCTAGGTTCGGCAGAAGCAAAGCTGTCGCGCTCAAGAGCCGAGTATGGGTCGTTGAAAGGCACATGTTGATAGCGTCCGCCGTTCAATAGCCGTTTAACTCGTTCCGACTACAACCAATTGATAGAAATTAAAGTGGGAAGAAGTTCTAAAAGTTTGTAAACATCCCCGTCACAACAATGAAAAGTGACACACTTCCTAACCAATCAAACAAGAATATGTCAAATTTATGTATACCTTTAGCGTTGCTATCACCACATCCTTTGCCTGTAGTTCACCTTCCATGAATGCTAGAAGCTTTGTCAAGTCCGGTTTAGTTAATTCCATTTTAGGATTTCGCTGAAATGAACAAGAAATATTAAATTACATTCTACCTCGGATTTTGTCAGGAAATTCTCTGCAAAGTCCTATTGATGATGTTCTTGTCTATTTTGTATTAGACATGCCGGTTAAGTATCAATTGTTAGTATGACCCGATTGGCGATTTTATAATACTAGGTACCTAGGTATGCTAACATTATGACGAGAGACAATGTGTACAGTGAGATTCAGAAGAAAGCTGTCGGAGTGCCCCTGTGCACACTGCCTGGCACAGGGGCACTACAACCGCTTTCTTCTGAATCTCACTGTACCTATTCAGAATTTATCCCTACAGGTTACCTACTAAGTCGTACTACCTACCTACCTACCTAGGTACCAACCATGTAAGCTCAATCTGGGTCTAGGCAATTGCCTAAATATACTCTTAATGTGAAATTAAATTAAGCTAGGAATACACAATGAGCGTTCGTTTGAAGTAACTATTTCAATGAAAGTAGCAGATGACAAGGAAGTATAGTATTGAATTGTTGTATGTTGAAAAATGGTAAAGCAGATCAATTTAGGTAGGTACCTAGTAGTACTATACTACCTATAGTTTGTTCCTAAGGCAGACACACTCATTGTTCTCGTTTTATAAGGTATCGTAAAATCATTTGCTCTTATTGTATCCTCGACCATTTATTGCACATCCCTTGTTCGAGGTCGTTTACAACCTTGTAGCGCTTAGCTCGCTTAGGGGGTGGAATATTATTCCACAATGGTATCTATGTATTTATGAGGTATGTTTTGACACTTTTAGGTTTTTACGATAGGGTCAGGTCCATTGTAAGTGTCACTAATACATCATAAAACGAGAACAATGAGTGTGTCTGCCTTAGGAACAGAGTATAGGTACCTAGGTAGGTCTACTTATACTAGACTTATGGACAACGACTCCCTGTCATTACTCTACTACCTACCTACTAGATATAATTAAAAGCCATAGTAACAAGATATTATACAAATAATAAGAATTGCATGCAAACTTGATTCCATCTATTGTTTTCATTAATATAGACGCGTAGGCAAATGTCAAAAGACAGGTAGTTATAAGGTAGGTAGGCCTACGCCTAGGGGCTCCTAGCTCGAGCCTCTGCTATGTGCGGCCTCGTATTTACAGATTTCACTGGCAAGAACCAACAGTTAAAAACTAAATTAGCGTAGGCATACCTTTAGAGTATTGCTGGACGACTTATCTAGAGGTTGGAAATTTGTACACTGAGCTTGCTGTGGAGATTTGTTTGATGCTCCTGGACCAGTATCTTTGGGAGCATTCATATTGGAAGCCATCTTGGAAGGCTACTGGCTGGTTAAACTTTACGTCAATATTAAGGGTGTACACACCATACACACTGCAATGGAAAAGTCATTGAATAAACCCAGATGAGACGGAACGCGCAAGACACAAAACAGCTGTTTATTTTCATTAAAAATGGCCTACCCTAACGCGGGAATGCGGGTGGCTTATTAAAACAAATTGATTACAGTCGATTCAATACGACAAACTATTCAATTTAGGTTATTCAATATCCGCCATGCGAATAGTTCATCCACTGGAGCATTTTATAGTTAGCGGGCGCGTTGCGCATTCCTTTTCAAGGTTGAATGTTAAGTTGTCAGTATTGCTTGTCATCAGCGCTGGGTGCTGGTCGACGCATGGCATGGTAATGTGTCTATGGGGTCTATGGGTCTATGGTAATCACACCAATACATATTTGACCGCTAACTTGTTTGAAGGATACACACTTTTATGTCTAGAGGACACCACGTTTTGTGCATAGTTTGGCTGAAATTTAAATATATTTAATATGGGAGGGAAATTATCATCGTTGGACCCAATGGAAGTGGAGGTGCCCGAAATTAATCAACTTTTAGAGAGAGACCCTTATCTCAAAATGTATGAAAGAGAAATTCGCCGGCGGTAAGTTACCTGCAGTCAGTTTTACCTGATACCTACCATATACAGTTTATTTTGCACAGAATTAACCAGAAAATGTGGTTTAAAACCGGTTTTTCATATCAACTTCACTGGTTAATTCCTTGCGAAATTCACTGTACCTAGTCTTCATGATCATGTTTAACATTGTAAGAGTGTTTAGTAATAACGTAGGTACTTTTAATTTTTCTAGTTATGCATGCTACAAAGATTATGCAGACAAAGTTGGTGAACTTGAGGGTGGTTTGGACAACTTCACTCAAGCGTTCAAATACTACGGCATCCACATCAACTCGGACAGCTCGGTAACGTGCAGGGAATGGGCCCCAGGCGCAGCGCAAGTGTATCTTGCCGGTGATTTCAGTACGTTTCTACTTAACACTGTAGACCTTCATAAGCATGTGTGTATGATATTAACGGAAGGCTTTTTAACATCGTACAATGTGATTCTTACAGATGGCTGGAACCGAGAATCTCATCCCTATAGACAACTTCCTTATGGCAAGTGGGAATTGCATATTCCTCCACATGGGGATGGTTCATGCCAGATCAAACATTTATCAGAAGTGAAGGTAGGTAAATTATAATTCAATTTCTGTCTTCTCACTGTAAAGATACCTATCAAGGTACCTACTATAATAAAATAAAATATTGGAAAAGGGACTTGACATGATTATTCAATTTGACATCAATGTCAAACAAAATGTTTAGCTTTGAATTGACATCAATAGGTCTGTTCGTTTGCCAAATCCAGTGCAAGTTCGAGCAAGAGCAGGTTCAGAGGAGAGCAAAATTGGATGACGTCATTTTTAGGCCCGAGCAACTTCCAGCAGCTGCTCTTTTTGGTAGCAGGCGAACGGCCATTTCTTGTTTTAAGCCCCATTTGTAAATACATGATTATGGACATAAATATGTAAATTCTGACAGAAAATCAAAGATAGGTAATTATTAACAATATAAATACATTGTGTTGAAACAATACTAGTACCTACTAAAAACACATCGCCACTTTACTATCTTTGTAATAATATTTTTTAATTCAAATCAAAATCTTTGTACTTCCCGTGCGTGCAGAACTCACTCCGTCAAAAAATTCAGAGCAGAAATATCTGCTGGATCTTGCTTGACTGCTCTGAACCGACCCTGCTCGATGGCAGCCGAATGGCCACAAGCAGGCTGCTCGAAGTTGCTCAAAAACATGCGAACGGCCATCGCGTGATCAGAGCTACTCCGAGCAGCTTAGAGCAGGGCAAACAAACAGATCTTATGTGAATAGGCAATTTGTATAGTCGTTTGACATCGCTTTGATTGGAATTAAAGTTTTTGCCATGGTTGACCTGTGGTGTCTGTGGTGACATCATGCTGAACAGCATAGTTGAGTTGGATTGATCAGCTCTCCTGCTTCTGCATGACAAGACAGGTCATTAATTTTGTCAGTTTAGTTGCTTTCCAGTGCCAGTTAGTAAAAAACATTGATTTTGGCATCGGAGTTGAGAAAAACATTAAATATTTCAGTCAAAATTATTTTGACAGACCAAAATAGGGAGGCCAACAATGCAATGCGCATGCGCAGAAGCTTTATAATGTTGTCTATTGTTTGCAATTTCTAAAAATTTAAAATTTTTATAATGTGATGACAAAACTTAAGAAATGCTGTGGATTAAGAACAGCTAAGACAGGCCTCTCATTTTCAAATATCATTGCTCAGTCACCAATCCTTCGATGTTCTATGTCTAGGTTGTGATTCGTAACAGCAACGGTGAGTTGTTGGACCGTCTTTCACCGTGGGCCCATTATGTCGTCCAGCCACCGAAACACGAGGGAGTGACCTTCAAGCAGAGAATATGGCACCCTTCACCGGACCAGGTTCGTCCAAGTCACTTCTCTCAGAGAATGGAGAATAAGTCTCCAAGCTAGCTCAGTTTGCATTTACCAAAGTAAAACCTTGTGAATTGGATAAAAGCCAAGTTCTCTTCCCAGATACAAATAAATTAGTGTGAATGCAGCTGGGTCATTCCAGGGGATCTCACTCACCTCTTGACCTCGACCAACCCAGATTTTGATGAAACTTGGTAGGTACACTTGTTTAGAATAGTGATGTAAGTAATCCAATTTTGTTGTTGTTTTTTTTACTCAAAGGGTTCAAAAGTTATAGAGGGTTGAAATTTGGGGCTTTTTCACCCCCACGCGGCTGGTCGCTATCATTTTAATTAATTGTGAGGGTTTATGAGAGCTACAGAGCTCCAAAAAAATGCATTTGAAAGGTAAGAACATGATCTGCATGAATATGTATTTTAACTTGACACTTTGTTGACTGGTATTTAATTATGATTTTTTCCCATCTACATTTTCAAAAACGACCCTACGGGAAAAACTTTTTTTTTTTGGGTTGATTTTTTTTTAAATAACAAAACATATGCATGACTATGTGTGCCAAATTTCAGGACTGGCCCTCCAGAACTTTTTTTTATATACCTAATGTATATTTAGTGAGAATCATCAGTTTCGAAGCATCGTTCACCTGCAATATGACAAACTTATAGATTACTTTTTTCCTGTAAAATTAATTTAAATGGTTCTAGGTGACTTCTAGTTCTTTACCTTATGCAGCAAATGATTTCTAAGCCCTGTAGTTGCATTGCTTGTGTCTGCAGCTGACAATATGTATGTTCGGCCGGTTGCAGTAGTTGGGTCAGCCAATGATAAAACTTCATCGAGATGCACTTGTAGCTGGCACTTGTTCTGGTTTAGTGGGGTAGAAGTAAGAAGGTGCTGGTTCATGGGGGTGGAGGAAACTAACTTTCGGTTCACTTGTGCTAGATAGTTTTTGCAAAACACATGCAAGCCACCAGTCTCCGTCACAAAACTACGTACATCGTCAAAGGCAAATGTGTGGGTTTGAATGTCAATAACGCAATCTTCATCACTATCCTCACTGGCATTTACTTGATCTTCTTCCTCAGCAACAAATACAGTGTTTGATTCATCAGACAGAGAAAATGGTTTCACATTCAAAGATGCCAGTGGAAGAAATGCATGGAAACCTCAAGGAGTTTAACCGTTCTTTCAGTACAGCACAAGAAAATCTTTGTCAACTTATGTCATCATCAAAAAGTCTTTCAACTCTTCAGCAGATTGGCATTTTTTTGCTACGTCGCATGGAAAGTGGCCTTGTGACGGAACAATAAAATGTAATTTGGCAAGGGCAAGCTTACAGAAGCCATGTGATGATCAGATAATGACTCCGATTGACTTATACGAGTGGGCAGCATAAAATATCTGGACCGTTACATTTGCATTTGTATCGGATGAAGAAATACAAGAAAATGCTACTGTACTGAAAGAACGGTTTAACTCCTTAAAATAAATATCACTGGAACACAATGTTTCCATGCTTTTCTTCCATAGTCACTGGCATCTTTGAATGTGAAACCATTTTCTCTGTCTGATGAATCAAACACTGTATTTGTTGCTGAGGAAGAAGATCAAGTAAATGCCAGTGAGGATAGTGATGAAGATTGAGTTATTGACATTCAAACCCACACATTTGCCTTTGACGATGTACGTAGTTTTGTGACTGAGACTGGTGGCTTGCATGTGTTTTGCAAAAACTATCTAGCACAAGTGAACCGAAAGTTAGTTTCCTCGACCCCCATGAACCAGCACCTTCTTACTTCTACCCCACTAAACCAGACCAGCTACAAGTGCATCTCGATGATGTTTTATCATTGGCTGACCCAACTACTGCAACCGGCCGAACATACTGCAGACACAAGCAATGCAACTACAGGGCTTAGAAATCATTTGCTGCATAAGGTAAAGAACTAGAAGTCACCTAGAACCATTTTAAATAATTTTACAGGAAGAAAGTAACCTATAAGTTTGTCATATTGCAGGTGAACTATGCTTCGAAACTGATGATTCTCACTAAATTAAATATACATGTATAAAAAAAAGTTCTGGAGGGCCAGTCCTGAAATTTGGCACACATAGTCATGCATATGTTTTGTAATTAAAAAAAAAATCAACCCCCCAAAAAAATAGGTTTTTCCCCTAGGGTCGTTTTTGAAAATGTAGAAGGAAAAAATCATAATTAAATACCAGTCAACAAAGTGTCATGTTAAAATACATATTCGTGCAGATCATGTTCTTACCTTTCAAATGCATTTTTTTTGGAGCTCTGTAGCTCTCATACAACCCTCAAAATTAATTAAAATGATAGCGACCAGCCGCGCGGGGGTGAAAAAGCCCCAAATTTCAACCCTCTATAATTTTTGAACCCTTTGAGTAAAAAAAAAAAAAAAAAAATTGGATTACTTACCTACATCACTAATCTAAACAAGTGTACCAAGTTTCATCAAAATCTGGGTCGGTCGAGGTCAAAATGTATTTTATTTGAGTGAAATCCCCTGGAATGACCCAGCTCTTCTATTGGGACGCGCAGCGCTCGAATACGCTATCTGGTGGTAGATTTTTGAACTTGACTTTGGTGGATCAGCATTCACTTCGGGCCGCCTACACGGGCTAACTAAGTGCAACTAACGGAGATTATTTTCGTATTTCTTCCGGTTATTTGATGATTTGATTAGCTCGCACCTTTCATCCAACAAATGTTTGACACAATATACTATTTATTTAGTTCAATTAGATTTAAATATAATACACGAGAGCGTTATTTCCATTTGTTTTACTGATCATGTCTTCTAGTCTGCTGCCATACATTGCGAGTTTCAGTGAATTTCGCACCTATTTTGTATTTTGTTTAATGAGTATAAAAGTTTTGTACTGTACAACTGGAGCTTACTATAACTAAATTTATGGGGTATACAAAGACGTATAAAAATGATAGTAGACCGTACAAGAATATGCGATGGGGTGACAAGACGGCTCCTATTTGACAACGGGACGGAATATTCAAAGACATATTTTCTTACCACTTCGAGTGTTGACATTCTCAATTGCCGTCTATTGATTGAACTACAACCACAATTATTATTTAAGAAACCTTCAATATAAACCCATTCATCAGAACTTAATTTATATTTTTGCTTTCATTACTGATCTTTTCCAGTGGAGAATTAAACAGTCATGCAATGCAATGAAATGCATTTAAATATCTTTGATATTCACTTAAATTAATAAATATTTAAAAATGTGTAGGTACTTTTATATGTTTGAATGAAAGAACACAAATGTTGCACAAATGTGTTCTATATATTGTTGCACAAAGAACATAATATAAAGGATAATCACTCCGAGGATAAATTAAATAACTATCTCCCTTGCCCGCGAAACGAGTCACAGGTCAGATGAAATCAAATAATTTAATAAATATCTATTCAAAGACAAATATACATTTTGGAACTACATACTGTAAGACGCAATAAACAATTAATCTATTAAAACTTAAAAGTGAATTCGATTTGAATAATTCAACTGACAGCCCTCAAAGATATTGTCACAGATCAGGCTATAGTTTGTTGAAAATTGAAATAAAGAACTGGAGAAAAATTAACTAGGTGTGTCCATAATACAATAAAATAATTTTCATGATGTGTGGTTTTGTTATTACTTGTGGAAAATATAATTTGAATGTGCCGTTGTTGTAAATGGAAAGTCAGTCTGAGAGATCCGATAATAATTCATTTTTTTAAGTGCTATGTCATCAATAACACCCGAAATATGTGTGCATACTTAATAGTACATCATAATAACTATCAATTCGATGTAAAAGTTTTTGAATTCCGTCTAAAAATATGGAACTAAACGTCCCCGAATAACAGGTACACCTGGCAGAAAGGGTAGGAGAATAGCACTGTGCAAACACGTGACCGAAACTGATCCACTAAACTCGGCCACTTCCTGTCATGTGCGTTTCCGTTGCGCTTCCCAATAACTTCATACATAGCTTACGTTTTGATATAAATAAATTCAGTGATGATTCCAGGTGTATCTGGGTGGAGGGGGCAGCATCTCCTTTCACCCCACCCCAAGCCCAGAGTCAACAATCAATGCTACCCCACTTGAAAGGAATTGTAAAATGAGGCTTAAATATAAACGTCTTATGAGAATTTTGTAAATTTATAATTGAAACTTATAAAGTACAAGTAATGCTTATATTCATGCAAAGGTACTTCATTTTTTTGTCTTTTTTTTGTCTGGGGGTTAAGGTCCCACTGTTCTGCAGCGAGGCTAATGGCTACATTTCTACATTATTTACATTTCTTTCGAACTGTGAAGAGAAATTATTGGGAAATCAATATGTATTTTGCATTTTTATTGTAAGTTTCTGAACAAAATTTAGAGTTCTGCTGAAAAACTTTCAATTCAATATGATGCAGGAAAACTGTATACACCCCCTTCAAATCCATGAGAATTTCAAAATTCATGCGTGTGCATATAGGAAAGTTTTTCCCATAGGTAGTTAATTTTTATATCATAAAATACTGCTTTGTTTATTTGTGCCCTCCCTATGTTTTGATTTGCCTCCCCCCCCCCCCCCTTTCCCACAAAAAATACCTGAAATCATCACTGAATATAAATTGGAAACTCGAAAAAGCAGTGCTCCTGTTACTCCTGTTTCAGAAGTATCACATGAAGCACAGCAAGCCCAAACGTCCCGCCAGCATGAGGATCTACGAGTGTCATGTCGGCATCGGTACTCAAGACCAACGAGTTGGAACTTACAAGGAGTTTGCTGCCAATGTCATCCCTCGCATTGCAAAACAAGGTAGATGTGCAGTTACCCGCACAAGCTACAATTGCGCAAAATTTTCTACTTATTCAAGAATGTTTGTAGGGGAGCATGGGGCACAGTGGGTCCCACTATGCCCCGCTGTATTTTACTTTAATACTTTTCTCAGATATGTTTAGGTTTAAAATTTCGTGAATTTTTTCATAAGTTGCTTGTATAGCAACAACTAATTGCAGCTAGGTCGGATGCTTGTGCTCTGCGGTTTTAAAATGATATGAGCACATTCTGTTTTCAGCAGTGCAAAGTAAATTCAATGTCTGTTGTATTACTAGTTTTTTTCATCATAAAGTATGAAAATAATTTGTTTATTGTTCATTAAATATCCGGATAGCAGTCTTCTGCACAAATTAAAAATAAGTTTCATGTGTAATTAATAATTATTACACACATAATTGGAAAATGCATTAGGTAAGTGATAAAACTAGAGATGGGCCGATTCCAAAATTTCACGATTCCAATTCCGATTCTTAGCTCCGATTCTTGCGATTCCGATTCCGATTCTTCACAAATACCTACAAACCTCACTGTATTTATCACCCTTTGTATTTTGCCCTCAGGTAAGTAATTAAAAAATCAAAAAAGTGGTAAGAAAACAACATTTAATGTATTTTTAATGTGTTAGATCTTTAATTTTGTTGGAAAGTAAGTAGTAATACTAGGAATTGTGCTTTGGCGATGTTTTTAACCTAAAATATCAAGCTAAAAGGGCGGGATATTCAAAAAGAATCGGAATCGCTAAAATATGGACAGGAATCGGAGAATCGCGATTCTTCCGATTCCACTGGAATAGGTAAATAATAGGTGGAATAGGTATGTAATAGGTACTGTGGGCCCCAGTGGTTTGTTTTGGAACAAATTTCAATATTTTTTTAAATGGGTTCCTCAAACTTTTCAAGACAGTACAAATTAATTTGTGTTCCGGAACGATTAAGGATACCTACATTCATATATTTTAAAACAGTTTCCCTTCATTAGGTATTCTAATCACAATAAAATAATTTGTAAAAATTGGCCCACTGTGCCCCATGCTTAGGAAAGGAGCAGACTGTCGAGAGCAAACACATCAATTTACTCTCCAAAACAAAATTGAGATTTAGAAAACCATGTTGCTGACTCTGGGTATTATAGAGACCCTAGTTGTCCAATGATTAACTTCATTATAATTATGTATTTGAAAAATGTAAAATTATAATTTAAAAATCTTTTTGAATAAATTTACTTGTACATTTGAGGATAAAAATCAAAGATTATACTACCATGGAGTATTGAACATTGGACTTATTGCATTACATTGTGGAGCCCTTTGGGCAAGTTTTAAATTATATTAATAGATTCATTCATGTTACATATTAAATTATTTTAATAAATTGGATTTGTCATATCTTATGAACAAATTTACTCGTACTTGTATCTGAATAATTATAAATAATGTTGTATCGCAAGTTTGTCTACTGACAAAATAGGTAATACCAAGTCTCCAATAGTATGTTTTAATTTCAATTTATTTTTATGCATGTAGGTAGGTGCATACTTGACCAATTAAAAATGGTATTTGAAAGAAGTGGATTGTCTGATAAAGATTTGATGGTATCATCCGATGAAGTAGATGCTAATGCGTCTTCTAACTCTAGTATTTCATGGATTGATCATCAAAGAACCTGAGCAGCAGAAAATCCATTTCCTTCAAATACCGTTTTGACTTTGACCAAGTATACACAGTACACACACAAAACAAATTCTTGCTTTTGTGATTTGTAATATCACAGTTTGATGTGAATAGTGTTGTTTGGTTAAGACTCGCTTATGCAAGAACAGACATGTCCAGAACGAAGGGTGTGCTGTATGTTAGTGAAATGAAGAGAGTAAGAAATAAGATGGGAGAGATACATGTGGTGTGGAGAATATCAACTAAAAGATGAAAGCAATGGAATAAGTGTGTTAGAATGGGAGAAACAGAATTGTGAAGAGAGCTCAAGACAGGCGACCGGTTGGGAACAGAAATGTGGGAAGCGAGGAAAAGTTGGAATGGTGCAATAAAATAAGGATCAAGCTTTACGGGTATAGAGAAAGTAGAAGACGAAGAAGATGTGAATAGTCAGGATTTTACTAATTGATTTCGGTGGCAGGTCTTGTGTAGGTGTTCATAGGTTGTATTACATTTGGTTTCAGGCTACAACTGTATTCAACTGATGGCAATAATGGAACACGCTTATTACGCCAGCTTCGGTTATCAAGTGACCAGTTTCTACGCAGCTTCGAGTCGTTACGGCACTCCTGATGAATTGAAGGAGTTGGTCGATGTCGCTCATGCCCACGGCTTGTACGTTCTCCTTGACGCCGTGCATTCCCACGCCTCGAAGAACGTACTAGATGGGTTGAACCAGTTTGACGGCACAAACACTTGTTTCTTCCACGATGGCCCCCGAGGAGAGCACAGCCTTTGGGACAGTAGACTCTTCAACTACTCACAGTATGTAATTTCAATTACTAGCAACTAAATGAACAATTAGACCAGTGGTACTCCACCTTTTTGACTTGCGGGCCAATAATTCAAATTTGCTTTTGTTGGCGGGCCGCACTTTTTAAAAAAGTACAGTAATGCTCACGTGATCAGGTATGTTCATTCCAGGTGCGTAGAAACTACTCATATCATGGGGAAGGGGGGGGGGGGGCAAAGCCCCTCTGCCTAAGCCCTCAGGGCGTTTTTTTTAATTTAACAATTTAAAATTGATTCTGGGGCTCTAAAATACACAAACTGAAGCAAACTACCCTCCAATTGTTGCCCCGCAGCCGGCAGGCAGGGCATTTTTTTTTTAGAATTTGAAGCAAAGTTAAGATTTTGGGATGCTAAACTTAATTTTGTATGGAGAGTAAGGGGTCAGTCAACTAGCACCCTGGACCCTTACCTAATATTGCTATATTTCAGTAGCACCGTGTTACTGTAGAACGATCGGCTAGTTGCCATGGCGACAATGTTAATTCTTATGGCTAAAAGTTTTAAAACAAAAGTTGTGCTACAGTAACACGGTGCTACTGAAATATAGCGATATTAGGTAAGGGTCCTGCAGTCTGCTTTCTACGTGCCAGCTTCATTCAGTGCCTTGTTTATGTAACATTTGGGTGGATTGTTGGCTGGGACGAGCGGTCGGTTAAAATCCCATAGTTACAAATTGATTAGATGTTGATAATACCACTTTATTCAAGATTAACACGTTCTACAAAATATGTTATAAAAAACCCTACATGATGGAATGGAGTGGACTAACTAGAAGCCTGTGCTGAACTCTACTGACTATTGCATGCTTCCGATGGTCGCATCAATAGTATAGATGACACAGCTAATCACACGGTCTGATCGTGAGATCGGCTGAGCTAGCTTGCGCGTAAAGCCTTGCAGTGTAGATATAAAGAGAAACCTGACATCCTAATAATGTCGAATTACCGCGTGGTCAGTTCAGACTTCTAGTGGGAAAATGTACATAAAAATTGTACTTGTTACATTTATTAGGAAAAGAATCTAACAATGTTTCACACGCCAAAACTCTTTCTTTGTGTCGTTTCTTCCGTTGACGCTCCATTGTTGGTTTGTGGTTTTGGCCCTAAAAAGGGCCGTTGGCCACGACGTTTTGGCAAAGTTTGTTACGCCATCCTCAGGTGTCGGAGGTCTTCGCCATCTCCTTCTGGCTGATTGGCCTGTTGACCAATGAAATCAGGACATCTGGCTTTATGCCAATTTTACCTGCTGCATTATGATTGGTCGGCACGAAATTCTTCACGAATTTAGTCGGCGACTGACAGCGCCCTCAGATATCCAACGCTGAGGTTGGCCGTGGAAATCGATCCCACGGACTCGCCTCTATGCGGCTGAGACGCTCGATGAGTGGGTTGGAGTTCTCGGCGAGCTGCTCGTAGAACCGTTGGTTGATCCTGAGCAGATGGTCCGCCAAGAACTTCAAATCCAGCTGCTGGTGGACGTCATTGGATCTCGTGAAGCGTGGGACCCCTAGGATGAGCTTCCCTACCTTGTTTTGCACCCGCTGCAGGATTCGCAGCAGGTGCGTAGCGCAGCCGCTCCAGACTGGAGCGGCGTTCGGAGGTCTTCGACTGGGCTGTGGGCTTTTATGGGAAGCGGTGTTGTGCTCCTCATTCCTCATTGGTCCGTCTGGTTTTGAGCCGAGTTCTCATTGGCCGGCTTGGTTTTGGGCCGCGTTCTCATTGGCCGGCTTGGTTTTGGGCCGCATTCTCATTGGCCGGCTTGGTTTTGGGCCGCGTTCTCATTGGCCGGCTTGGTTTTAGGCCGCATTCTCATTGGCCGGCTTGATTTTGGGCTGAGTTCTCGTTGGCTCGAGCGCTGACTACCCAACATCGCCGACTACCCGCGAGCAGCAGACTGCCCAGCTGCCAACACCAGGGCAGCCAAACGCGCTCGAGCCAACGAGAACTCAGCCCAAAATCAAGCCGGCCAATGAGAACGCGGCCATTTTTCATCACCATTCGACCTCCGACAGCTGAGGATGGTGGAACAAACTTTGCCGAAACGTCGTGGCCAACGGGCCTTTTTAGGGCCAAAACCACAAACTAACAATGGAGCGTCAACCGAAGAAACGACACAAAGTAACTGCAACGGCTCCCAGACTCTCAGTCAATTTTTCCAAAACTCTTTTACACTTTTTTTTTACTTACTTTTCTTTTCACACTCTTTTACAATTTTCAGAATTGGTAAAAGGCTTCATTTTTGTTGCAACAAGTATGATTTACATTTAGCTTTCGTCGCATTTTCAGCTTGATGCGTGAATCCTAAGATTTCTCTCAAATGAAACGAGAAATCGTTATTTTTTTTTAAATATTATTTTCACAGTGTACACATTTTGTGAATAAGTAGGTACCTATTTGAAACATCAACTGGGGGCCGCCACAAAAATTAGTCCCGCGGGCCGTAGGTTGAGTACCACTGAATTAGACTGTAACCGACCTTTATGATGGGCCATATTGTCTTGTATATCACTGCCTCTTTAATGCCCATCACTTTGTCCATTATCTACTCGCCATTCATAGTTTGCATATCTTAACCTCGATTCAACTGTAGAGTTGGGGTTTGTCAGCATATAAATGTTTAAATTGTATAATCGTCTGACATCATTTTGATTTGTATTGAGCTGGTAATATTACATCTCTTGTTTGATCATTCTGATCAGCTTGAGATAACTCTGTCAATGCAGAAACTATCGTTGTATACCTTAGAACTATCTTACTACCTATGTATCTACTTCTTCTTCTTCTTCTTCTTCTTCAATTTAATTTGAATGACCCCACTTAACTAGAAGTATTTCGGCCAGTTTTAATTTTAATTTGATCGTTATTTCACACAATACGACGATTTAAATAGTAGGTAATATATTGAATTGCTGATCTAAAATAAGAGTTGCACAAAAAATCTAATAATTTAGCCGATGATAAGAGATTTCTTAATAATTTAAGAGCGGTCTTGTGCACATTGTGGTTCAATGGCGTATTGAATCCCCTACGTATCTAGACTGCAACCACTACTATTGTCACTCTTGTCTGTGACAAATAGTTTCTACTAGATTTATTTTAGTTTTTTTTGTACAAAATAAATCTTAATTAAATTAAGTAGAAAGTGCAACTGTAAAATCATTTATATCACACATTAGCATTTTATCATTGAAGGGCTCCATTTCCATTTTACGTAATCATCTTTATAATCAATATTAGTTATAATATTAGCCATTCGTCATTTATTATTCTCAATTTCAATTTATTAATTATTTTACTATACTGTGTCCTAGTGGCAGTCATGTCTTATGACAGTGTTTTGTTTATTAAATAAAGTTTTCTCTCTCTCTCTCTCTCTCTCTCTCTCTTTCTTTTGTAAATTCTTAATAAACTTTATTCACCATTGTCTAAGTTTAGTAGGTAGCTTATAGCAGCGGCTAGTACGTAAAAAGTTGCATAAATCATGGGAAGAGAGAAAAACATCTAAATTATTTTCATGTCAAAAAAATGTTTTTAATGTGGTTTCAAAATGTTTAAAAATTTACCAGTTTAAGCCGAATCCCAACCCTTCTAGAATTTCGAAATATTGATTAAGAAGCAATCATTTTATATATTACCAAATCAATCCACCATGTGTTAATGTTTCCCAAGGATATTAGAAAATTTGTATTTTTATCATGTGGTTAGTGTGCGTGTTATGGCTTCAACAACCAGTAGGTTTACCTTAGTATTTTGTACTTTTCTTTTAATTCTCTCGTAAGGATTTTCTGAAGTATCAGCTATATTATTATTCTTCTTTCTCTTCTTTTCAGGTACGAGGTACTGCGGTTTTTACTGTCAAACTTGCGTTGGTACATCGACGAGTATGGCTTTGATGGCTTTAGGTAAGATTTTCGAGTTCTCTCTAGTTCCAAACACAATTGAGATAACACAATGCAGAATGCATGCGTAAGACACTATAAATAATAACTGATTAATCGATTCTTTTCTTTCGATTAATCCATTTTTTTTTAATCGATTCTTGGTCTTTCGATATATCGATATATCGATTCTGGTTTTGTTCGTCAAGGACAAAAATCGTCACGAGTGAGCGAGAAAGAAAGACGACGAATCATGAAGAAAGACGAACATCTGAGCATCTTATACATCTGAGCTTTCCCCTTCTTAAATCAATTCCTTACTTTGTTTTTAATACTGATGAAGATCTTGTTAAGAAAAAATTAAGATTTGAGGGAAAGAATCGATTTTTTTTCGATATATCGATTCTTTGACCATGAAAAATCAAATCAAATCATATGATCTCCTCATACCAATTCTCTGTCAGAATCGAATCAATTGATAAATCGATTCTTGTACTAAGTTTGCCCATCCTTCCCCATTCTTCTACCTTTTATCTAGACGCGCTGGTAGTGTGCCGCTGCCAAGCACCTTGCTACACCACTATGCAAGTTATCCTGCGACCAGTCAAGTGCCATAACTTAATAAAAATGAATCTACTTTGAAATATCGAGAAATATAGAATATCGAGCTTGTAGCATTTGTTTACAAGAGGGCCTACCACAAGAAGATGAAAGGAGAAGTTTACATGGCCTGTAAAAATTTAATGCACCAAGTGTGATGTCTTAATTTTTTTTAAATTTGATTTCAAAATGGTTTATTTTTTTATTTTAAAGCTATTAAACTTTCTTTTCTTTGTCGAAATTTGTAATTGAAGGTTGCTTCCATGCCGAATTGAAGAATAACGTTTGATGTTTAGTAAAGTGCTTGGCAGCTTGGTGACATGTTTTGACGGATTTGACGGAAATTTGCTTAGCCCTCCTTTTAAATCTTCCTTTTAAGTGTGGAGGACGGCCGGATGTGCTTGGCAGTTTTTTTTTTACAAGTTTTTGTATGTGTGGGGATGATTTTAACTGATAAAGTATATGGCCAGTTTTGATCCATCTATATTATCATAGGAGTGGAGAAGTTTCTACAAGATTCCATACTAAAAAGTGTTGAGCAAAATTTTGAAGAAACTTGTTTTATATTTTAGTTTGTACTGTAACCTACAATCCTGAAATGGTAACTAATTTCTTTCGCTGTAAGTGTAAATTATAAAAAGCATTCCACGTCTGTCCTAAAGCCCATAGGAGTATGGAGTATGACTAGTGATGGCAATTTTCTGAAAAAATTTTTTTTTGAAAATTTTTTAAATTACTATTTTTATTGCTTTATTGCACACAATTGTTGATAATATATCAGAAAAAAGCGTAAAATCAAAATCAAAATAAAAGTCAAATATAAGCCCAAATCTCAGTTTTTCTTCATTGTAATTTTGGCCAGACTGTAATTTCTACATAGGCGGGAAATTTGAATGCTGTATTAATGATCATTTTGCACATTTACCACTCTGACAACAACACGCATCATAATAGAGTTCAGTATGCATCCCAAGTATGCCCACACATTTATTAAATCAAATAAAATTGATTTAAACTTTTTCAAAAATTTTCAATTTTTTCAATGGTCATTGAAAATTTTCTGAAAATTTTCAAATGAAAATTTTCAATGGTGCCATCACTAAGTATGACGTTATGGAACGAATGAAATGAAAATACTTGTAGACATACGAAAATTAACTGACTACTCGAAACGAATTGAAATACATAGAAATGTATCTATTATTTATTCCGTGCGGCCATACATCTGTTACCACTGTGGTCATTTGTCATCTCATGATTCCAATCTTCTGCGGCCCAAATATATCCAGCCTCCAATATTTTTCCGGAGAAGTTTCCGATCTTTTTCTTCTCTATATTTTTTTTTTTTAATAAATGTTAGAAAAGTTAATTACTGCCATTTGAAGGACTGGAACTGAGTGTTACTTCATCATAAATGCGCAGAAAATATCATAATTATCTTAGGTGATACAAGCGCTCGGCCGTTTTAGAAAATTGAGAGAGAAAATTTGTTTCATAAGTGGGTGTAACTTTGATAGGATGTTCACATGATCAGTCTGATTGTATATTAGCATTGACTACCCCTCAGTATGGGACTCGTGACTGCTTTAGCTGCAGCACTGAATGCTTCCGCCGATGTCTAAGGCCGCACTACAAACCACGATTCTGGCAATATAAAGACATTATTATTAATTTTGTTCAATGCTACAACATGCCTTCATATTTATAACATAGGCCTAAATTAAGCTTATTGTTGTGCTGCGTCAGCTTTCCGTACAATCTTTCCAAATGTAAGACGATCTCAGGCGGACGAGTGAAGAATTTGACCTTGGTCTGTACGTAAGAACGGGGCGGTTCCGTTTGTCACTAGACATCGACGACAGATGACTGGCCAGTCGCATGTCCCCACCCCCAGTGTACGTCAATGATATTAGTAACACTTTTTAATTTTTTGCTTCTTGCATTGTTAATTAGGCGCCGGTTATTCAACAAAACCGCGCAAAACTATGAAATTTCCGATACGATTGGAGACCATACCCGGGAACCAATTGATCTCAAATTTTAATCATGATTAGATGAAAAACAAACTAAGGATTATCACTTGGCACATTTTTGAAATTTAATTTTATACGGCTCCCAGCGAGCCAAGAAAAAAGCTAATTTTTCACCAAAAATCCACTAATTATTACTAACTAGGGGCTGTGCATAAAGGACGTCACGCTAAAAATGGGATATTTTGACACCCCCCCCTCCCCCCTGTCACGCTGTGTCACACTTTTCGAGACCCCCCCCCCCCCCTAAAAGGACGTCACAAATCTATCTCTACCCCCCCTTAAATAGAATATGTTTGACTGTAAAATGTATCAGAATTTCTCGTTTTTAGCGGAATTTTCGGTCCCGACAAATCAACTGAAATTAAAAATGCTTGAAAATATCTATATCAAAACGTGACGTCCTACTGCCTCCAGTACCCCCCCTCCCCACTGTCACACTGTGTCCTATACTGGTGCACCCCCCCTCCCCCCCTGAAGCGTGACGTCCTTTATGCACAGCCCCCTAGAGGGTCCCGTCATGTAAACCATGACCAAAGCGCACCAGTGAGATATGCGTAAATATAAAACGACAGCAATATTTGTCAGCAGAGTGTGCGTCGACATGATACGTCGTTAGTACTTAGCAGACCAAATGCCCAACAAAATACGTAAATGAGAAACGAAGGAAGGCTATTTTATTTATTCATACCTATTCTGGGAAATCAATTTCATAATTCTCCAAATTTTGGAGATCCAAACGTAAACCATGTATTATAAAAATTAAAAAAATTATAATGTCAGAATGCGCCTTTAAAACTTAAAATAATATACATGACACCGATATCGTAACCCGATACACACGACATATTCTTCTTTTGTAATACAAATGCATGGTGGGCTTTATTATATCCGTTCCTCAGAGGTAGGTTATAAGAGCGGAAGGCCATTTGTTTTGGATTTCTCGGTTTTGAAATTATGTAATCAAGCTCTATCAAGTACCTACCATTGACTGATGTTTTATATTGAAGTATTCTCTTACACAATGGCCCATGTCATCATTACAAATATAATTGGATGAAGTCAGGTAAGAATTACTGGTTTTTGAGCTCACTTTAAGAAACATTGAAATAAATAAATAAATAAATAAATAAATAAATAAATAAAATAAATAATTGAAAAATAAATTTAAAATCGAAATTAAAAAAATTAAAAATAAAGCTAGGCGCATTGTGTCAAGAAGAAGGCAACATAAGAAAGAAGATGACGATAAAGGAGCCAGAAAGTAGGAAGAAGATAGAAGAAATCTACATGGTCGGTGCAAATTCAATGCGCCAAGCTTTATTTTTAATTTTTTTTATTTCGATTTTAAATTTATTTTTTTAGTCGTTTTTATTTTTTATATTTGTTAAAGTTTACAATGATGGTTCACTTAGATTGTATTCTTCAAATTTGGACACAACGTTAGGTTTATATAGTGTTGTGCTTGGCGGCAGTAACTGGGCGAAATGATTTCACGAATTTTAAGTGCGAAAATGTTTAAACAATATATTATTGCTTGGCCCTTCTTTTAGATCTCAATTGTTTTAAGTGGGAAGGTGCTTGGCAGTTTTTTTTACAAGTTTTTGTTTTTGTACAACATGTCATATGGGGTATAAGTTTATAGCAGCTTTCACTGATCATTAAGTGTTACCTATCATTACAGTTAACGCCAACAACGTCACTTCTTGTCTACAATAGTTCCGAAGTTAGTATAACGAAAGGGTCAATTT
This sequence comes from Leuctra nigra, assembly GCA_934045905.1. Classification (NCBI taxonomy): domain Eukaryota; kingdom Metazoa; phylum Arthropoda; class Insecta; order Plecoptera; family Leuctridae; genus Leuctra; species Leuctra nigra. The sequence continues at coordinate 46,255,315 of OW203763.1, forward strand.
CTTTTGGTTGAATTTGAGTTATCTCAAATTATAATTTGTTAAAAGTTCCCAACTTTGAGTCATGTGAATAACGTAAATTGTACGTGTATCGTTCCGGTGTAGACCGAAATTTGTGCGTTCATCTCGTACTACATATTTGTAGCCACTTAGTAAACTGAAAGGTACACGAAAGATAGATGATTGCAAATGCGTTTCCTCATTTTTAAATTCTCCCAAGTTCACTTTTTTATGTCATATAAACTCAATTGGTAAAGATCTAAAAGATGAAACATTTTAAATAAAATTCGGATGGTTTTTGGAAGGCAATGTAACTTAAAAGGAACTTAGTTAAGATTAACTAGCTGAGCCACCTGGTGCTTATAGTGCTGGTGGGAAGGAGTATGAAGGGTGATGAAATTTACGCTACCCGCCTTACTCGCCTATGTACACGGATAGCATGGGCCGGCCTATACCTGGCATCTCCACCTCTCTGCCTCTCCCTGACGGGTCAACTTAATGTTTACCTTTGTTCATGGCAAATACGATCGATGTCCATTTATTATTGTTGTCTTCTTCTATAGGTACTTGTATACAGCTATCTAGCTTGCATTTTAATTAGTCTACTGATCTTATTTAGTGATTATTATATTGTTTTGTGATGTTGCTGTGGAAGATAATATTTTCATATTTTCAAACCAGGAAACTACTTCGTGCTATTGCCTGTACTTCAAGAATATTATTGTATTGCCGATGTAAACAAGCCAGACCACTTCCGTATATAACGTTCGCATCAAAACCAATGTTTATTTCATTAGTGTCAGATTAGGAGGAACATCAGTTTCAGGTTTATTTATTTCCATTAAACAATGCCACTTGATGAGACTTTGACTCACAGTTTGGAAATAAATCATGATAATTTAAAAGCGTTTTATTATTCTAACTTTTTAACGTAGGCATTGTTGGATGATGAAATGAAATTTAAATCTCTCATACCCACAGATTTCCATTAAATGTTTTACACACCTATAAATACACCTTTGCATGGACCCTTTAGTCAGACATGGGCAGTATCTAGATACTTGTATCTTAAGATACGTATCTTAGATACATTTGTATCTTGTATCTAGTATTTTAAATACATGAGCCAAATGTATCTGTATCTTGTATTTTAAATACCCATTTCTAAAGTATTTTGTATCTTTTTTGAAGATTTAAAATACAAGATACATTTTTATGAGCCTAGAATTTCAAAGATAGCTTGATCTCTTGCTTGATTTCTAACAAGCATCAAATAATACACGTTGCCGTATTGAATCGATCAAGAAAATGTTAAGTATGTTGCCTTACAAATAGAACAAATTAAAATTTAATTTAGAAAGTAAGTCCCTACATTTTTTACTGTTGGATGATATGTATGAGAATAAAAAAAAAGGATCTTTAAATGTATCTTTTTTGAAGTATCTAAAGATACTATCTTGTATCTTGTATTTTAAATACATCTCTAAAATGTATCTTGTATCTTGTATTTTAGATACCCAAATTAAAAGTATCAGTATCTTGTATTCCAAATACATTGAAACAGAGTATTTTGCCCATGTCTGCCTTTAGTGTAGTTTCTTGTTTATTGTAACCGAGCTTCTAAGATTGACAAATTAGGTACAACATCTGAAATAATGAAATAATTTCGACTAAGTTGTGAACACCTAATATACCTAGTAATGGAGCCATTTTGTGTGGTTTCTTGTTTCGTAACTGAACCATCAAGATTGACAAATTACCATAATTAAAATAATAACATTTATTTTAGAAACTTAAAGTTGTGATCACGTAATTGATGCACGTAATGAAGCCTTTTTGTGTGGTTTCTTGTTTCGTGTTGTTCTTGTTTCTTGTTGAGCCACCAATATTGACAAATTAACTCTATTTTAAATAATTAAATAAGTGTGACAAATGAAAAGTTGTAAACACCTAATACACAGAATATTAGTAATGGAGCCTTTACTGAATTTTACTATTTACTTAATTAACTGAATTTTACATAATTAAATAATTCTGACAAATTAAAAGTTGTGACACCCTAATGCACCCAGTAATGGAGCCTTTTTTGTGTGGTTTCTAGTTTAGTAACTGAGCCACCAAGATTCTGTTGATTAGCATGACCACGAATTGTTTTATTGCACAGTTTTACGTACAACGTGTACATTGACAAATCATTATTATAGTCCAATGAATATAATATTAAAAAGAGTAACTATGTAATCGTTGAATGTATTCGGATTAACATTTTGAATATATACTTAAGAAGGTTAAACATTTTTTAAGTAAATAAAAAGATAAAAAAATAAAACGTTTATTACGGGGATCGAACCCGTCAACGCCGTGTTCGAAGTCTCATGCCTCATGTGATCGAGCCAATTCGCCACACAGAAACCAAAGCAGTCTGTATCGTATCAAAGAAGAATAGCGGAACGTAAAACGACGTGCGAGTATATTCTGTTTCCCTGATATCTTCAGTGTTCACGATGGCAACTGGCGTGACGCGATTGCGATGTTTCGGTCTATTGATGATCTTCACAGCATCCCTGGACCTCTCATTTGAATATATATCCATGAAGGTATCATCGCTTATACAAATTGAAAAATAATATATGAAAAAAAAGTTTTCCGGGATCGGGAATCGAACGCGTTATGCAGAAACCGAAGCCAGCCGCCTTCCTAACATGAGCTATCAGTCCGATGGGAATTAGAGCCGCTGTTTAGTGTATCAAAGAAGAAGGGCGGAACGTAAATAATGATAATTTCTCCACTTCCGGTTTGAAATTTTGTTTTTTTCTTGAAAAGGAGTGTATAGCAATACATTGTCTTTAATGATGCCAAATTTCAAAACTCTCGGTGGACCCGTTTGATTTTTAAAGCTATTCAATTTAAAATTGGAATAACTTCACTTCCGGTCAAAATTTTCCAGATTTTCTTTCAAAGATTCGTGTAATAATTATGACTCTATGTCTCTGCCAAATTTCAACTCTCTAGAACAAACCGTTCAACCTGTGGAGAGGGGCAAACAAATTGACCGTGGTAACCTAACTAACTAACTAGCCAGCCAGCCAGCTAGCAAAAAAAAAATCCATGCATATTTGAGCCCCAAAATTCACCCCGAAGGGATGATCGCAGCAATTTGAAATTTGGTGGGTGTTGTCACGTGGCTAAATATACCCGATAACCATGGTTTTCAACTTTCATTTCACACTGCTTGCATGCGTACTGACACCCCGAAAACGAGCGTGAAGCGCTTGCAGTATACAGTCGTGGTAGTAAGCTCGTCGTTTATAAAAAGTAGACCTCGTATTGACACGGTGCTTGGCAGCGTCGAGCTAACGCCCGACTAGATTGTCAACACTAACTTGACGTCGTTTTCACTCGATACACACCACTCTCAGTAAATAAGAAACGAAGAAAAATTATTTTAAAGAAAATATGTACCTATCAACTCTATCGGCTTTGGTTTGATGGTTCACGGCCCTCTACCTTATGAATTCTGACCAAGAGAAAATACGAAAAATAACGTTTGAAGTTTCTTGCCGTGATGAAGTTTTCAATGTATTGTACGGGTTTGGGCAGTTATTGTGTGTTAAAATAAATGTTTTTCAAGCACAAAAGGATAAGGAATGCGTCTGAGGAGAGTTTCGGCTATTTAATAATTTACAAAAAGCAGAAGACGTAATTTTAGACGTGATGGGCAATGAAAGTCAACCATTTTATATAAATTGATCGTGAGGCGCGCAGGCGTTCCCACAGACAGAACTGTGTAACTATAAGTAAGATTAGCGAAACAAAAAATTAAAAATGTTCCAAGGGATAACCCTAAGTTTGTCTTTTATCTAATCACGACTTAAATTTCAAATCATTTGGTCAACACATTTCGTCTCCAATTGTATCCAAAAAAGTGTCTACAAAAAGCAGCAAAATCGCTCATTCTTGTACCACCTTAAAGTTTTCAAAATAATGGTGTTTTCCTGCCATACAGTTCAAGAGCAAGTTGTGATGTGCGATTTTATGACCTTTCAATCATTAAATTCGATGTTAAATGTATGACTAATATCAAATAATTAGTATAAAAGTGACCGTATGGTGTGTGGTATTCCAGATCAATTGTAGAAAGTATAACTATGAGAAGAGCAGTATTTTTTCAATTTAAATTTTTCCGGAAAATTAACATCTCTATACATTTGTAAGTGATTGTGTATTTATAAATTATAAGTCATTGTGTAAGAGAATACTTCAATAATAACTGTATTTGTTGAGATCAGTCAAATGGCAAATTGATAAAGCTTGATTACATCATTCCAAAAGTTTGCAAAACAAAATCAAGAATAGGTATGTACTCTGTGGTGGGTACGAATTTTAGAACAATTGCGTATTCAATATGTTGTACAAAAACAAAAACTTGTAAAATAACTGCCAAGCACCTTCCCACTTAAAACAATTGAGATCTAAAAGAAGGGCCAAGCAATAATATATTGTTTAAACATTTTCGCACTTAAAATTCATGAAAACATTTCGCCCAGCTACTGCCGCCAAGCACAACACTATAAACCTAACGTTGTGTCCAAATTTGAAGAATACAATCTAAGTGAACCATCATTGTAAACTTTAACAAATTATAAAAATTAAAAACGACTTAAAAATAAATTTAAAATCGAAATTAAAAAAATTAAAAATAAAGCTAGGCGCATTGTGTCAAGAAGAAGGCAACATAAGAAAGAAGATGACGATAAAGGAGCCGAAGAAAGACAGAAAGTAGGAAGAAGATAGAAGAAGTCTTCATGGTCGGTGCAAATTCAATGCGGCAAGCTTTATTTTTAATTTTTTTAATGACATCACAACATGCCTTTATTACTGTTAAAATATCCCATAACATTTGAAATGGATTTTTACAAATGAAAATGTTATTTCTTTGGCGAGAAGTGTGTTTATCATTATTATTAAAATGTGAACTGGTTTGAATGTCCGCAGGTTTGATGGTGTAACGTCGATGCTGTATCACTCGCGAGGCATTGGCGAGGGTTTCAGCGGCAACTACGATGAGTACTTTGGTTTGAATGTCGACACGGAAGCGTTGCTCTATCTGACCATCGCTAATGAAATGCTGCACACACTTTATCGTGATATCATCACTATTGCGGAGGTACATTCTCACTTCTCAACATTAGAAGGTGTTGCATGATCATGGGAATTTTGTTCGTATTTTGATGATTGAGGGGAATGCCGAGTGTAGGTACGTCAACTGTTATAATGATAAAATATTTCAAATAGATACTACATTTTTGAATATTGAATTGAATATTGGAAGCAAACATTTTGGAATATTCGCACACATCTAATCAGTACTATGAAGGAATAGGTTTGGTTCAGAGGTAAGACTTTGAACTTGTATTCCAGAGGTCCGGGGTTCCTACTAATAGGCCACGACCGCCTCTTTCCTACCTTCCATCCTTAACTATTCTTCACAATCATATCCCAATCATAATCATAATTAGGGATGGGACGATTCCGATTCTTCCAATTCCTCCGATTCTTAGAGAATCGGAAGAATCGCGATTCTTTACTTTTTAAGCCATTTTCGCGATTCCGATTCTTAAATTTTCGCGCCAGTTTCTTGCTATATTTTTTTAAGTTCCCAGACAATTTTTCAATTGTTTAATCATATTTTAAATATACTTGTTGTGTAAGGTATATATTGAAAATAAATCTCTAAATGTTATCAAATAAAATAAGGAAATATGTAATATCAAGAAAGATATTGATTGCTTGATAGTTGTTATTTATATCCTGATTGCATCTGTGCACCAGTGAGATTTTGGTCAGCTGTGACATCATGCATGTACCTACTCAATTAAGGTGATACTAGCGCACGGCCGTTTTAGAAAATTGAGAGAGAAAAATTGTTTCATAAGTGAGTGTAACTTTTACAGGATGTTCACATGATCAGTCTGATTGGATATTAGTAGCACTTTTTCATTTTTGATTATTGCATCGTTAATTAGGCGCCGGTTATTCAACAAAATCACACAAAACTCAGAAATTTGCGATACGATTGGAGACCAAACCCGTTAATTGATCTCAAATTTTAATCATGATTAGATGAAAGACAAACTTAGGGTTATCACTTGGCACATTTTTGAAATTTTATTTTATACGGCACCCAGGGAGACAAGAAAATAGCTAATTTTTCACCAAAAATCCACTAATTATTACTAATTAACGAAACAAAAAATTAAAAATGTACCAAGGGATAACCCCAAGTTTGTCTTTTATCTAATCATGATTAAAATTTCAAATAATTTGGTCTACCCATTTCGTCTCCAATCGTATCGCAAAAAGTGTCTACAAAAAGCAGCAAAATCGCTCGCGCTTGCAGCACCTTAACAAGTACTAGATAGTGAAAATTAAAATTTTTCTATTATCATTTAATAAAGAATCGGAATCGATCAAGAATCGTTTCAAAGAATCGGGATCGGAATCGTGAAATATTGGAATCGTCCCGTCTCTAATCATAATCATTCATCCATCATTATTACTATGAGCCTAGCTGCAGATAAGTGTGACGTTAAACACTACAAATCAGTTAAATATGAATATCAATTATTTGAATATTTAATCCTTTAAGGATGAAATTAAGTTGAATTAAGTGGAGGATATGGGGAGGAGGTCGACCTAACGGGCCCGATCCGGGGGAGTCCAGCACTGGTGGGAAGGCCAGGCCGGAATGTGGACGGACCGGGGGGAGTGAGGATTCGGGCCGGCAGAACCTGTTTTCAGGGGGATCACCATCTCAAGGGGGAAGGCCGGCCCGATGGGGACCGCAAAGTCAAGGGAGGGCATGGTTAGGCCGATCCTGGCTGCTCTTTGTCTGGACCTCACCACTGACCTGTCCGGCATGGGTAGCCCTTACACATGAGCATATGCTCGCCGGCTTAGCTGCAATGGTTCATTGGCCAACACAAACCCCACCACCACGATAAGGTGGCAGCCATCGGTGGGGTGTCCGGCATGGGTAGCCCTTACACATGAGCATATGCTCGCCGGCTTAGCTGCAATGGTTCATTGGCCAACACAAACCCCACCACCACGATAAGGTGGCAGCCATCGGTGGGGTGCATGATGAATATGTCTCTGTGTGCTCAGGATGTGTCGGGAATGCCGGCGCTGTGCCGGCCGGTGGCTGAAGGAGGCACCGGGTTCGACTACCGCCTGGCGATGGCGATCCCGGACAAGTGGATTAAGCTGCTCAAGGAAGTGAGCGACGACGACTGGGACATGGCCAACATTGTTCACACCTTGACAAACCGCCGGTGGATGGAGAAGACCGTTGCTTATTGCGAATCACACGATCAGGTACCAAGTCTTCAGGTTCAGCGACTAACTAATACAGGTTAACTAAATGTTGGATTAAGTTTGCAGCACAGGCAATCGCCAATCGGATAAAAAGTCTATTAATAATGCAGAACTGATTCGCGTAATCTTTGAGATACTGAGTGCTACTCAAAAGTTCGTTGAACAGGACCAGAAAAACTTGACGTAACTTCTAGATTCCACCATCGTATTCAAAGTAGTTCCTTTTGGCATGTCTCATAATATTCATAAATTGCCAGATTCATAAAAAGTATTATCTCCTAATACGTAATATCATTTGTATTATTTGTATTTAACATAGTGTTATGGTATTTAATCAAGAGATAATACGTAATAGCAGTGATCCCTGGACGAAGTGCAAATGTTGGGAATGCTGCAGGCTCTGGTGGGTGACAAGACCATTGCGTTCTGGCTGATGGACAAAGAGATGTACACACACATGTCCGTCCTCTCGGAGCCGTCTGCAGTCGTTGACCGAGGCATCGCGCTGCACAAGATGATACGACTGCTGACACATGCGCTGGGCGGCGAGGCGTATCTCAACTTCATGGGTGACCACATTCTTTCACTCTTCAGATGCAGACAAATCATCGCCTCACAATTGCATTGTTCTTTGTCCAATTTTCACTTTCTTATTATTTTTCTTCCCAGTCCTCCTATTCCACCAATTTGTTGTCAAATGTTCTCTAAGCCACATCAGTACAGCAGAAACCAGTTTGTTTTCCTATGTTCCGCCGTGTATTGTTTAACTTGAACTGTCATTTACTCGATATTGAAAAGTTGGACATAGGACACTTGCATTGTGAGGCGACGAAATGTCCGATGTCACATGGAATGGACTATAGGGCTCAGGAACTGGAACCTAGGACTATAAATCTACTGTCGTAGGGATATGAGTCTTCCCAGTTTAGTTTAAGCGGTTTAAACAAGGTCAGTCGTAAGACCACTGCTCCAATCACAAACAAAATATTCAACCAATCAGCGTGACGCGTTGTCAGCTGTTGACATTGACCTAGTCATGAGCGTTTTCAAGATGGATGACGCTCAATGTTTCCGAGGATAAAGTGTATTTTTAACATTTCTGGTCAAAGTAGTAATGAAGCGTGTCATTTGTTCACCCTCCTCTTCTAATAACATCGACTTGGACAGCACAGCACAGCACAAATTCTTAACAGTATGCACGTAACAGGTGGGAGATGTCTGAATTTAGCCGTGATTTACCATCTATTTTACTGTTCATAACATGTTGTATTGTTTTAAAAGATATGTAAAATAATATACACTAATACCTACATTGAACTGTCAGAAAGACGTTAATATATCTTGGACAACAATCTAATTTCTCCATGCGACACAAGTTCAATCGAAACAAACGGATATTTTTCTAGTTCATACTTTTCTTGTAACTATGCACTGGCACGACGCCTACAGTGTACACTCTCGCACAAAACTAACGACACAAATATACTCAAATGAAACTATACCAGTGCCAGCTTTGATCTTCATAAAGATATTGCGTTAGCACACATGACTTGTCAACTTCAGCCAATGAAGAAAGTGTGCATGAAAGAATGTACTTATTTTCCAGTCTCACACAAGGAAATAAGAGCGCCATGCTCATACTCTTTTGATCTGCGGTAGTTGACAGAAATCACGCTAGGTGCTCTGCTGCCAACTGGTGCCGAGATAGAATAAAAGGCTCCACTTGAATAATGTGGGTGAGCCATCAAGTCTCCAGTGGTTAATTTGTAAAATAATAAGTGGGCGGACGCTCGGTGATGTCAGGGAAACATATTTGCTTAATGAAAACAATGGGGGGTTTGGGGGGAGGGCCCCCCAACATAATGCGGGTCCGGGGCGCTTAGCCTCGGGAAAATTTTGAATTTCAGGACCAAATTTGGTGCCTTTTTACTCGATTTGTACACAATTTTAAGAGAAGTTTTACTTCTATGAAAAATAAGTGGGCGGACGGCGTCCACCCTGAAAAAAGAGTGGGGGGACGCGTCCGCCCTCGTCCGCCCCCAAATTAACCACTGCAAGTCTCATATTCCTACCAACAATCATCCTAGCGGGAACCCAAATGAATTTCTGTTCTGGTACTGATGCCTTCAAATTGGTTCCTTACAATTCAGATTAAACACTTTTTTATTTAACTTACAGTCACAATAAATTGCATAACTAAGGCAAGAAATGTCTGTAACAGAGATACACTATTTGAAAAACTGTAAATTGTAATTTGATGAGATTGAATTAACAATTTTATGAATTTAATTATGTATGTACATTTATGGGACCAGTATGGGACCCAAATATAGTGTAAAATAAATATTAGATGAAACCCGTGATATTATTAATGATAAAATAGTACGATGTATCGTCGTAATGCATCCTCCCAATATTTAATGAAACAATGTTCGCAAAAATTCCGGTTTCAAAAAAATACCGGTTCTTTTTGGTTCCGGGTTCCAGTCCCTGGGTAGGAAAGGAGGAAGACGAACCAGAGAAAGTAGGAGATGAAACCTGGTAGATACCAATGAAACCAACAGCTTTACGTCTCTTCTATAAAGGATGTGACATTGACAACATTGAGAGCCTTATACAGGTCATCGAGGGAGGTCATCCCACCTCCACCTCGATGACATATATTTAGTCACCCATCCCAGTACTGACCCCGCTCAATGTTGATTAATCTCGGAGATCTGACGAAAACCTTGGTATCAAATACTCCAGCGTTTGGGTTTCAAAGATGCAGTTCATTTTGATGGCTAGTTGGATTCCCATGTAAGATTAAGGAATGTGAAACTGAAAATGATTGTGTTTTATCTTCGTGTAGGCAATGAATTTGGTCACCCTGAATGGCTCGACTTCCCTCGGATTGGCAACAATGACTCGTACCATTACGCCCGCCGCCAGTGGCAGCTCGTCGACGACCAGATACTGAAGTATCGCTTCATGAATGAGTTTGATGCGGCGATGAACCACTTGGAGAACACATATGGCTGGCTTCACAAGGATCCGGTACGTTCACTCATTTCTTCACTACATTACCTTGAGAGGGGTCCAATTTCACTTAGTTTACCCATTGGCGGATTTTGACGAGTGCAACTCGACATATTTTTATATTGCCATTCTGTTTGACGAGGGTATCTTACCAGTTCAACTTTTAACTTGTTCAACTTGTATTAAAAGATGCATGGTTCCTATGAAGCTCTATGTAGTACACCTTGAAAATGGAATCCCAATTTCCATACAAGTTTTTATCTTAAAAAATCATATTCCGATAGTTTAATATATATTTTTTTATTCAGGTTGGGCTAAAGTTTTTTAAAAAAACTTTCTCAGGAATTCTATGAAAGAATAATATGTTATATTAATATTATTAATATTAAATAAAAATATGAATATAGTTTTTTTATGACCAAAGTTATTCTTTTACACGTGATTTCAATAATGTAACTTTTAATGTAACTCTTAGCTGTTTTCACACTACACCACTTAATCCTCGGGTCAAACACAGGGGTTTACAACTCGAGTCTGTACCCAGGGTTTGACCTGGAGGCCAATTGACGACTAGAACTCTCCGCCCACTGATACGTCACGAGTCACGTGACCGAGTGGCGGGAAAATGATTGTGGGCCAGATCGTGGCCGCGCGCTATAGAACTACATAGGGAAGTCAGTTCGGTTGATGCATGAATCGTATTTCAGCAGTGGCGGCCGGTGCCTTGTCCAGTAGGTGGGTCGCAGTACCGAAGTTGTCCTCGACTCCACAGGGGGTCTGGGGGGAACCCCCAGCCGCTGAAGCGACCCCGCCGGAGGCGGAAATTTTTGAAATAATAAACACTATCAAGTCGCAAGTTAATGATTTGGGAGCGTTCCATTTAAGTTTAGTGTAGTTGAGAAATACGTATTCAAACGCACTAATTACGTCGTGCAGGAAGTAGTTTCTTCTGTCGCAGTAATATCAAAATCAGCAGGGTTTCCTCTGTTTCCGCACCACTCAGGAAGTAGTAGAAATATTAGTTATTGGGGGGTTTTTTATCAGGTTTCCCCCATAGCCGTCTCATTTTCATCTTGCATAATATAATTCCATTTTATTTAAATAACCATAATATTGTTGATGATTCTTATATTGTCGCATGCATTCTTTAAAGTATTGTTGAGTTTACCATCAAATCAACAATGAGTCTGGTAGCGATTGGACGAATTTTCCTATTGTTGTAAAAATTCGTTTCTTAGTGCGCATATAGATACGATGGCATTTTCGATGATTTTGGAAAACATTGATTGGCTTATATTTCTATCAAGTAAATAACAGCAAGCAAGGAAAACAAAATAACGCGTTTGTAGCTCACAACCACACAGCCATTTGTGCCTTTCCATCCAAAGATAAAAACATTCATCTGAGAATGTTGTGTTCTTCTAAGACACACAGCTCAACAAAGTTGTTGCGCCACTTACATTGTGAGTCTAGTCGAGTAGGCGACAATGATGATACTGATACTGATGAACAAAACATAATTTACACCGGAGCCCAAGTCTTGAAAAAAGCGTTTTGAAACCGTCTGGCGTTTTCATTGATCAAAATGTAAAAATGTTGAAGGCTAAAGTATAGTCGTCTACTTTTTTACGTTTTGATCAATGAAAACGCCAGACGGTTTCAAAACGCTTTTTTCAAGACTTGGCCTCCTGCTATTATTTAATTTATCTGAAGAAATCCATAAGAAAAACATTAGCGCTGCAAAGCGATTAGCGGGAACGTTGAGTGATGGACAAGAAGTATGATTCGCGAGCTAGAAACATCAAGACCCGATGATTGCCGAATGCCGTCGGCTCAAAGATTCTGTGCCCCAAACCCGCGGTTCGGTTCGAACTCTGCTATGGCGAGAACACACGAGCGCATGCGTCAACTTCTAGAATGACGTCACGAATGGGGCATGGTATTAGCTGTGCCCCTGGTTGCCTACCCAGCCAGGTGCCACTAAGATTTCAAGCGGGCGACGCAATATACAATAATTTCATTGATTTGGAGAGCGTATGGATGGAAGTTTCAACATTTTACATTATATATGAACATTTAATTGTTCTCGAAATAAATAAATCAATAAGAAATTACATAAATAATATTTTTTTAGGTAGTATAACCAGATATTTTAGGTGGGGCACGTGCCCCTGTGCCCCAATGCACCAGCCGCCACTGTATTTCAGTGATGAAAATGGCAACGAAATGTGTTGTGTCGGGGTGTAACATCAGCATAAAGGTTCCCTGAATAACATTTCATGGATTTTCTAGTAACTTTGTTGTGAGAAAAGAGAGAATTATAAGAATTCGGTGGGATGAACGGCTGTATGCGTGTTGGCAAAGAGACCACATTTTATTTGCTTGTTTTATTCCCTACAAACCTATTATCATGAACTTGACTCTTGATCATCCTGCTATATAGGTAATTACCAAGTGCAATCCACACACTTACCTCCATACCTAGACGAAAATATGTACTTCTAGTTTAGACCTGAGAGTAAAAGAAACCACCAACAATCTGTTTGTAGGTAAGTGGGTGGGTATAGGTAGGTATGTAGAAATAAACAACAAATCGTCAATAAATCCGTGAATAATAAACATCCGTAATAAAAATAACGTTCACCAGTGAATTATTCCTATTTATTATAACTGTAGATTGCTTACACAAATCTAAAGAGTAAGAAATATTCAGCTTCCCGCGATGTCAAAAGCCAGGTATCAACGCATTTTTCTGAAGTCCATATCTCTGTATAATATCCACTCACAAACAAACTGTAACATTCTTTGAGTAGCCAGTGGCTTCCCACCTTGCCTACATACTTCATAAATGAACTTGGATGAAAACAATATAACTTTTTTAACGATTTTATCCACGTAAGTTACTGCAGGAATCTTACGGCAGAACTTTGCCCACAGTAGGTTGCCGGGAGGAGTGGGGCGAAGTTAACTCCGCCCCATTCTACTTGTCAATTCTCGAGATTCACGTTTACAAACCGTTTTACGTTTGCACTGTATAAAACTTGAAACAGTTGACAACTATTGGTTAGACTTCAACTTTTTTACATTTTAAGCAATGAAACCGTGACACGGTTTCTAAACGTTCTCAAGAATTGGCCCCCAGGGTCCAAATATTGAATGTGTTTACACTACAATGTATTTACACTTTTGTCATGTCATTGAACAAAACCAATCAAGAAAGCAGTGAATACCGTCAGATATCTTTGTTTTTCTTTTTCAAACATCAAATGCCTCTGTCAAAATCAAAATGTAGCAATGATTGGCACAGTTTGTTGAAGCTTTGGATATTAAAGGTAATAATTTAATAAGTTACCTAGTTCATTTATTAATGAAGTATCATGCAAACATTTCCATTATTTTGTGTTTCAAGTAATATGATAAGATAACAGAGCTCACGTGGATAAAATGGTAACTAGTTTCTTCTCGAGTCAAATTTGCCCCGGGTTGAAACCCAGGGATGGACTGGGGTTTTAGTTTCCGCGGGTTGAACCCCGGGAGATCAGGTGTAAACACGATTTATTTCTTGACTCGGGTTGAACTGAGGTTTCAACCTAGGGAAATAGTGTAGTGTGAAAGCAGCTTTACTGTCCTGTTATTTGCTCCTATATGAATGCCTTGTCAGTTTTATGCTCCAGAGGATGAAGTAAAACAACTCGAGTATGAAAATTATTCCGTTTTTCCCCTTGATGTAAGAGGAAGTCAGTATGTTGACAAATTCTATTGAGCCAGATACAAGTACCTAGTATATTAATTTATTCAAAAATAAGCTATTTTCCTTGACTTGGTCCAAAATAACATATTGAGACAGCTAGATTTTAAGTTTTTAACCCAATTTGATCAAATTGGGTTAAAACTTAAAATCTAGCTGTCATAAGTAGGTATTATTTAATTGTTCGAGTATTGGATTGTGTATGGCTTGATTAGTCCTGCTACAAAAACTATGAACCTTTTTAGAACATGACTTGATTAAGCCAATTACCATTAAAAGCATGCAAGTAATATCAACTTACCAAATCCTGATTAAGGACACACAAATCTGTGTAACCTGGTTGGAGAATTGTAGGGAAAACCAGGCTAGACAGAGTAAGAAGTTTTGTGGAGGTACCTGTGGAGGGCGTGGATATCAACAAATGGATAAAGAAGAGACGAAGGCTTATGTGAGGAGACGTAATTGTGAAGAGAGTAAATGACAAAAAACCCGTTGGGAATAGAAATGTGACAAAACCGAGGAAAAGGTGGAAGTAGAAGAAAAATAAATCTTTATATTGTATTATCTAGAAATACCACTTCGTTTACCTACGATAGGTCCACTTACAATCATCCTTCATCTGGCAATTAGTTCCTTTTATAAATGTGCTCACTTACATACCTAAATCTGTGTAATAAAATGTGATTTATTTATATTTTAGGGCTATGTGAGTTTGAAGCACCAAGATGATAAAGTGATTGCATTTGAACGAGCTGGACTGCTGTTCGTGTTCAACTTCCACACGAACAAGAGTTTCACCGACTACAAGCTCGGAGTGGACGAGCCAGGTTCCTACAAGGTTGTGCTGTGTTCCGACGATGAACGCTTCGGAGGGTTCAACCGAGTGGACTCGAAAGTTCCGCATCTCACGTTCCCAGAAGGCTTTGCTGGAAGGAGGAACTCGTTGCTTGTAAGTTACACTACTGTTTCATTTTAAAACCAAGATTACAAGGGATACGGAAAATAAATTTTAATTTGATTCATCAAAATGGTAAATTGACAGTTGTGAACGAACTAATGCACTCTGGCATGGACTCTTAAAATTACACATAGAGAGTGTGAATGAAGAATTTTTAAACTGACTTATCAATGTACAAAACTAATTGGTTATGAAATAATAAAATATCTTAAGAAGTGTTCAAAGTAATATTACAGTGATTAGATTAGAATGATTTACTTATTAATTTTCTTTTATTAGTTAGTTTAATGGTTTTACTCATTTTCACCCCCAAAACATGCAAGACCAACAAAAGATCAACCTTTTTAACTGCTTGTGTAACTGCTAACACAACTTGCCGCCACTGCCATCAGCGAGTTAATTTTGTTTTCAGATCTTCATATTTACCGGTTTCTTGCAGCCTTCCTATTCAACCAACCATATTAAAATAAAAAATTCTTTTTGTGTTCATTTCTGAACTATTAGCCTATTATTCAGACGTAATGCGTTTCAAAAGTTGTTCAAAGTTGTTCTCCAAATGTTCGTGTTTATATATCGAAGACTGGGAAACAACTTCTGGAAGTCACTGTTCACCTGACAGATGCTGTTTTATTCCGTAACTGTAACTGGGACTGTAACTCAGCTTATAACAAAAGCTGAGTTGTTGTAAAAGAAAAATTAAATGCGTTAAAAGGGGCACTGAAAAGTAAGATTTCGTAGACCAATGTAACTTTTTGTAACTTTTCAAAGGGCAAAGTTACAGCATAGAACTTAAGATCTGTTTGAAAATGTAAGAGTTTTTGTGTTGAACTAAGGTATTTGTTTCTTTCTTTCTTTCAGGCCTATCTGCCATGCCGCACTGTACTTGTTTTCGGAAAAGTTTAGAGCATTTCAATGACATGTCCTGTAATGAGCACAATATTTAGTGTTATCAGGTAATTTAGTGCCATCACAAACACTAGTCTTTCCTGTCTAGTTGTTATTCAATAGGTTGGTTTTGGGTAGGTTAAGCAAATGTAACAGAAATCAATTGTTATTTTTTATAAATATATTTTATTAGAATCCTATATATAAATGTACCCCTATAACACCTATTACTAGGTGCGTACCTATTAGCCCAGTAATTTAAAGCAAAAAAAAGAGCTGAACCCACCACTAATTGCAACAGAAGGTTTCAATATATGAATAGATTCAGAAAGATGCCCTCTACAACATATCCAAAATCCTCCCGAATCCGAGTGCCGGAAGTACTTTTTAATCACTTTTTAAATTAATTTCTCATGTTAATTCCATCTTCCAAAAAAAAGGTTTTTCATGTTACTCCGATTTTGACGAAACTTGGCAGAATTGTTCACCATCCTAAATGAACACAAATAGCTCTCATAGCGTTTTCCTCTAAATCACATCGTTTGGGAAATATGGACCTCGCAAAACGTCAAATTACACTCAAAGTGGCCTAAATCGTCGAAAACTGACAAAAATATTACTTTTCAATGGGCCATATTTCCCAAACGATGAGATTAAGAGGAAAACGCTAAGAGAGCTATTTGTGTTCATTTCGAATAGTGAACAATTCTACCAAGTTTCGTCAAAATCGGTGTTAGGTACACTCGGCCAAACAAAACTTGAACGTGTACCAAATTTGAATGACTGCTGGTCATGTCCCATAACCATTCAAAGCTTGTTATTATCATTGAAATGTGAGGTCACCTACTAGAGTGAGAAATGAGATCGCTTAGACTGACTTCTGATGGTGCGATCTTACATTTATCAGCCTATCAGATTTATTGAACGTTCAAGTTTTGTTTGGCCAAGTGTACATGATTTTTTTTTTTTTTGGAAGATGGAATTAACAGGGGAAATTAACTTAAAAAGTGATTAAAAAGCACTTCCGGCACTCGGATTCGGGAGGATTTTGGATTGTTGTAGAGGGCATTTTTCTGAATCGATTCATGTATTGAAACCTTCTGTTGCAATTAGTGGTGGGTATAATCACAAAATTACTGGACTATATATACTATATTTATCTGTTGATCATTTTTGTTTGGTAAATATGTGTGACCAATATATTGGATCTAGAGCGTTTACTGAGGATTTCCATTTACAAATCATTGTATGCTCAAAAATATAATAAATTCATATTAATACAAAATATTGTGTAATTCAGTCTTTATTTTAAGTAATCCTACCTACTTTATTTACAACTCTGACAATTTCCATTGGTTGTCAAATCCATGGTCAAATTGTCAGAAACTTTGCCCTTACAAATTTAGTTCACGTTTTAGAGAATTTACCTTTGCCGATCTTTTTAGTTTATATTTATTCCATCATATTCCTGCTACATTTTATGGAACTTGACGGAACTTTTCACCAGGTCTGCTACAAAAAAGATGTAGAACAATAGAAAGAATAAGCTGTACGCTGTTATAAATGCAAATCAAATATGAAGTCAGTGTATAAAGAATGCCCTATCTCTTGTTGAAATGCAGTCGCATTGGGTCTGCAGGGAACAGCAGTGTGTTGTAAACCTGCTCCATGGGCTTGGAACTATCTCCTGCGAACTGCAGTTGAAACTGGTTGAGCAGCAGGGCGAGTAACACGTAGATATCTTGCTCGGCAAAGCGACGCCCTGGTCAATCACAACATCATTAGTTACTAATTTCATCTTGAAATGATCATAATTTGTTTTCAACGAGTCGCCGTGAAATATTCTGTTCCCAACAAAATGTCAGCTACAATCATTTGCCTAGTCATGTGGGTCGGAGGTCAACAACTGCACATTTAGATACTTATCATTGAATTACAAAGAATTATCTTGTAATATTGCATTAGAATTAGTCTAGGTCCCTGTCAAAGTGTATAAAGCTTATGGTTTACTGCTTGGTAAAACATTGCAAACCTTGTAATGAAAAAATTGTTAAAGTAAACCTAAATTGTAAATGTAATGTTTTGAGAAGTGAACTATATATTACTCTGCTTATATTGCAAACTTAATAAGTTTTGGGCTGTTAACTTTTTAAGACAATTTTTTTCACTTCACGTATGGCCATGTATCAATTGGATGCTGAGTTTGGTGTCAAATTATATTAGATATCTAGGAAATATTTTATAGTCTATAATAATTATTACGCCATGTTGGCGTACACTTGGCCAAACAAAAACCGGTTTTCGGAAGACACTGATTGGATGAAAAAGATTTGTTGGCATCATCAGATGAAGTCTATGCTAACTTGTTATCTAACTTCAGTAGCACTGATTTCTTTGATAATAGGTAAGTAATAACATGGATTGGTTGTGAAGGATGCTGACAAGCAGTCATTCTGTTTCGCACAAATACCGTTTTTAGTTGTGCTAAGTACGTGTACATGATCGTGTTAAGGGCATGTATCGACTAGGTAATGTGTTTTGGTAGCTACCAGCGCAGGTCCTGGTTCCATGGCCGAAGGGGGTGAGAATGAACGGGTGGATTTCCTTGGCAAATTCGTGGCCTCTCAGCCATCTCTCTGGCAGAAACTCAAGTGGTCTAGAGAAGAATTCTTCGGAGCGGAACAGCACATTGGGTGTCAGATTCACGTGCGTCTGTCAAGCAAGAGTTTACCGCGTGTTATTACATGACAACAATAAGACACTGGTGTCAGATTCACGTGCGTCTGTCAAGCAAGAGTTTACCGCGTGTTATTACATGGCAACAATAAGACACTGGTGTCAGATTCACGTGCGTCTGTCAAGCAAGAGTTTACCGCGTGTTATTACATGGCAACAATAAGACACTGGTGTCAGATTCACGTGCGTCTGTCAAGCAAGAGTTTACCGCGTGTTATTACATGACAACAATAAGACACTGGTGTCAGATTCACGTGCGTCTGTCAAGCAAGAGTTTACCGCGTGTTATTACATGGCAACAATAAGACACTGGTGTCAGATTCACGTGCGTCTGTCAAGCAAGAGTTTACCGCGTGTTATTACATGGCAACAATAAGACACTGGTGTCAGATTCACGTGCGTCTGTCAAGCAAGAGTTTACCGCGTGTTATTACATGGCAACAATAAGACACTGGTGTCAGATTCACGTGCGTCTGTCAAGCAAGAGTTTACCGCGTGTTATTACATGGCAACAATAAGACACTGGTGTCAGATTCACGTGCGTCTGTCAAGCAAGAGTTTACCGCGTGTTATTACATGACAACAATAAGACACTGGTGTCAGATTCACGTGCGTCTGTCAAGCAAGAGTTTACCGCGTGTTATTACATGGCAACAATAAGACACTGGTGTCAGATTCACGTGCGTCTGTCAAGCAAGAGTTTACCGCGTGTTATTACATGGCAACAATAAGACACTGGTGTCAGATTCACGTGCGTCTGTCAAGCAAGAGTTTACCGCGTGTTATTACATGGCAACAATAAGACACTGGTGTCAGATTCACGTGCGTCTGTCAAGCAAGAGTTTACCGCGTGTTATTACATGGCAACAATAAGACACTGGTGTCAGATTCACGTGCGTCTGTCAAGCAAGAGTTTACCGCGTGTTATTACATGACAACAATAAGACACTGGTGTCAGATTCACGTGCGTCTGTCAAGCAAGAGTTTACCGCGTGTTATTACATGGCAACAATAAGACACTGGTGTCAGATTCACGTGCGTCTGTCAAGCAAGAGTTTACCGCGTGTTATTACATGGCAACAATAAGACACTGGTGTCAGATTCACGTGCGTCTGTCAAGCAAGAGTTTACCGCGTGTTATTACATGACAACAATAAGACACTGGTGTCAGATTCACGTGCGTCTGTCAAGCAAGAGTTTACCGCGTGTTATTACATGGCAACAATAAGACACTGGTGTCAGATTCACGTGCGTCTGTCAAGCAAGAGTTTACCGCGTGTTATTACATGGCAACAATAAGACACTGGTGTCAGATTCACGTGCGTCTGTCAAGCAAGAGTTTACCGCGTGTTATTACATGACAACAATAAGACACTGGTGTCAGATTCACGTGCGTCTGTCAAGCAAGATTTTACCGCGTGTTATTACATGGCAACAATAAGACACTGGTGTCAGATTCACGTGCGTCTGTCAAGCAAGAGTTTACCGCGTGTTATTACATGACAACAATAAGACACTGGTGTCAGATTCACGTGCGTCTGTCAAGCAAGAGTTTACCGCGTGTTATTACATGGCAACAATAAGACACTGGTGTCAGATTCACGTGCGTCTGTCAAGCAAGAGTTTACCGCGTGTTATTACATGACAACAATAAGACACTGGTGTCAGATTCACGTGCGTCTGTCAAGCAAGAGTTTACCGCGTGTTATTACATGGCAACAATAAGACACTGGTGTCAGATTCACGTGCGTCTGTCAAGCAAGAGTTTACCGCGTGTTATTACATGGCAACAATAAGACACTGGTGTCAGATTCACGTGCGTCTGTCAAGCAAGAGTTTACCGCGTGTTATTACATGGCAACAATAAGACACTGGTGTCAGATTCACGTGCGTCTGTCAAGCAAGAGTTTACCGCGTGTTATTACATGGCAACAATAAGACACTGGTGTCAGATTCACGTGCGTCTGTCAAGCAAGAGTTTACCGCGTGTTATTACATGGCAACAATAAGACACTGGTGTCAGATTCACGTGCGTCTGTCAAGCAAGAGTTTACCGCGTGTTATTACATGACAACAATAAGACACTGGTGTCAGATTCACGTGCGTCTGTCAAGCAAGAGTTTACCGCGTGTTATTACATGGCAACAATAAGACACTGGTGTCAGATTCACGTGCGTCTGTCAAGCAAGAGTTTACCGCGTGTTATTACATGACAACAATAAGACACTGGTGTCAGATTCACGTGCGTCTGTCAAGCAAGAGTTTACCGCGTGTTATTACATGGCAACAATAAGACACTGGTGTCAGATTCACGTGCGTCTGTCAAGCAAGAGTTTACCGCGTGTTATTACATGGCAACAATAAGACACTGGTGTCAGATTCACGTGCGTCTGTCAAGCAAGAGTTTACCGCGTGTTATTACATGACAACAATAAGACACTGGTGTCAGATTCACGTGCGTCTGTCAAGCAAGAGTTTACCGCGTGTTATTACATGGCAACAATAAGACACTGGTGTCAGATTCACGTGCGTCTGTCAAGCAAGAGTTTACCGCGTGTTATTACATGACAACAATAAGACACTGGTGTCAGATTCACGTGCGTCTGTCAAGCAAGAGTTTACCGCGTGTTATTACATGGCAACAATAAGACACTGGTGTCAGATTCACGTGCGTCTGTCAAGCAAGAGTTTACCGCGTGTTATTACATGACAACAATAAGACACTGGTGTCAGATTCACGTGCGTCTGTCAAGCAAGAGTTTACCGCGTGTTATTACATGGCAACAATAAGACACTGGTGTCAGATTCACGTGCGTCTGTCAAGCAAGAGTTTACCGCGTGTTATTACATGACAACAATAAGACACTCATAGGTACAATGAGATATAATTTGTGACTACGTTATTATACAAGAACATACATAACCGAAATAATTTTAATAAATACGAATACAGCAGGAGCAAACTTTCAGCTACAGCTATAAAAAAAAAAAAAAAAAAAAAAAAAAAAAGGTAGGAAGGGCAGTCAGTGTAAGAGAACATCATTTAAATAATTAATAGTTATGTAGTATCTACAAAAAAAATCCTTAAAAGTTTAAGAATTTGATGTTTATTGAATTTGACAATGGAATTTTGCTTGGAATCGTAATCGGGAAAAAATGTTTCTCTGATGCTTTATATTTCTTTGTTTTAACTCTTGTGAATGACTTCTTGAATAATTGTCTTTGCTGTAAGTAATTGAGGCGGTGTTGAAATGGTGTAACGTGGAATGAATTTTCTCAAAAACGAACCGTCTGCATTGATGGAGTATAAATATGAAATTCTACTCACCCCTTTTGGTATTTCATATCCAGACAATACCATGTCTTTTTGTGTAATTCGCGAAATCTCAGTTCCATTCGGATAGAGGCGAAACGTTTCTTTCACAACTGCTTTCAGATATGGTAAAGCATTGAGCATTTCATTTGTTACCGTTGCTTCAGTATTCAGAACAGACTTGACTTCTTGATAAGCCTTTTCTTGCTTCTCGGGATTTGTGGCCAAGCAATATAAGTTGCAGAGAACACTGGGCACCGTCTGGGAATTATTTTAGACACACCTATATTAAAGCTCATAAAAATATTTAAAAATTATATTCTCCTTATATTAAAAGTTTTACTAGGTTTTTAATGATCGGTTCTACGATAGTCCCACACGAGAGGTGAACAACTAAAAAAAATCAGTGTACCTACACTTAAAAAAAACATAAAAAATAATAAATTAAAAAAACACATACAAATTAAAAATCACGCAACAAATTCAATAGTTTAAAAAATCAAAAAAAAAATCAAAATATTATATTAAAATCAAAAAAATCTCGCTACAAAATCAAATCAAATAGTTTATAAATCAAAAAATCAAAAATATCAAAAGATTATATCAAAATCAAAAAAAATCTCGCTACAAAAGAGTCAGGTAAAATGTAAAATCAAAAAATCATTTAAAAATTACAAAAAACAAAAAATACCAAAAAGTCAATAACAAAATCAAAAAATCATTTGCAAAAATCAAAAATTCATAAAATCCATAAATAATACAAAAAAAACAAAAACTTCTTCATCTTTTTGTCGCATGCGCATAGTTTTCTTTTTAATTCGTATATTTTTATTTTTTATATTTCCTTTTAATGTTAATTTTCAGTGCGAAAAATTTAAGCAAACAAATTGGCCCTCCTTTTAGAATCCTTTTAGGTGTGGAGGTGCTTGGCAGTTTAGTGCGGTAATTATCAAAAGATCAAAATTGATCACAATCTCTTACCGTTGATAAGCCGTCAGAAAACAGTGAAAATGTGATGATTGAACAGTCTTTACGACTCAGTTCCTTCTTGGATAATAGGAAAGCCAAGAAACTGAATTTGCCATTTTCAATTTCCTCTTGTGTAGTTTGTTCAATTTGTTTTATTGTGTTGTTAAAAAATTCGTCTGTCAAACTGAAAAATTACCAGAGAAACAACTAAAAATAAAGATGGAATTTGAAACGGATCTATTTTGTTAAACAATTAAAAGATGTTATATAATTTTGTTTAAATTGGTCAACTGAACTGTTGAACATGTCAGTTTACAAAGCAAAACACACTTCAAAGTGCATCACTATCCATTGAAGTCTAAATATGTCTAAATTCTGTACATTAGAGGTAGAAAGGCGGAAGTAATTTCAATGATTCTTGACAGCTTAGTAATTACCTATTTCTTCATCCAATGGTGCCACGTGTCATATCATTTTGTTAGAGAATTACTTCAATGTAACTGTATTTGTTGACATTAGTCAAATGCCAATTGCTAGAGCTGGATTACATTACAAATAGGTATGTGAAACGCAAAATCGAGAAAAATTTACCTCCCCCTTCTACCTCTGAGTTATACAGAATTATAGTCTAGTGTGCATGAAAAATTTTGTGAAATAAAAACTTCAATTTATAGTTTTAAAGATACATCTGACATTTCTCTGTAGCGTTATAATAATCAAAAAATATCATTTATTTCTATAACCCACCTGTACACAATATCTTCTGCTTTCATCATTTGTTTCCACTTCGGTGTTGGAATGTACCGGTATATGGGCAGACCAAATTTTAATAAAGAAGACAATAAAAATATAGTCTTGTTGGCATCAATAATTTGTTGGCATTTCTCTTCAGTCGGTGTTCCACCAAAACAGCCAAGTCTGGTTTCAAAGCATATCATTCCTGAAGCTGACCAATGGAACGTTACTTAGAAGCAATAAGATAACTCGATAAGCATTCTAAATAAAAAAAATATATTTAGAATGCGACCCCGTTTGATGTGTCACACAACCACAACCATTTCATTTAAAAAGTCTAAAATAGGTATTGTCAATATTTCTTTCAGTATAAATTACCAATATCTAATGAATGTTTCCTAGTTTGTTGTTAGCTTATAATAGAGTCCATATTACAATTAGTTTAATCTTCAGATTAGTTAAGCTCCACTTCGGGAAATGTGGTGTATCACCATTATACACTGCGGCATAGCTTAAAAAACTGCAGTCAAGGTAGCCTGAGGTTAAATTAAACTGAGGAAATAAGCTCCGGAATTAAATTGCAGTAATGGTAATACACCGAGTTTTCTGAAGTGGAGCTTAAGCTAACTACAGCTTTAAAACTAATGGTAATAGATAATTATCCCCCTTAGAATTAAGAAAATTAATATAAATTAATTAAACTAGGGAATGATTTCCCTTAGAAAATGTTTGTCTACTTACATTCCAGGGCCCATTTGGCGATTTGATCTCTGAGGTTCGGTACTTCATCGTTGTCGTCACGAATCTGTTCCAAATGATTGCTGAAATCTTGCGCCACTTGTTGAACTAGTGGCAAGTAATGGGACACTTCTTTCGGTCGCAGCATCATTTGTCTGACTGCACTGCGCAATCTGTACCACTCACTGCCATTCCTGAGAGTAGATCACAATAAGACATTCAATTACTAGGAAAACGCTCTGTATGACGCGTTGATGAGCGGAGCGTTTTTTTGTTGAAATTTTGTCTTCCCACTAAATAATTTTAAAAAATCAGATAGTAACGACCCATTACAGCCTAAAAGACTAAATAATGCCACACACTGGAGTACTTTATGACCTCTGGTACGACCTCAAAGTGTTAAATACTATTATTTTAAAATTATCGTATTTAACACTTTGAGGTCGCACCAGAGGTCGTAATGAACTCCAGTTTGCGACATTATTTAGTCTATAACGCTGTATTGGGTCGTTACTATCTAATTTTTTTAAATTATTAAGTGGGAAGACAAAATTTCAAAAAAAACGCTCTGACGAGCCGTGCGATTCCCGTTCGCTTCCGTTTGCCTCTTAAAACTTTCACATAATACGCGTTTTGCGTTTCGCGTATTTTTCTTTTTTTATAACGCCTAGAAGAGGCCGTCGAAAACAGAATGTTGATATACATTTATTATTATTGTTAGTAACAATGTGGGTTTTATTAGATATTGTTATATGGAATTATATGCACTGGTAAGCAATTATTAACATTATAGTCTTATTTTATAGTTATTTGATAGTTTATTTTATAGTTTACGTATAGTGACGTCATTTTCGCCACGCGCGGTACGGAAAATACCTCCTGACAATCGACATGGGGCGGTTTAAAAATAAAACGCGTGCGTCAAAATTTTCGGTGGTTTTGATGGGTCATTAAAAAAACGCGAAACGCGCTTTATGTAAAACGGCCTTTAAGGTAGAACCACCATAACCTCAATGTTTCCGATTTACTACTTGAAATTTAATGACTTATTGATAATCATGCAAAATTCATTCCCTGAAAAAATTAAACAATTCGCGTGTCCAGTTTCTGAGATAAATTGATTTGTTTCGATCTTATGGCGGAAAAAGAAAATCGTGTCATTTTTAGGCTATAATGAAGATCTATTTTTTTATGTCGATAGATTTCAACGAATTTTTTTATTATGGTAGACATATGAACATACTATCAGGAAAAAAATTTAAAACAATACCAGCGTAAGCTTTTTTCCTATGATGACATAAAATAGAAAACTCATTGTTGCACTAGAGTTGCAAACTAGGACATGAAATGAGTCTGTTATACTTAATATAGTTGAAATGTAGAAAAAACGTTTTTTGAACTTGTAATTTCACGAAAAAATATTTTTGTGTATATCGATCGATTGCCGCAAATTTCAATAAACGTTCTGGAAAAATTGAATTTGATAGGTACCTACTTCTCCATCAATCTCTGTGAACAGATATTTAAAACACTTAAAATAGTAATAAGTCTGTAAATTCTTGACCGATTGGACTGGAAATTTGTAAAATATGATATGTTACATGTGCTAGTGGAAACGTTTAACATAACTGTGAAACACGATCCATGGAAGAACAGACGCATGTGTCTGAATATCGCCTCTTTTGTAATGTATTCTTCGTGCAAAATAAAGACATAATTATTATTAATAATAATTATTATTATATTCAAAAAAATATATAATATATAATACCTGTGTAGCTGTTATGAATTGCAATATAATCCACTCAATCAACAAGAATATTGTTTTTCATTGAAACTCAGAATAGCCATCTATACACTTTTGACTTTAGTACGTAAAGAAAACAATCCAGAAAGCAGTAGAATCTCCCGTTACCATCAATTCTGACAATTTCAAACATGGAAAAATCTCAATAAGTCGATAAGGTTTCTAATGATTGAGCTGACATCTTGAAAATAAGAGAACATGGTAGTCTTAATGTCCTTGCAAAATTTGAACTTAATCGGAACATTTCGATTTTCGACCAATCAGAAGATACTTTAATTTTTGAACCAATCGGGGGGCAGCTCTCAAAAACTATACACGACTAAGTTAGAATGATATTAGTATGTGTGCAAAATTTCAGCTCGATCGGAAGAAAATTGTGGCCTGTGGCTTTAGAGATAGGACTAAATTATTTGCCTATTTGTTTCAAGAAATAATCAAAAACCACTTGCAACTTTTATTTATGTCGATCTTAAGTTTTTTTCTGTAGGTAGGAACTCCGACTCTGCTATTCTTTGATCATAATTTCGCAGCTTTTGCACTCTTTCTTGAAAGCAAGTTCAATGGATGCATAATATAATATTGCATGCATAATATTTTCTATTGACAGTGACGGTCTAAAATGCAATCTAATGTATTCCAATGTATTTGAAATGCAATACCTACATTTTAAAGAAATAATAAAGTACGAAAACGCTCAGCGTAACTAAGGAGCAAGCACCGACGTGCAACACGTAACGTTTTATTTTATTTTATTGATTAACGAAATCACAAAAAAATGTATATAAATTTTTCGCTTAGATGCCCAAGTTTGTAAGATACAAAACAATACAAAAGAGCATAATAATAATGTTGTGACTGATAGAAAAAAGTGTATGACGTATCCTATGATATGTTTTGATGTTGAGTGACTGACACATTGCCGAGGCCTGGAGACATGTCCTTGGCCTGCCTGTAGATCTGCGTGGTTACTTGTAGTGGAGACACGTGGGGCATGACATCCTCATGTGCATACACAGTCTATGTTCTAATTAAATGAAACACATGGATCACTCGCTCCCGACCCAGATCCTGCCGCACCAGTGGTCCATAGCGCAGATGTAGCTCCTCTAGGACCTTGTGGTACTTGCCAACCTTGTACTTGCCTGCAGCAGATGCAACATGCATGTTCTAATTAAATGAAACACATGGATCACTCGCTCCCGACCCAGATCCTGCCGCACCAGTGGTCCATAGCGCAGATGTAGCTCCTCTAGGACCTTGTGGTACTTGCCAACCTTGTACTTGCCTGCAGCAGATGCAACATGCATGTTCTAATTAAATGAAACACATGGATCACTCGCTCCCGACCCAGATCCTGCCGCACCAGTGGTCCATAGCGCAGATGTAGCTCCTCTAGGACCTTGTGGTACTTGCCAACCTTGTACTTGCCTGCAGCAGATGCAACATGCATGTTCTAATTAAATGAAACACGTGGATCACTCGCTCCCGACCCAGATCCTGCCGCACCAGTGGTCCATAGCGCAGATGTAGCTCCTCTAGGACCTTGTGGTACTTGCCAACCTTGTACTTGCCTGCAGCAGATGCAACATGCATGTTCTAATTAAATGAAACACATGGATCACTCGCTCCCGACCCAGATCCTGCCGCACCAGTGGTCCATAGCGCAGATGTAGCTCCTCTAGGACCTTGTGGTACTTGCCAACCTTGTACTTGCCTGCAGCAGATGCAACATGCATGTTCTAATTAAATGAAACACATGGATCACTCGCTCCCGACCCAGATCCTGCCGCACCAGTGGTCCATAGCGCAGATGTAGCTCCTCTAGGACCTTGTGGTACTTGCCAACCTTGTACTTGCCTGCAGCAGATGCAACATGCATGTTCTAATTAAATGAAACACATGGATCACGCGCTCCCGACCCAGATCCTGCCGCACCAGTGGTCCATAGCGCAGATGTAGCTCCTCTAGGACCTTGTGGTACTTGCCAACCTTGTACTTGCCTGCAGCAGATGCAACATGCATGTTCTAATTAAATGAAACACATGGATCACTCGCTCCCGACCCAGATCCTGCCGCACCAGTGGTCCATAGCGCAGATGTAGCTCCTCTAGGACCTTGTGGTACTTGCCAACCTTGTACTTGCCTGCAGCAGATGCAACATGCATGTTCTAATTAAATGAAACACGTGGATCACTCGCTCCCGACCCAGATCCTGCCGCACCAGTGGTCCATAGCGCAGATGTAGCTCCTCTAGGACCTTGTGGTACTTGCCAACCTTGTACTTGCCTGCAGCAGATGCAACATGCATGTTCTAATTAAATGAAACACATGGATCACTCGCTCCCGACCCAGATCCTGCCGCACCAGTGGTCCATAGCGCAGATGTAGCTCCTCTAGGACCTTGTGGTACTTGCTAACCTTGTACTTGCCTGCAGCAGATGCAACATGCATGTTCTAATTAAATGAAACACATGGATCACTCGCTCCCGACCCAGATCCTGCCGCACCAGTGGTCCATAGCGCAGATGTAGCTCCTCTAGGACCTTGTGGTACTTGCCAACCTTGTACTTGCCTGCAGCAGATGCAACATGCATGTTCTAATTAAATGAAACACATGGATCACTCGCTCCCGACCCAGATCCTGCCGCACCAGTGGTCCATAGCGCAGATGTAGCTCCTCTAGGACCTTGTGGTACTTGCCAACCTTGTACTTGCCTGCAGCAGATGCAACATGCATGTTCTAATTAAATGAAACACATGGATCACTCGCTCCCGACCCAGATCCTGCCGCACCAGTGGTCCATAGCGCAGATGTAGCTCCTCTAGGACCTTGTGGTACTTGCCAACCTTGTACTTGCCTGCAGCAGATGCAACATGCATGTTCTAATTAAATGAAACACATGGATCACTCGCTCCCGACCCAGATCCTGCCGCACCAGTGGTCCATAGCGCAGATGTAGCTCCTCTAGGACCTTGTGGTACTTGCCAACCTTGTACTTGCCTGCAGCAGATGCAACATGCATGTTCTAATTAAATGAAACACATGGATCACGCGCTCCCGACCCAGATCCTGCCGCACCAGTGGTCCATAGCGCAGATGTAGCTCCTCTAGGACCTTGTGGTACTTGCCAACCTTGTACTTGCCTGCAGCAGATGCAACATGCATGTTCTAATTAAATGAAACACATGGATCACTCGCTCCCGACCCAGATCCTGCCGCACCAGTGGTCCATAGCGCAGATGTAGCTCCTCTAGGACCTTGTGGTACTTGCCAACCTTGTACTTGCCTGCAGCAGATGCAACATGCATGTTCTAATTAAATGAAACACATGGATCACTCGCTCCCGACCCAGATCCTGCCGCACCAGTGGTCCATAGCGCAGATGTAGCTCCTCTAGGACCTTGTGGTACTTGCCAACCTTGTACTTGCCTGCAGCAGATGCAACATGCATGTTCTAATTAAATGAAACACATGGATCACTCGCTCCCGACCCAGATCCTGCCGCACCAGTGGTCCATAGCGCAGATGTAGCTCCTCTAGGACCTTGTGGTACTTGCCAACCTTGTACTTGCCTGCAGCAGATGCAACATGCATGTTCTAATTAAATGAAACACATGGATCACTCGCTCCCGACCCAGATCCTGCCGCACCAGTGGTCCATAGCGCAGATGTAGCTCCTCTAGGACCTTGTGGTACTTGCCAACCTTGTACTTGCCTGCAGCAGATGCAACATGCATGTTCTAATTAAATGAAACACATGGATCACTCGCTCCCGACCCAGATCCTGCCGCACCAGTGGTCCATAGCGCAGATGTAGCTCCTCTAGGACCTTGTGGTACTTGCCAACCTTGTACTTGCCTGCAGCAGATGCAACATGCATGTTCTAATTAAATGAAACACATGGATCACTCGCTCCCGACCCAGATCCTGCCGCACCAGTGGTCCATAGCGCAGATGTAGCTCCTCTAGGACCTTGTGGTACTTGCCAACCTTGTACTTGCCTGCAGCAGATGCAACATGCATGTTCTAATTAAATGAAACACATGGATCACTCGCTCCCGACCCAGATCCTGCCGCACCAGTGGTCCATAGCGCAGATGTAGCTCCTCTAGGACCTTGTGGTACTTGCAAACCTTGTACTAGCCTGCAGCAGATGCAACATGCATGTTCTAATTAAATGAAACACATGGATCACGCGCTCCCGACCCAGATCCTGCCGCACCAGTGGTCCATAGCGCAGATGTAGCTCCTCTAGGACCTTGTGGTACTTGCCAACCTTGTACTTGCCTGCAGCAGATGCAACATGCATGTTCTAATTAAATGAAACACATGGATCACTCGCTCCCGACCCAGATCCTGCCGCACCAGTGGTCCATAGCGCAGATGTAGCTCCTCTAGGACCTTGTGGTACTTGCCAACCTTGTACTTGCCTGCAGCAGATGCAACATGCATGTTCTAATTAAATGAAACACATGGATCACTCGCTCCCGACCCAGATCCTGCCGCACCAGTGGTCCATAGCGCAGATGTAGCTCCTCTAGGACCTTGTGGTACTTGCCAACCTTGTACTTGCCTGCAGCAGATGCAACATGCATGTTCTAATTAAATGAAACACATGGATCACTCGCTCCCGACCCAGATCCTGCCGCACCAGTGGTCCATAGCGCAGATGTAGCTCCTCTAGGACCTTGTGGTACTTGCCAACCTTGTACTTGCCTGCAGCAGATGCAACATGCATGTTCTAATTAAATGAAACACATGGATCACGCGCTCCCGACCCAGATCCTGCCGCACCAGTGGTCCATAGCGCAGATGTAGCTCCTCTAGGACCTTGTGGTACTTGCCAACCTTGTACTTGCCTGCAGCAGATGCAACATGCATGTTCTAATTAAATGAAACACATGGATCACTCGCTCCCGACCCAGATCCTGCCGCACCAGTGGTCCATAGCGCAGATGTAGCTCCTCTAGGACCTTGTGGTACTTGCCAACCTTGTACTTGCCTGCAGCAGATGCAACATGCATGTTCTAATTAAATGAAACACATGGATCACTCGCTCCCGACCCAGATCCTGCCGCACCAGTGGTCCATAGCGCAGATGTAGCTCCTCTAGGACCTTGTGGTACTTGCCAACCTTGTACTTGCCTGCAGCAGATGCAACATGCATGTTCTAATTAAATGAAACACATGGATCACTCGCTCCCGACCCAGATCCTGCCGCACCAGTGGTCCATAGCGCAGATGTAGCTCCTCTAGGACCTTGTGGTACTTGCCAACCTTGTACTTGCCTGCAGCAGATGCAACATGCATGTTCTAATTAAATGAAACACATGGATCACTCGCTCCCGACCCAGATCCTGCCGCACCAGTGGTCCATAGCGCAGATGTAGCTCCTCTAGGACCTTGTGGTACTTGCCAACCTTGTACTTGCCTGCAGCAGATGCAACATGCATGTTCTAATTAAATGAAACACATGGATCACTCGCTCCCGACCCAGATCCTGCCGCACCAGTGGTCCATAGCGCAGATGTAGCTCCTCTAGGACCTTGTGGTACTTGCCAACCTTGTACTTGCCTGCAGCAGATGCAACATGCATGTTCTAATTAAATGAAACACATGGATCACGCGCTCCCGACCCAGATCCTGCCGCACCAGTGGTCCATAGCGCAGATGTAGCTCCTCTAGGACCTTGTGGTACTTGCCAACCTTGTACTTGCCTGCAGCAGATGCAACATGCATGTTCTAATTAAATGAAACACATGGATCACTCGCTCCCGACCCAGATCCTGCCGCACCAGTGGTCCATAGCGCAGATGTAGCTCCTCTAGGACCTTGTGGTACTTGCCAACCTTGTACTTGCCTGCAGCAGATGCAACATGCATGTTCTAATTAAATGAAACACATGGATCACGCGCTCCCGACCCAGATCCTGCCGCACCAGTGGTCCATAGCGCAGATGTAGCTCCTCTAGGACCTTGTGGTACTTGCCAACCTTGTACTTGCCTGCAGCAGATGCAACATGCATGTTCTAATTAAATGAAACACATGGATCACTCGCTCCCGACCCAGATCCTGCCGCACCAGTGGTCCATAGCGCAGATGTAGCTCCTCTAGGACCTTGTGGTACTTGCCAACCTTGTACTTGCCTGCAGCAGATGCAACATGCATGTTCTAATTAAATGAAACACATGGATCACTCGCTCCCGACCCAGATCCTGCCGCACCAGTGGTCCATAGCGCAGATGTAGCTCCTCTAGGACCTTGTGGTACTTGCCAACCTTGTACTTGCCTGCAGCAGATGCAACATGCATGTTCTAATTAAATGAAACACATGGATCACTCGCTCCCGACCCAGATCCTGCCGCACCAGTGGTCCATAGCGCAGATGTAGCTCCTCTAGGACCTTGTGGTACTTGCCAACCTTGTACTTGCCTGCAGCAGATGCAACATGCATGTTCTAATTAAATGAAACACATGGATCACTCGCTCCCGACCCAGATCCTGCCGCACCAGTGGTCCATAGCGCAGATGTAGCTCCTCTAGGACCTTGTGGTACTTGCCAACCTTGTACTTGCCTGCAGCAGATGCAACATGCATGTTCTAATTAAATGAAACACATGGATCACTCGCTCCCGACCCAGATCCTGCCGCACCAGTGGTCCATAGCGCAGATGTAGCTCCTCTAGGACCTTGTGGTACTTGCCAACCTTGTACTTGCCTGCAGCAGATGCAACATGCATGTTCTAATTAAATGAAACACATGGATCACTCGCTCCCGACCCAGATCCTGCCGCACCAGTGGTCCATAGCGCAGATGTAGCTCCTCTAGGACCTTGTGGTACTTGCCAACCTTGTACTTGCCTGCAGCAGATGCAACATGCATGTTCTAATTAAATGAAACACATGGATCACGCGCTCCCGACCCAGATCCTGCCGCACCAGTGGTCCATAGCGCAGATGTAGCTCCTCTAGGACCTTGTGGTACTTGCCAACCTTGTACTTGCCTGCAGCAGATGCAACATGCATGTTCTAATTAAATGAAACACATGGATCACTCGCTCCCGACCCAGATCCTGCCGCACCAGTGGTCCATAGCGCAGATGTAGCTCCTCTAGGACCTTGTGGTACTTGCCAACCTTGTACTTGCCTGCAGCAGATGCAACATGCATGTTCTAATTAAATGAAACACATGGATCACTCGCTCCCGACCCAGATCCTGCCGCACCAGTGGTCCATAGCGCAGATGTAGCTCCTCTAGGACCTTGTGGTACTTGCCAACCTTGTACTTGCCTGCAGCAGATGCAACATGCATGTTCTAATTAAATGAAACACATGGATCACTCGCTCCCGACCCAGATCCTGCCGCACCAGTGGTCCATAGCGCAGATGTAGCTCCTCTAGGACCTTGTGGTACTTGCCAACCTTGTACTTGCCTGCAGCAGATGCAACATGCATGTTCTAATTAAATGAAACACATGGATCACTCGCTCCCGACCCAGATCCTGCCGCACCAGTGGTCCATAGCGCAGATGTAGCTCCTCTAGGACCTTGTGGTACTTGCCAACCTTGTACTTGCCTGCAGCAGATGCAACATGCATGTTCTAATTAAATGAAACACATGGATCACTCGCTCCCGACCCAGATCCTGCCGCACCAGTGGTCCATAGCGCAGATGTAGCTCCTCTAGGACCTTGTGGTACTTGCCAACCTTGTACTTGCCTGCAGCAGATGCAACATGCATGTTCTAATTAAATGAAACACATGGATCACTCGCTCCCGACCCAGATCCTGCCGCACCAGTGGTCCATAGCGCAGATGTAGCTCCTCTAGGACCTTGTGGTACTTGCCAACCTTGTACTTGCCTGCAGCAGATGCAACATGCATGTTCTAATTAAATGAAACACATGGATCACTCGCTCCCGACCCAGATCCTGCCGCACCAGTGGTCCATAGCGCAGATGTAGCTCCTCTAGGACCTTGTGGTACTTGCCAACCTTGTACTTGCCTGCAGCAGATGCAACATGCATGTTCTAATTAAATGAAACACATGGATCACTCGCTCCCGACCCAGATCCTGCCGCACCAGTGGTCCATAGCGCAGATGTAGCTCCTCTAGGACCTTGTGGTACTTGCCAACCTTGTACTTGCCTGCAGCAGATGCAACATGCATGTTCTAATTAAATTAAACACATGGATCACGCGCTCCCGACCCAGATCCTGCCGCACCAGTGGTCCATAGCGCAGATGTAGCTCCTCTAGGACCTTGTGGTACTTGCCAACCTTGTACTTGCCTGCAGCAGATGCAACATGCATGTTCTAATTAAATGAAACACATGGATCACTCGCTCCCGACCCAGATCCTGCCGCACCAGTGGTCCATAGCGCAGATGTAGCTCCTCTAGGACCTTGTGGTACTTGCCAACCTTGTACTTGCCTGCAGCAGATGCAACATGCATGTTCTAATTAAATGAAACACATGGATCACTCGCTCCCGACCCAGATCCTGCCGCACCAGTGGTCCATAGCGCAGATGTAGCTCCTCTAGGACCTTGTGGTACTTGCCAACCTTGTACTTGCCTGCAGCAGATGCAACATGCATGTTCTAATTAAATGAAACACATGGATCACGCGCTCCCGACCCAGATCCTGCCGCACCAGTGGTCCATAGCGCAGATGTAGCTCCTCTAGGACCTTGTGGTACTTGCCAACCTTGTACTTGCCTGCAGCAGATGCAACATGCATGTTCTAAATTAATTGCACATTTTTCGACGCAAGTGCCCAGAGTCTACTGCATTCCGTCCATAAGATTATTACATTAGCTCACGGTCTTGTGGTGTTGAGGACTGACATCCGTAACTTCTGCGAAGCTGATAAAGCTGGCTTATAGTAGGGGAAGTAGGGGCATAACGGGGACAGGGGCACAACGGGGACATCGCGATATCTTATGCAGCAAGTGCTGCCATCTGTCGGCGTTGTTGAAAAAGTGTTTATCCTGCCTCATTGCTTAGTAGGCAAAATTAAGCCATCACATCACCTACATGTATTTATTATTTAATTGAGGTAATTGTTTTTTGATCGTTTTTCGTGTATACTGTGTGATAGGAATAAATTGATGTATGAAATAAATAAAATAAATAAATAAATCCTGGATTAATTGTGATATCTTTGAGTTTTAAGAGCTTTGCTGAAAATCACATTCCTGCAAAAAGTTTGACAGATGCCATTTGTGTCACAAAGCGGATTGGCGGGGATTTTTATTGCTCAGACTTGCTTGTAATTATGTATTATATTATGTAGTATGATATTAAAATAATTTTTGTTGCAAATATTATTTTATAAAGTCTTAAACATGAAAAGTAGAAGTATTGGTCCTGGGGGCAAAACGGTTGGGGCATAATGGATAATGGGATAATCGGTATGTAATGATGATCATAACCACGAACGACGAGACATGATATAAGACGATGATATATGATATATATGATGTAATATGATGATAAGACGATCATATATGATGATGTCAGGAAGTTAGGTAATCCTATTATCAAAATGCTGTTATTCCTATACCCCGTTATGCCCCGGGTATGGGGCATAACGGGGTAAATTAACTTTTTCAGAATTTTTAAATTTTCAAGAAAATTTGCACATTAAAAATATTGAAAAAATGTATAAGTAATAAACACTAATTGAAGTACAATTTGAGATTTTTTTGGAGTTTTTATATAGTGAACTTTTAGGTGTACACCCTTTCAAAGCTTAACGTCCCCGTTATGCCCCTACTTCCCCCTACATCGCACCTCCAGAAGCAAACCGTCATAAGAAATGTTCGATAGTTTTGAGTAAAAGCGAAAACAAGTAAATAGAATGTATTTTCAGTGCTTATTGGTCGATTTTCATGTAATTTTCTTGTATACCTAATATAGAATTTATATTTATTCATCTGATTCTAAGCTCAAATTTTGATTTTGTAACCCAGAAAAATGTTTTAGAAGTAAATCTATTTTATAATGCGTGGAAAATGGAAAATAATAGTTTTTATTCTAATCATATACCACTACAAATTGTTGAAATATTTTTGTCTACTGCACGTCAATCCAAGAGAGATGGATTTGAATATTATGACAGTTTAGGGTTTTGGCTGAAATCAATGTAAATGTGAATTTATTAAACATATAGTGCTTCATTTTTTAGATATGGCAGGATTGAACTTTATTTTACGTAGTTCAACCTCATTTCATGATAGAAAAAACAGACATAAACCAAAGGCAGTACATAAACAGTATACGTTTGAGATAGTGGAGTGAAAATAGCACAGACCAAATTTGAAGCTTATGGCACTCTATGAATTAGTAAATGCATCAGCATGCACTTCATAACATACCGAAACAACCTAAAACTATTGGCTTTCTTAAGCAGGATCATTTCAATATAATATCAGGAAAATAAAGAGAGCTATAAGAGAACTTTTGCTATTTACGATATAAGTTTATGTCAGTATATTCATCGGTAAGAGGATTTTATTTTATTTTTCATCAAAATTCGTTTTAACTAAGTAAGATGATTTTGATAAGAAATAGTGAAAAACTATTACAGAAAATTAAAATAAATTTCGTTAAATGTTTCATTTATATTGCTGTACATAAGAAATAGTGAAAAATACTATACAGAAAATTAAAATAAATTTTGTTTATATTGCTGTAATGCTGCCTTGTGTTTCAAAATTGTATCGAAATATATTTTATTTTTTAACTTTTAATTTTATCTTAATTATTTTTTATTTTGTGTACATTTCGTAACTTTAGTATTTGGGAAGGATGCGTCGTAACCTATTAGTAGGGATTAGGGAACCTTCCAAGAATACGCCTCTCGACTGAGGGAATCCACAAAAACCTGAGTCAGAAGGACAGCCTCGGGAATCGAACCTCTACTGGCGGAGCAATCTTGCTCCGCCCTAATTTAACGAGTCAATGAGTAGAAACGTAAAGAACACTTACCGAATGTATATAAATACAAATTCCCCCATAAAGGTATCCGCAACGGTCCTGGAATGTCTTTAAATGGCTTCACTTGACCAGTAGTAAAAGCCGAGCTGAATGTGCGTGACGATGTGACGGAGGGTCGTCTGAGTGTGAACATGTTGTGATGTCGGTCAGCGACCTTGTCGTTGTGGCGGTGTGTCGGTGTGAACACTGAATGAGGCGCTGTCTAAAGGTCGAATCATCGTTAATGTCTGGGCGCTTTGGCTGCGAGTGGGAGAGGAGAGGAGATGTGTTGTGATGCTGCAGTGGCGGAACTATGGGGGGGGGGGGGATTTTTCACTTCACTTCAGTGACTTTCGCAAATATATTATATTAAATATTCTTTCAGAGTGTATTATAAGTTGACATGGAGCATACGTGTTTAAATAAATAATTAAAGGGACTAAAAGACATCACGCTAAAAATGGGATATTTTGACCCCCCCCCCCCCCCCCCCTCCCCCACCCTAAAAGATGTCCCAACTCTATCTATAACTGACAGTGAACGTATCAGAATTTGTCGCTTTTAGCGAAATTTCAGGTCCCGTCATATCATATAAAATGCTTTCAAAACGTGACGTCCCACTGGCTCCAGACCCACCCCCCTTCCCCCTGTCACACTGTGTCCCATACTAATGCCCCCCCTCCCCCCTGAAGCGTGACGTATTTGCATTGCCTCGCCCCCAAACCCCCTATCAAAACGGGGGGGGGGGGGGGATATCGCGGGGATATGATGGTTCCGCCACTGGATACTGGACGGGATTGTTTGGGGTGTTAGGACCAAACAAATAAACATTCCAAGGTCCTTATCAATATCATATATCATATGCTGCTTTCGAACTTGACACTATATTAACAATGATAAAAGACTGTAACGCCTACGGTTCAATGGTTCAATCATCGTTTGGTTCAACGAATGTTATTAGAACTGATCATATAATTTTCCTTCAATGAATTTTGGACCTCCGAGGTAGAAGGCCAGGTGTCCATTTATCTCGACTTTGCGTTGCACACTTTCGGAATCATGCCATTGCCATCAAGCTCTATCTATTGCCATTGACTGAAGTTATACATATGTATTGAAGTTTTCTCTTACAAAATAACTTCCGTTACTGTCACCATTTTAAATAATAAATATTATGATTGGATCATGGAGTTTTATTTAAACCTCCATGATTGGATGACCGCAGACTATAACTGGTGCTGAGTTCACCTCAAGAATAATTGAAATGGACATTGGGCCTTCTACCTCTGAGCCACAGAATTGATTATTGAATTCAATTAATTTAATGAAACATTTAACCGTGATTTCATTTCAAGTCTATTTGCTGAACATATTGGCTTAAGACAATCCGGTAGGTACTAGAAATATTTTGTTTCTGATCAATGAATTAATCGAAACAATGAATCAGTGAATACTGGGCGAAATATTGTATTAAATAAATATAATAAAAATAAAAATTCCACCTAAATGACAACGTAAATTCTAAACTACTGGACCGATTTTCATGAAATTTGAACCACAATTTCATTTTATGTAGAGCTTTGAGATAGACTAGGATTTTTGTGATTGAACAGATAGGGCAATAATAGTGGACTGTAATACACTTGAAGTTACCATATTTCTTGAGTACTTTATACATCTTTATAATTTTGAACCTAATAATGTAGTCAGAAAAATTATTCTAGTCTATTTCAAAGTTACATATTATATGTAGATAATATAAAAAAATATTTGACCAAAATCAGTTCATTGTTGGTCAACATATTTTGTCATCTGTCCAATAATGTCCAAAATCCATTGTTTGTATAGAAAATTATTACTAGGAAAACGCTCTGTGTAACGCGTTGATGAGCGAGCACGGATACACGCAACACCTCGAACCGAAATTATGTCTATCGAATGTCATTAAAAGCCAATAATTCTTTAGTTTCGTCACATACTTGTATAAAAATCTACAAAATCTACAAAAATATTGGTGCCAATCCTTGCTAAGTTTTAAGTTGATCGATTAAACCTTTATGATTGAACGGTTCCTTGTTAATATTCAAAAATCACAGGATCTCGTTCAAAAAATATACCTGGGGCCACCCATATGATATGATATGTAGTGTGTGTACACAATATCAGATCAATCTGTTGAACGGTCATTATTAGTTTCATATCGTTTAAAACTTTCTGCTCTAACTACCTTGCCTTGAACTGTAGATTCGAAGTCGCCGTGAATTTGACAGCCAACACGAAATACTTTAAATGTTGGTACCAATGACCATGCGAAGTTTTTAGTTGGTCGGTCAATCGGTTCCAGTTTAAATTTCAAAAATCACAGGAAAAATGGTTTCAAATTTGAACCAATTGGAGGATTAAACTGATTTTTTTTTTGATTGGGTACAATGTTGGTTGCAATGACTTTGCTAAATTTCAAATTGATCGAACCAACCAATCGAAAGATAATTTTTATAAAATTTGAACCAATCACAGGATCCCGTTCAGAAAAGATCCCAGGGATCGCATAGATTACGTTAGTATGTGTACAAAATTTCAGATCGATTGGTTGTGCGGTTTGACCTGGGCAGTGCAGGCAAAAAAAAAAAAAAAAAAAAAAAAAAACACACAGAGAAAGTGCCATAAGAGTACCGTGGTGACGCTCGCTACGCTCGCTCAAAAAATTAAAAAACAAAAACATTAACAATGTACAATTTTTTTATGTTAGTAACAGTATGCATTAACTGTAGAAAAAATTTCAGTAACTTATCATGGATACCTACAGAGGTATGTAAGATTGAAGTTATGTGTTATTTTGCCAGTCAAGGCTGGGGCTCACCCCTTAATTAAGCGAGCGGAGCGAGCGTCTCCACCTAAAACTTATGGCACAAATCTCTGTTTTTTTTTTCATTTTTTTGTTTATTTGTGTTTTTCGCATTAAATTTTAAACGAAGTAACGGATCTGGCCAAATTTTTTCACAAAAGATTCATTACTATCCACTGCAGAAGGCTATTGATTTCCAGCAAAATCTATCTATTAGTTTCATCGGAAACTGGATTGTAGATTGTACATCTTGGCTAGAGAGCTTGGCAATATGGAAGAATCTCTGCGTTCACATTGAAACTGCAATCGTTTGTCCGATCATCACCAAATTTGCGTGGTAATTGGGTTAAGTATTTTTGACTCTCTCAGACAAACATGTATTATAAGTACTTCGAGAGTTCAAAAGAATCATATTAATCAGTACAATGTCAATGTCAAAATGAACCTATGTAGCATTGAAACCTATAGCTTAACTATATAAATGGCATTATGAAAGAAACTCCGTGTGCAAATTGACTGGAATCTTTTTATCGATCATCATAACATTTTGTATGGTCATTGGGACCTGCATTATAAGTATATTTTGACACTCTCAGACAAACCTGTAATGAATTTCAAGAGTGTATATTTCAAAACAATCATAATTAGTAATGTCAATGTCAAAATGTAAGCAAAAAAAACTGCTTCCTTGATTAATTTTATTCTAAGTACCATGATATTATGTGCCCGTCTTGGACAGCTTGCCGAACTCCTGTCCCTCCTCCTCCTCCTGTCCTGTCTCCTGTGACTCCTGTCGTGTCAATTGACATTGACAGGAGTTGTTAAACTATTTTGATATTCTGTCAGTGATTATTATTTCTGTTTGGCGATGGTCTCTTGAAAGTTTTTAGTAAATGTAAGTTTAATTGGTAATCAAACCATTTTCTGGAGACATATTGAACTTTTCTGTGATGCCCGGAATGACGGGAAAGTCTTTGCTTATCTTGTATTTATATTTAAAGTATAGGTAAGGTTTTGTAGCAATCTTGCCAGTCACTGAAAAAAAAATGAACTTTTCTGTGCTCCTGTAAGTATTTTTATTTATGGATTATTTACGGGATTTCGGTTAGATCTTGGCTAGATATGCTGCACATACCAGTGCTCGCTTATCAACGCGTTACACCGAGCGTTTTCTTAGTTGAATAAAGAACATAATTAGATACTATTTGCAAATAATTATCAAATCTTATTTATTTGTACGAAAACTAAATGATCTATATATCTATGTATCGCATTTATCTATATATTTTTTTTCCTTTAATTGTAACTTTAGAATTATAATATGTTGTTTATTTTCTCAATGTCTTGAATCGACCTGCATTTGTTGTGAATATTATTTGTTAGTTATAAAACCTACTGATAAGTCGGATTGACTTAGTAGGGCTATTTATGTGTGCATAAAAAAGTGTTTTGTAATATTATTTCTTGTGTGATCAATAAAAAAAAAATGTATTACTCTACTCTAACTCAAACTCATGTGATTTCTCCGCGTCCTGTATAAGAATATGTTGGTTTTTTGTTTGTCTTTAATATTTACAGATTTCACATATCTCGATCTATAACCGATTGATTACTCACTTCCGGTCAAAATGTGTGGAAATTTCTGTCAAAAGATTCGCATGTCGTCCTGGCCCATGCTGGCACTATCATTCTGCATAATTTCAACTTTCTAGATACAACCGTTTGATCTGTAGAGATGGGCATGGGCAATCAAACCGTAGACAGCCAGCCAGCCAGCCGTGGACAGTTTGTTTGTAGTAGAAGCAACATGAAAGTCATTTTGAGCATGTTTCAGGCCAAATTTTCCCTCTGAAGGGATGATCGCACCATCTCTGAAATTTGGTAGAGTGTTGTCAGGTAGCTAAATGTACCCGATTAATATAGTTCTCAACTTCCATTTCTATGCTAGCCGACCTCTAAAACAGGGTACTTAACAACGGGTTGTATTTTTTTTTGACAATTGTGATATTTTTAATACCATAACATTATTTGACGTGTATATAAAATAAGTCAGGACGTTAACAGTGTTGTTAACCCACATGGTAATTAAATTTCTAATAATAATTAGTATAACTCGCGTAGTGGTGTAGCATGGGGGTTGGCAGCGTCGACTCGATTTGGTTATTCTTTTTGGAATGAAAAATACACACACGCACATACTTGTTTCAAATCTTTGGCGCGTTTGGCGATTTCATTCAACTTACCAGTCATGCGCACAGTGGAGCTGCAGTCAGTTGAGAGCATTACAGACTCACTTTTACATGGCGGGCGAAAATCTTTTATTG
The DNA here is from genome assembly GCA_934045905.1 of Leuctra nigra. NCBI lineage: Eukaryota > Metazoa > Arthropoda > Insecta > Plecoptera > Leuctridae > Leuctra > Leuctra nigra. The sequence continues at coordinate 46,297,748 of OW203763.1, forward strand.
TGCATTTAGGACAATTATTAGAAAGTAAATGAATTAATATGTACGTATTATATTTTTAAAAGCTTATATATATAACTTGTTTTCAATAAAATCAAGTTAAATATGTAATATTTGTGAAATAAGATTTTGGAGGCGTGGTTTTATATGACTCCTACGCTGTGAATTGTCCAATGGTATTTTGTGCAATGATCACATGTCTACGCGCGTAATTTTGTATACATAATATTGGCGCAAAGACACGTTGGGTGGATAAGTGTTGAGTGACAAAGTGATCGGGTGTGTAAAAGTGCTGATTATTATGGCTTTAAAGACTCCAAGACGTTATAACTTTAGTGAGGACGTAGATAGTAACTATTTAGAGAACCCGCCACTTTCTGATTCAAAGATGTACCCATGGAATTGGGGTAATGAAGCAAGGGATGCTCACCTAAGTCCTACCAGCTCGTGCAGTCCAAACTCACCAGATTCTGCTTTGCGAAATGAGAGTAAACGTGGTCGACCTAGAGCTGATGCGATTACTAATCTGATGGTGGAAGGGTCAACATCACCCAGTGCTATCAAGTGCCGCTACTGTAACCGAGTATTCCCGAGGGAGAAATCGTTACAAGCACACCTACGGACTCATACAGGTACCTACCTACCTAGGGTGTCATGCTTAATTCTTAGCATAGCATGTCCTAGCTGCCCTTCACTTTATCTAGCTAACAGCTAACTTGTCAAATCACCCATTTGGACAGACAATGTCGTCATCCGTCAAAACAAAGGACACGGCATACCTACCTACCCTTGCTAGAAGTGATATTTAGCTGTCGGAGAATACATCTGTCCATCGGCTGTGACATTATTTATGTAACGAGACTTTGTGGAGAGTAAGATCATGAGAGAAAACGGTTTAATGGATGGTACGTTCATCTTTCAGGGGAACGACCGTATACTTGCGACTACCCTGGCTGCACGAAAGCGTTCACGCAAAGCGGCCAACTGAAGACACACCAACGTCTACATACAGGGGAGAAACCTTTCATCTGTTCCAACGTCGGCTGCGAGATGCGATTCACTCACGCCAACCGTCATTGTCCCGATCATCCGTACTCGACATTACAACGCAGCGATGACTTTGTGTTACGCCCCGTTGCGGCCAACACTGAGCAATCCAATGATGTCTTGCATTGGCTAGACAGGTGAGACGAGTTCAACTTTAAATCACCCACTCATTAATACCTACCTAGTAGAAGGATGAAACTTGGTTGTCATGTTGTAGTTAGCAAACATTCAAAAATATATCTAGCACTAAACACTAGTCTTCTACATTGAATGAAAATTAAGTTGTCAATCAGTTTTTGTTATGAAGTACGTACTAAAGGTTTTGGTCAATGAATATCTTCCCTAAAGTAACCTCTAGCAGTGAAGATTCATTGTTCAAAGGAACTACCATGATGTATGCTGGGACTGGAACCCAAATGAATTTTAATTCTGATTCTGGTTCAATTTTATTTTAAATATCGGTTCCGGTTCTATTTGTGTGCTGGGTTAAACATAAACATAAACATTCAGACTTATTTACTTAAATTTTTTTAATCGACTTTTTGTAATGTGCAGTAGATTGCATAACTAAGGCGTTGTCTTATTAATTGACTCCGATATTTATTACATACCGATAAACTGTTAACAGAAATTTAATCATTTGAGATTAAGAGAGTAAATTTAGAAGGTAGAAGTAAATGTTTATTGTTTACTAATTCAATACCTAGTAACAGAACCTTAATGGAACACAAATAATGTTCAATATGAATAAAGGTTCTGATTCCATCCCATGTGCTGAGGGTTTGTTCTTCAAAGACAAACAGCGAGATTTCAGGATGTTTGGGGATGCCGAGCTAGTAGGGATGAAAGTATAAAATTAAAGTTCATCCCTATATAGGGATGAACTTTAATTTTCCAGTTTTTCCCAATACAAAAATCTCTTCAAATGTTTTTTCAGTGTACCTACAAACTTAAAATATTCTACACAAAATAAGCGTGAGGTAATCAAAATTCTGACCTTCAACAGATAGGTGAATTAGGTGACCTATCTGTTGAAGGTAAGAATTTTGATCACCTCTTCTTGCTTGACGATGATATCCACGGTCCACCTGTACTGTATTGTACATGTCCACGGGATGATAATACAAATAGGTACACAAATATACATCGGGTACCCTCGAACATTTACCTAATGTGGAAAAATCTGATTTAGGTAATGAACATAAACATTCACATTGGGTTTCTCACACCAAAAACAGTGTAACTGCTGAATGGGTTACCTACCTGTGTTTTGAACTTGAGAGGCCATATTGCCTGTTTCTGCTCATAGAAATAGTTCCAGAAATTTTCTGAATTTTCCGTCATTACGATGTAGGTTGGTAGAATTGTGATTGTGAGTTGTAGAATTGTGGATTGTGAATTTTGCTGCTCAGTGCTAAATAGTGTATTATTATTTGATTTTGATGAATTTGATTATTTTAGGTACAAAAAAGAAAGAGAAGTTCGAACTCCAAGCACCAGCTCTGATCGAAAATTGAAAATGAGAAAGTCTGAAAACGAAAACGATTCCGAACCGAACACTAAAGTAAGAAAATCGAAGATCCGCAAAGGTTTAATAAGTGAAATGGAACAACAAGAAAACGTTCACAGCGTAAAATGCTCCCCTCGTAAGAATCCACCGATCACGAACAACGGACGTTGTTTACCGATCCCCTGGCAGCTCTCTACCAAATGTGACTCGGACGGAACGGAAAACATCAGCACGGACGACTGCTGCTCCCCAGAAGACACGTGGAAGCGGAGCGACAACTACCGTCTCGAACAGCCCAAGAAGCGGTGGCTACGTGAAGCATGTCAAGATCAATCTCTCTGGGGCGACAAACAAGATCTTGCTACGCCATTGCAGTGGAACGACACCACAGAGACAGCCAACCAAAACAGACCATCCGTTTTAATGCTCGCCGTTCAAGAGAAACCATTTGTCGTGTACGAGGAACCGGAAGAGCAGTCCAAGTGGCAGGGAGCGTTGGCGCTCATGCAGTTGGCAAAAGCCAAGGATGTAGAATCTCAAACCAATTCCAAACACTCTCCACTGAATCTTTCCCAACCGCGATACATGCAACTGTAAGCGTCATTACCATTTCATACTCGTGAACATGCCGTTGCGGTATTACTTGGTTTTACTCATGCATTGAGGCTCTGAATTATTGCTGCCGAGGGACAGATTCAATGGAGAAGGCTTTAACTGATGCAGGTTGATTGGGGAAACAATCCAATATAAAATTGTAAATTTTGACTGTTGGCAACATAAATAGATTTTTTTTCATGTTTTTTTTATTTTTTTTTTATCAAAATTAAGCTTTAACTTTTTACATATTTTTTACTTGTTTGGTACCTATCTAGTTAAAATATTTGTTCAAGTAAAAAAAGTAAAGATTAAAAGGCGCAAAAAATGAGACTGGGTAGGTAGCTGCTACAGAAGATGAAAATAAATGTCAATTATGTTTCCTTTATGTTGCTTTCTCATACTTTTAACTGCCTTGTGGTTCAAATTATTGAACAAATATGAAAAATATTATGTAATGAATGGGTAGGTATGATCGTATTTCAAAAATTTAAATTATATCAAAATTATTTTACTCTGCACATTTTGTAATGTTTTCTGTATATTTTAACTTTCTTCTTTGAGTCACTTTCAATTTTGATTCTTTGATTGTTATGTTTCAACACGTTTCCCTAATCGGCTTGAAATGCAGTTAAAGTCTCTTTAGCATCAGTTTCTTCAGACCAGTTATTAATGGAATGTGAATGCAAATCCGTATGAGTAATCACCGAACTTAGATTATTTTCTACTGGTAAGGCGGGTATTAAAATATGACCGAAGCTCTCGCATTTTGCCATTAGTTTGGGACAATTTCTAATATTCAACAAACTACCTAAATTTTAAAATGTAGGTATCAGTTCAAAGTACTATAAATGAATTACCAATTAAATGCAATTGCTAATTTTGTTAACCTAATTTTAATAAATGCATGACAGTGCTTTAATCTCTTTATTCAATTAGTATTTGTTTTAATTAATTAATTAATTTTATAAACGAAAAAATTCAAATTAGTTGTTCTTTAACACAAACGTATAGTGAATTTTTCGGCACCACAGTTTAAGATGTGTCTACAGCGATATTATTTACAGCCACTAGATGAGGGAGATATAACTAGGTGCTAGCAGCCCGCAAAACATCTTGACTAATCTATGCAGATAAGCCTATATAATATAGCATAGTGCAAATCAGGAGCAATTAAATTCAGGAATATTTATGCCATTATGTTCCATTACAATGAACTCTTCTTATGGATTTTATATGGCACCGGTGTCTGTAGTAATTAAATTATTTACCTAGTGTTTGATTTCTTATTACCGTATTAAGTAATTACATTTAATCAATTTTACATCCTAGATTATCAAAGAACAATAGATTTGTTTTTATTCTAATTCTATGCACTTCTGAAAATTTATATCCTTCATTGACTTTAGATCAGGGGTCGGCAACCTTTTTTGGTGAAGGAGCCAATTTCCGAATTAATAAATTATATGTTAATGGGAGCCGCAGCAGGCAATCATATAAAATATACCGAAAATAATCAATTGAATTACTAGTTTATTCTGCTATTTTGACTAAGCCCCCCCCCCCCCTCTTGTTGTAGCCCCGCAGGGCGTTTTTTTAAAGAATTTCAACAATTTCTAAGTGATTCTGGGACTCTAAAATGAACAAACTGAATCAAATAACTTGCCAATTGTTGCCCCGCAGAGCATTTTTGTAGAATTTCAACAATTTAAAAGTGATTCTGGGACTCTAAAATTAACAACTCAATCAAATAACCTTCCAACTGTTGCCCTGCTGGGCGTTATTTTTTCGAATTTCAAAATTTTTCGATTCCAGATCTTTATTTAAATTATAAAGAGCCATTCAAAAACCACCAAGGAGCCGCAGGTTGCCGACCCCTGCTTTAGATGATGTAATTTTTTCTGCTACATAGGCAATGTATTAGTATTATACTATGAATATGCACTCTAGCACTTCAAATTTAGAAGGTGAAATTCAAATTCAACATATGTTCACATAATAGTCAAATGTTGTACCTGTTTAATAACTATATATTTTATTTTAATAAATTATAATATTATATACTACCAAGTGGACATTGAGAACTAAGCCATGAAATGCTCAGTTTGACTGGAGAGAAAAATAATGTGTAGGTACTTTTGATGACGTTCTTGCCCCTCTAAAGTAAGATTGGAAATGTTGTAGACATCATTGAAACTTGGAAATATCAAGTTATTTATGAGGTGACAACTAATAGCACAACTATTTCTCAAGTCGACATTAGCACTGCAAACTTAACTTTAAATGCGTACAACAATTGTGCTCTATCTAGTGTCCGATGTTGGAAGATTTTTTAGTTTTAATATTTTTTAGTGTAGGATAGTGAAATTCTGTTGCATTAAGGTTTGCAGTTGACTCTTAGTCATTGCTTGTATTCTGGTTAACGGCAGTATTTTCTGGCATCGTCTCGTTGGAGACTGTAAATGATATTTCACTGTACAGAATCACATCGAGTCAACACATTGTAAAGAGTTTCTCTCCATTTATCCCGGTGATAAATCTTGAATGAGATAGAAATTCTCAACAAAACTGCTCAACTTCTGAACTGATGGCATGGTAGTTAGGTAGGAGACATTTGAACATAATCCATTCAATAATGTTCAATACGTAATGTCTGTTCGTTCATTTCCAGTGTAGTTACACTTAACTGTTTGACCAACAAAAAGTGTGAGTTGGTGTAGAATTTTCCACACTCGGTACAGTGCGAGTGTCACCGGTGTCATTGTAGAGCAAACCAACAGACCTACATACAGCACAACTGTTCATCCCGGTTTCAACTTAGAATATCAAACTATCGAGTAATTCCGTCATCAAGTTTATTTCAAAACAAAATGTACATGAATGTCATCAACAATTTTCTCCATCACTTCGGAGATCCATACTTTTCAAATTTTCAGGTTAGTTTTCACTTCTCTTTTGAACTACGCATAAGGTTTATCTTGAACCTTTCGAATATATCCAATTAGTTCTACTGCATTACAATCCTAGACCGCATGCACAAAAATATTAAATGCAGTGCACATGTATACATGCTCTTGTGAATGGAGTTTGTCAAATGAGATATGTATTTCATTACATGATGTTGGATGGCAGCTCTTCAAATGTATTCATTAAATGAAATGCAAATAATTGGTCAGAGGCATGCAGAAGCAAAAAACAATGAGCACAAGTAATGGAAATTATTAAATGAACGTCAAGTAGAGTCTTGGAATGGAAAAGTTTTGCATTAACACTTGTATTAATAAATTTGATGCTTGCGAATGGTTTTGTAATTTTGTCATCCAATTAGCAACTGATGAGTTATGGTTGGCTTGACTTAAAACTTGGACTTACCCAGTGGTGTCATTCTAAAATAGTTACAGGTATGCACATTTTCATTTAAAATCAGTTTTAAACTGATTCATCAAACTGAAGTCAGTCAGTTTTCTTTCTGCATTTACGAGAACCAACTGTGTTTTTTTCGTAAGTGTAAAATGTATTTTCTTTTGCTTAATTTCATTTGCTTTAGGAATTTCTGATATTGTAGTTTTGTATATCTAATATAAATAGTCCAAAATTACTAGAGTGGCAGTGACACTGAGATACATGTTATCACTGAATAACACAATTCTGCAAAATCAAGCTAATTTTCTTGATTGTATAAGATGGGCGAGAGAAATCAACGATGGATACTCTGATGATACCACTGGACGTTCTTTCAAAGCTCATACAACTGATCGTTACTCAATTTTTTCGTTGAAATGACTTGACATGCAATTATGGACATTTTTTTGACATTTCTGAAATATACACCCATAAATTTGAACAATTACTTACACTCCATCATCGCAATAAATACATATTGATAATGTGCATGATTCGTAGAGTAACTTGTAAAAGTGTAACTATCAATGTTAATTTGTATGTATAAAGAAAATGTAAAACTTAAATGAAACAAAGCATGGTCCAAAGAAAGATGAATACTGTAACATGAAGAGACACCATTTTCAAGTATTTTTTTAATGAATGATGGCATTTATTCTATTTTCTCTTCTTTTCCTTTACCGACTGTATTATAAAAGGTGATATCACCAATTCCATGATAAAATTGCCTTTTTTATAATAATTTATCGAATATGTTTTAGATTGCACATTCGAATTTATATTATGTAGGTACCTACTATGCTTTATAATGAAATAAACTAAAATAACATGTTGCAAAAATTATTTTGAGATTTATTTCATATCCAATACTTTAATCCATCCATGTTGTAATAGGTAGGTACAAGGGGAGTTTGATATTTCGTGAATATTTTTTGATTGGTAAAATAATACATTATATAATTATGTTTCAACTCGATTTATTAATATTTGTCGTTATTATTTTTAATTACAGACTGAAATTTTGAATGAAAACTTCATTAGTAGATACCTAACAATTATATGTACAATTGTATAAAAACTAAAATTACAGTGTAAGAAGGTATATAAAAAGGGAAATTGTATAATTTCAATTATACCGACTACATTTAAAAGGCGTTTTCACATTGCTCCTGTGGTATAAATTAAAGTAATCCTTAAATATCTAAATATCCACAAATTGGTTGTAAAAATTATCACAAAACTAGAAGGAAGTAAAAGTGCAGTCACTTGATAAAATGACAAATTATTTCTAAATTGAATTATTTAAAAATAGGTACTTGAGTTGTATTACGCCAGTGCAACCTCGTCTCACTGCATTCAGCACTAGATTAAAATAAATTATCTTACATTACTAACATGCACCAGTTTCTACATTAAAACTTCGTCCATAACGCTTTTTATAAAAAAAATAAAAAAAATACTGCTGCACTGGACCATAATAGATTTGGAGAAATTAAATCAATTTCTTCTCCCCAAAAAAGTAACTAATACCAGTTCACCGGGATATTGTTTTTTGAAGTAGACCTTTATAGATCTCCAAAAGAAGCATTGACTTTTCTTGACATGAAAATAATTTTGATTTTAAATTAATATAATAAATAACTTGAAGTGTAATTACTAAATACATTGTGCACTCCCCTATAGTATATATCACAATCATAGTCGCTAAAATTAACCAGGAGGGGTTAGTTTTAACATCAGTTTTACTTCTCAAATTGATCAATTTCAATTTGTTAAAGAAATTATCCATATTTTCAACTCAACTTTTTAAGTACATAAGCGATACAGCTGATTCTCAATAACCTGCACTCAGATTAGGAAAGGTAAAATGGCTATGAGGAAGGCGATGTTCACGCAATGTCGGGAACTCCCACTGGCAAGTTGCGGCCGACCTGAAATACACAAATAATGTCCATTAGTAACACAAACAATATGATAGCGTCATTATTGGAATGAAGCAAGCTGGCTCAGGGGTAACGCTTTATTTGATCCTAGCTCGAAATTTAAGGAAAATTACAGAAAGATGAGTAGTATTTTCTATTTTGGAATAATAGCTGTTTCGAACAAATTAAAGTGTTGCTAGCTTGCTGGTTGGTGGCATATATTTTGGTTACATAGACTTAAGTATGCAGAATTTCGAACAAGTAAGAGCCTTGATTGGCTCTTTCAAATTATTTAGCAAACACAAATTTGTTTGTTCTCATTTTTAATAACTGTTGCGAAAAAAAATCTAAATAGAGATATCGATGGCGTAGACATCAAATCAAGCTGTATCGTTGAAAAAAATCATCACAAAATTTGCCACTTCCATAAGGACTGAATAAACAGAGCGGGTTTTCGCCTTTATCTCCGAATGTACAAAAGTGCAATATAGGGCTCTTTATTCCACTCTGGACAACATATTTGAAATTATCCTCAATTTAATTTAAAATTTAAAATTATCTTTATTTTGCAAGTTCTAGAAAATACACCTCGAGTGTTGCTCATGATTGGACCTTCATCAACCTGCCTCAATGTAGTGGAATCAAACCCACATCAAATAGAATCATTTATTTACAATAAGTCCTTTCAATACCAATCGAAATGCATAACTTTTCATCTGATCGTATTATCACCCTAATTCTATCAATATTTAGATAAATAATCTTTCAGTGTTCCACGGTTTTGTATGAAATACCTACCATTGTAGGTTCCGAGTTTGACATACAATTTATGAATAAGACAATTTTTGTTAAAATATAAAACAATAATAAATATTGCATTTCTCAATATTAATATCTTCTCATTTCTAATTTCCATAAACACATAAGAAGCAAAAGTTTAGAACTCTATTTAAATGATTATTGAGGTCAGCTCAAACACCAGTAATTCTGACTTCAAGTTCAAACCCAGTCATATTGAAAGAGAATACTTCAATTTAACTGTATTTGTTGAACAATCATCAGTGATATTTATAGAGCTGGTCAAGTGAGTAACACAGAATCAAACAAATGGTGTTTGGGCCTTCTGCATCTGAATGTTCGGTCACCTGTAATGGGCTTCCACGGCTTGGTCGGCTCCGGCAGCGGATGCTTGGAATATCTCTGTACCGGCGTCTGCGGCAATCTCTGCGTCACCTGCTTGTCCGACGATGTCACTGGCGTCTGATAGCACGGACCTTGTCGGGTCAACTCCATCCCGTTCTCGAGGGGATCAATGGACCTCTGACACGTCTCGCCCGCTTCTCGGATGTAGATCTGTTTGTCGGACATGATCTTGCCGACGAAGCACTCGTACGCAGCGAAATCACGGCGTTGTGTGTATGTGTACACGCGACCACCTTCCTCCCATTGGCCCAGACAGCGATACTGACGCTCTGTGGACATAACAACATCAACAGTGACAAAGACCAGAGAGTTTGTTATTGTTTCATACAATTCAATGGGTGCACGGACAAATAATATTGAATTACGAAATTAATATTTGTTATGACACTGTGCAGGACAAGGATGAAAAAGAGTCAGAAGATTTTAGATGCCATAGTTACTGTGATATATCGAGAAAAATCTATATTTAATTGTTTTTTAAGTTAATATAATTGTGCATTATCTTCCAGATTAGAGCATTATAAAGGTTTGTAGGTATGATTCAATATAAAAGTTCCCTAAAAGTGTTCTCTACGTTTTTAATAAAATCTGTAACAAACGTGATACCATGGTGATACATACCGCAATGCAATAGATAAAAACTTAACATAGATAGCAGAATTTAAATGGCTCATCTGATTAAAATATCTTGTCGAATAAATATGAAGTTATGGTTATTCGGGGAAGAATGCGAAGCTCTATACTTTCTAATTGCAGTGAAGGCATTGCTACAAATTGTATATACATGTGCTAGGTTTATGATTTACCAGATCCACTCGTGCAACATTTGTGATGTGTGATTTGATACCCAGTGTTAGCAGACAGCGAAAATAGAGGCAAAACTAACCATGAATCAGTATTGAAATGTCACTCTTCGTTGAAGTAAAATAACATGTGACATGAATGGCCTGTCCATCAGGCTAGCTAGGGGCTGTGCATAAAGGACGTTACGCTTCAGGGGGGTGGGGGGGGGGGGGGGGGGGGTGCACCAGTATGGGACACAGTGTGACAGTGGTGAGGGGGGGGGGGGGGGGGGTCTGGAGGCAGTAGGACGCCACGTTTTGATATAGTTATTTTCAAGCATTTTAAATTTCAGTTGATATGTCGGGACCGGAAATTTCGCTAAAAACGATAAATTCTGATACATTTTACAGTCAAAAATATTCTTTTTAAGGGGGGTAGAGATAGATTTGTGACGGCCTTTTAGGGGGGGGGGGGGGGGGGGTCTCGAAAAGTGTGACAGCGTGACAGGGGGGAGGGGGGGAGGTGTCAAAATATCCCATTTTTAGTGTGACGTCCTTTATGCACAGCCCCCTATGTGGGGTTGGAGAGTTTGAAAATCAATCTTCTAACCGTTCATGTGGTAATTGAAAACTTAACAATTAGTTTCTGCTTGTTTTTGAGAGATTGAGGAAAGTAAAAGGACGCTAGCGGTTTTTCAAGTATTGTTTTAGTTTTGTCAATACCTAATAAGATTTTATAAAACCAAGCACTGCGCACAATTCAAACTCAGTAAACTCAACAATAATTACGATAATCGTATTTATAGCGTTATGAGGCCGTGGTCTCAATGTACTCCAGTACGTAGTAGACCCAGAAAAAACACTCCGTGTAAAAAAGGCAGCCAAGTCTCTTTACTTTAAAAAAATTCAACACCGAAAAGGAGTGATATCAAAAAAGGAGCCAAGTCAATGACATTTCCAAATATTTAATCGTATTTTTGAAATAAAAGAATAAACACCGAGAAATACTTTACAAAAGGACTTGGCGCATCGTTTTTTTAAAGACATAATTCTATCCTAAAAGTGGAAAGAAATTTACAAGTAGGTACATTTTCCTCTTTCTATTAGATTTAGAATCTATGAATCAAGCTACTTTTAGTAATGGCTATTTTATAGTTTTGTCAATGGCGAGAAGAAAGATTTCATGCTGTAATAGATAAGTAATATAAGGATGGAAGAATTAAATAACAATTGGAAGTGGGCTCATACATATTCTTGCAGTACTGTTAATATGGTGATATTAGAAGGGTATCTTTTCATAATTTGATCTTAACTGAAGGAATTCATGAAACGTTGTCAAATAATTACTAACTATCTATGGAACACTATTATATATTTTTAAAGTATAAAGATATTTTTTTAATAGAAATACAATGTGACTATGTACTTTGTGAAATGTATTGTTATAAAATGTGGATTAATTGAAATGTATTTCATGATGAGAAGGTATAACGCATGAGACTTAATTATGTTGACCACGAAACAATATTACGAAGATAACTATTGTGTATTTATAGAAAACATAGACAACAAGTTTCATCGCGTATATATTCAAATAGAAAATATTTTACAGTAGGTATGTATAATATGTAATTGAAGGATGTTTCCCTATTATTCTAAAAATTCTTAATGACTGTTGTATATAAATGACTTATGCTTATGAATAGAAAAATGTCTTTAAAAAAACGATGCGCCAAGTCCTTTTGTAAAGTATTTCTCGGTGTTTATTCTTTTATTTCAAAAATACGATTAAATATTTGGAAATGTCATTGACTTGGCTCCTTTTTTGATATCACTCCTTTTCGGTGTTGAATTTTTTTAAAGTAAAGAGACTTGGCTGCCTTTTTTACACGGAGTGTTTTTTCTGGGATATCACTTCTTTTGTTAGTTTATTCATACAGCTTGTAGCACATGTCCGAGCAGGGACTAATTTCTTTAAAAAAATACGCCTCAACCGATTTGGTTACTATGAAAAGTTGCGTTTGGTATAAGATGAAAATGATTATCCAAGAAGAATAGCTTAAGTTTCGTTACAATCGATCCAGCCGTTTTCGATACATGACGTCACTTCCGGTTTTGAAATAGCGGCCGAATTCCGGTATAGGTAATAAGAAAACAATCTAGTTTTATCTAGTTGATACCTTCATGAACGACCATCTGAATTCCTAATCCCTATATTTCCGTAAAATCGGTCATGCCGTTTGTAATATATGACGTCACTTCCGGTTTCATTTAGTGGTTCCTGCCGCCATTTCCGGTACCATTAATTTATTTATTCATTTTTCACAATTGATTTTTCAAATAAATAGCAGAATGAATACGCAGGAGCTAGTTCAGTTGCAATCGGTACAGGCGTTTTAGATATATGACGTCACTTCCGGTTTCAGGAATGGCGGCCGAGAACACTGCTACCTTGAATATATAAATTGTATTGTCTATGTTACAATGTAAGTTAATTATGTATGTATTTTAAGTATAATTTGTTGAAATAAGTTAAATATTGCGTATTTATGACGTCACTTCCGGTTTAGAAAATAAGAAAATAATATATTTTTTATTGATACTTCATATAGATGACCATCTAAATCGAATGGCGCTAATTTTGTTCTAATCGGTCCAGACGTTTTTGAGTTATGACGTCACTTCCGGTTATCAAATGGCGGCACAAAAAATCACAAGAGGCAAGGTATCATCAGACGCCAAAAGTGCATATGTGGTAAAAGTTTCAGGTCGATCGGTTCAGCCGTTTAGGCTGTGGCCCTGTCAACAATGTTTCCTGATATCTGAATCATCATCATCATCAGATTGCTTTAAGAAGGGGTATAATTTCACTGTTTTCATGGCCCTCTAGCTCGCAAATGGCAAAACCTGTTGTTCCCAAATTTGGTATATGGGGTGGGGTGGGCCATAGCTCGAAATTAAGACATTTCACAACAATGTGAGATTTTCCAATTTTAAGATCCAGTAG